>CM038224.1:53957523-54387848 GCA_021442155.1 Cymbidium sinense | reverse complement strand
TGTTATAATAAGCATTCTTTGTGAGCAATCTTCTTCTATAGCTGTAATAGTTTATCTCATCATAGATCTCCTCTCTAATATATACTATCTTCTCTATTGTATCTCTCTTAACTCAGTAGATATATCAAGAAGCTTGATCTACACTCTACAAAGTGCTCTCTTGTATGATCTTAAGGCTTTGAGGTTGTGTTCGAGATCTTGGCAGACTAGAGAAGCTCTATGTAAAGTAGTCTTGAGTAAAGTCTCAAAGATTAATGAGTGTATTTAAGCTCTTAGTAAGTAGTGCATAATGACAATAATCAAACTCCATGTCATGGCATAACAAAGTTGTAACTCCCTTGCTTCAAGGCCCAAAGCAATAGCACAATCTAACAAAGAGTTCACCTCCACATAGAAGCTAAACAAGTCAGTCAAAACTTCTAATTCTACACTCAGAAGGAGGTGACATAGTGCTATCACTATATGATATAAGCTCTTTGAAGAGCCAACATATAATAAATATGAAGGATTAGAGCATATATTTGAGATGAAGTATGAAATTTCCCAACTTGATAAATGCCTTTGAGCAATATCCCTCAAACTAAAAGTGGGGTTGCTATCTACTCAAGAGTCAAGCTGTACTAAGGAACTATCTTGGGTGGTACTCACCATCACCCAAGTAAAATTTGATAAGAGTGACTCACAATTAGTCATGAAAGCACCAGATTCATTTGTACATGGATCCTCTCCAATACATATATGGTCATCATTGACAGGCTTAGTAGAATGAGAAATTAGAGTAGTCGCACTGGCATCTATTAATAATACCAAAGTGACATCCCTCTCTATCCACTTTGTTGATGGTTCAATCTTTACTAGTGGATATTGAGTGTAAATAGAGTTAGATGTTCCTACGACTCCTATATCATAATCAGCTAACATAGGGTTGCAAGTATCCCTATCAGCTCTCATATGATCATGTGAAGGCTCTCAATGACACTTTCTACCACTATACCATCTATCTAATAACTCCTTAGTAATATGGGCCATGTGTTGAGGAGAACACAAATGTCATGTCAGTCTAGCTTTCCAGAGTCTACTACTATACCAAAGTGACATCGCTCTCTATCCACTTTGTTGATGGTTCAACCTTTACTAGTGGATATGGAGTGTAAATAGAGTCAGATGTTCCTTCGACTCCTATATCATAATCAACTAACATAAGGTTGCAAGTATCCTTATCAGCTCTCATATGATCAGGTGAAGGCTCTCAATGACACTTTCTACCACTATCCCATCTATCTAATGACTCCTTAGTAATATGGGCCATGTGTTGAGGAGAACACAAATGTCATGTCAGTCTAGCTTTCTAGAGTCTACAACTATACCAAAGTGACATCGCTCTCTATCCACTTTGTTGAAGGTTCAACCTTTACTAGTGGATATGAAGTGTAAATAGAGTCAGATGTTCCTTCAACTCCTATATCATAATCAACTAACATAAGGTTGCAAGTATCCCTATCAGTTTTGATATGATCAGGTGAAAGCTCTTAATGAAACTTTTTACCACTATCCCATCAATCTAATGACTCCTTAGTAATATGGGCCATGTGTTAAGGAGAACACAAATGTCATGTTAGTCTAGCTTTCTAGGGTCTACAACTATATATGTGGAAGCCCAATTCCAAAATTAAAGGGAAAGTATGGAAAATCCATAACAATCATAGGTGACTAACTCCTGTGTTAACCTCCTATGGAGTTTATTAGGAGCAAACATGAAATTTCGTTGTCATCTTTGTTTACAATATATGTTCATCTTCCTCTTTTGACTCTCTTCTAAACTTCTAAAGATTTAGAGTTTCTTGAGGATTTGAAAGGGGTTATCTCTATGTCACTCCCTAGAATTGGTTAATCATCCTAAATGACTGATTTTCATGTTTATGGTGGATGTTGAGAGATAATTATGTTAATAATAAAGTTGAATTTCTTTCTATAGAGGTAGAAAGCTCAAATTTTGATTACCTTGCTCAACCTTTGCCCAGGGTCAACAAGGCATTTTTTTGGGATTATACTTATCCCTCTTTTGTAATGTTCTTTTGAATTAAATTTTTTTTAATACAACTCAAGCTTCAATCATAGTAAAAAAAGCATGAGAGAGAGCAAGGAGTTTTCCTTTAATTGCATGAGTTTTCCTCAAAAATGGAAAGAACTCCTTCATTTCAAATATACATTCTCATGTGTTTGTTATCTTTAAATGTATTAAAATAAAGGGTATCAATTTAAGGACAAGGCTTGATGACGAGTGGAGAGGATATGGAGGATGGTATAGATAGAAAGGTTAGGGTATAAGTAGCACCACGTTGGAATCCCTTAAAAATAAAATCTCTTAGGCTGAATTCATTCTTAACCATGGTTGGACCATCTTAGGTCTTGTGAGATGTAGCTGTTTCTTATTATTTTTTTCTTCTTCCTTAGCTAACAATGCTAATCAAGGTCAACTTTATGAAGATAAGGGGAGGATATTATGATCCTCAGAGGTTTGTAAATGTGGAGGTAGATGAAAAATATCATATTTTCATCAATAAGAAAAATCTAGTCCCAGTGAGAGGATTTCATAACCGTGCTGGATGTGTGGAGAGGGTCATCACAGAAAGAGTGTGGGAGCTATTTACTTACTAAGTTGAACCCAGTGTTGTCCCTATGGTGCAGTAGTTCATTACAAATATTAAGGAGCATAGGGACAATAAAGTCTTCGCTCGAGAAAATAAGTAAGTTTTGACTATGTTACCATTAATTTATTATACAAATTTAAAAATTATAAATATGATATTTGTCATACTTACTAGAACAATCACCCTGATTTTGATGACATTTTTAGTTTTCTCACCAAAATAAATACAAATGTCCAATGGAATTGGTGGGAGAACAAAATTATCAACTTTTCTACTACCAGTGACTACTATTGAGAAAGCTTAGCACTATTTGATTTCTGCCAAGCTAATGCCCAGTAGGAACATCAGTGAGGTCTCTAAAGATTGAGCCATTTTAAATTTTATAATTAAAAAAGGCTTTATGATAGATGTAGGCAAGATAATTTATAATTTCATTTGTAATATAATTAAATGTATCACTACTATAAGGCATAATTATCCTTCTATAATTTATAATTTGTGTTTATTGTATTGGGAAATTTTAGTGAGGAGGTATTAACACAAATGGCTCCCATCATCATGGAAAATATCTTGAGCTATGGGCCTAAGTATGAGCTCTCAAACTTTGAGATCTTGATCCTCTAAAACTATGAATGAGCAGCTTCAAGATCATAAGGAGATAAGGTTGAGCAAAGTAGCAAGTGGCGGAGGAAATGGGGAGAAAAGTTGATCATTTTATGGGTTAGTAGGGAGTAGGTCTCATAAATGGTTGAATATAACTCACCATTAGCACACATATTTGAGAACTTCCAACCCAATGTTAGCCCAAGCACCTCCGTACTAATCCTATGTTGGTCTTGCACCAGTAGTAGTAGAAGAGGAGGAGGAGGAGGAAGATTAGAAAATTTTTCCTATTTTTATTTTTACTTTGTTATTTCATATTTTTGTAGTTTTTTTGGTTTATTTTTTTAAAAATTTGCTTAATATGAGTTTGGGGGAGAAATTTTCTAATTTTTCCTTACTTAGTAAAAGTAATATTAAAGTATTTTTTAAAATCTATTTTATATGTAGTATTTTTCTTTTAATGCAATAAAATATGTTTTTATATGACTATGCACTAGCACTTAGGAGCTATTTTTATAGTGCCACAACACTATGTATGTTTAGTGTATTTCCCAATAAATTTTATGTATTTATCTAATATTTCCAAATGCTAAATATTATTGAAATTAATGTAATGTTATTTGAAAAAACTTGGAGCACTCAAAATACATAAATTTGTGGAGTTAAAATAAAATAAGGAAATTTTAAGTTGATTAGTGGACTTTACACTAAAGACATTGAATTATGAATTTACATTTAGTTATATTAACAAAATTAACATAACATAAAGTAACAAATTTTAATAGATCAAAAATTTCTTATAACACACAACACATATAAGAGATTCTTATTGAACTTAATCTATTTACTTAAGATAAATAATCAAAACTATTAAATGAATAGCATAGCCTTGATTACAATTAATTAGAGGTTAACATATTAAGTAAAAAAAGTTAATAGTTTATTTAAAATTATCTAATAGAAGACTAATGAAAAATATATAACAAAGTATGGGTTACAAAGCCAATAATGTAAATTAGAAAAAAGAGAAAGAATGGAAAATAAAGTAAGAAAAGAAGAAATAAAAAAGAACACTTGAGGCTAACTATCATACATATAAAAATAATTGAAGTCATCCTATACTATTAATTTAACAAGATTATTACAAGCAACTTAATATGTTGACTTTTAGTGAGAAGATCAAATTATGATTATTCACTTAATAAATTATGGTTATTTACTAAAATGAATTAATTAAAGTTCATAAGAATCAATTATATAATCAAAATGCACATGGAGACTTTGATGTAGAAAGTATTAGTTTGACAAATAGTTTGGGTTAATATAATTGAATTATTTTCATAATAAAAAGTTTACGTGCGAATATAAAATTCAATTTCAAGGTAGTCCAAAACTATTTTAATTACCAAAAGTTATGTTATCTAAACACTTTAAAGATTTATCAAAAATATTTGATTACTTGATGACAAATAATGATTCAAGATTAGGGGTATTTGAATAGAAAATGATTAAATGAAATATTATATGTTTTGAGACTCCATTCTATTTATTTTTAATAAAAATTATGCCATTTGTAGTCAATTTTTGATGAAAGAGGAAAAATCCAAATATTAGAAGAAATGCTAGGCCTAGCACCTAAGTTCCAGCAACGCTAACAATGCTAAAATAAAACTATTTTATGCAAAAAATAAATAAGGTAGTGCCAAGGAATTGGTTATTTATGCTATAGTGCCCAAAAAATCAAGCACCGAGATAGAGAGCTCATCCCCTTATGCACTAGATCTTTAGCACCTCTATGTTGACCACTTAAATAGATGGCACTTTTGACTTCACTTTTGAGTGAGGTTGACAATCATATTTATAGATCTAGGATTTGATTTAGAAGTAAGGTTCTAGGTCTAAAAAAGTTCTAGTGACTAGGTAAATGCCAATCCTAAACCTAGAAAACTCATATGGCTCAACCCTAGGTTAAACTTTGACTTAGGCTAGACAAGGACAAATTGAGTCAAATTTTGAGTCAAATTTTGATTCAACCCAAATTGAACTAAATCAATCAATCTAATCACTTCTATAATGATCATTGATTCTGACCAATCATAAAATTACAAATAATTGAGCCAATTTGGTCTTTTGTTGACCCAATTTGACCTAAAGGGTTTAATTGAGCCAAAATTGATCCAAGCCAAATCTGATTGAACTAATGCCTACAATCATTCTTAAATTGATGATTGAACACTTTCTAATCATCAATTGAAGCTAGTTTGATCAACTCAACTTAATTGACCCATTTAACCCAATTTGACCTATAGGGTCAAATTGAACTAAAACTCAATTTAAACCAAATCAATCTAAATTGAAGCCTTCAATCATCTTGAAATGATCAAACAAACATAATTAAATCTCCCATTCAACCTAATTTGGCCAAATTACTCAACTTAGCTCATTTGGGCTTTATGAACCAATATGAGCCAAATTTAAATCCAATATAAATTAAATCAAATCAATCGCACCAATAAATCCCAAATCATCATTTGAACTTAATATAACAACCCTTTCATCCAATTTGATCAATTGGTCAACCAAACCCAATTGAACCTTGAGTCAAACCAATTCAAACCAAGGTCAAACCTAACAAAACTTGACATGACTCATCCTTGAATCCCCCTTGACCAGCCCAAGTGGACCCAATCTGAGGAGAACCAGGTTTAGCCCAAATCAAGTTAACCAAGCTACTTGTATAAGATAAAAATGTAAAATAGGAAGGTTAAACCCCTACCTTTTAACTTGGGTAGCCACCTTAGCATGCCTTGAGCTCACCCATGCTAACTAAACTTGACCCAAAGCTGTTGGGCTCAACCATTAACTAAGGAGAGATCCCCCACCTTGGTTGATCCTTGGTCAAACCTCAATGGGTTATCCACTTTATGTCAGGAAACAAACTCTTCAAGCCACTTAGGGACATCCACCTTACTAGTCTTTTGCCATTTCTAGCCACCCTCACTACCCCACTAGCTACCATGACCTGAACCAACTACTTTAGTTAGTTCACTTAGAGAGAATAATATACACCACCACTCCCATTTAAAACCAAGCACACACCTTCCGTGTGACCCCAACCTCTATCCTTGAGTTCCCCTCAGAGTTCTTGAGCACCCCCCCCATCATCGGTGAGACCAAGCTCTCCCTCAACTGAGCACCCTTCACTTGCTTCACCAAAACTCCACCAAACCTAAATTAACTCTTCCCATACCTTCCCTTAGCTTCGATGAGTCAAAATAAATTGAGAGCCACTCAATTCAAGCACCATTTTATACGTCCCTAAACCAACTCTAGTGAGGTTCACAGTGGTATTTGGTCCATAAAGTAATCAACGAGGAGGAAACTCACAACTTCATCAATAGGGCTTTGTATCTACTAGATGAAGCTATCTTTATTGTTAGGCCATCGTGTTTAGCTCTGGTGTGGTAAATTTCCTCAAATCATAGAAAACCATAGGATTATTAGTCTTTTATGAAGTTAGACATGAATTGATGTGAATCCAACCATAGCATTCCTTTTAGATTCCTCCCCTAATTGATTTAAAATTTAATCAACCATTAAATGAGTTACATTGAAGATGAGTAGCCAAAGATGAATGGTGTTCATCTCTAGAGATCAGTGATGGATCATTTGTTGTCCATTCCATGTGATTAGAATAGATGATAATGATTAATCACTTTAGAATTTTCTATTTAATCCCATTTAAACTGTGGGATTAATCTTGACCATTTGAACCATGATCAAATGGCCAAGAAGAAACCACATCTATCATTATTGAGTTAGCATGCCATGTGGGATTTTTAAGTAACAATTGTATAGAGCCATGTGGAAAGCGCTGATGCATTGCCTACTATGTAAATTGATTAATTAGGCTTAAAACCTAATTAAATGGCCAAAACTTTGAAAAATCATAACCCATTATTAAAAAATCCAAAAATACAAATAAACCCTCTAGAGAAGCTTAGATAGAAGAGAATCTAGAAAAATAAAAGTCCCAAGTTTTACTAAATGTATAGTAACTAATTAAGGTTTAAAGTATTCTTTAATTAAATTAAGCCCTAATTACTTAGCTTGACTTGAAACTTTGGGCCATTGTTCCATGGGATGACCTCTCTCCCATAATTATTTCAAGTCATTTCAGGTAATTTGGAAAATTCTAATTTTCAAATCCTAAATGGTCATTTTGTGCATTTAATAAATTTACATAATGAGAAGAATTATATAGAAATCATTATAAGAGCTTAAATATATTTTAGAATGATAATGGTTATTAGAGAGATAAATTAGGACCATTTATATTAATTTTTTCTATAAATTATTATTAAGGGGTTTTTATTAATTAAGTAAATCATTAATTACCTTAGGAGTTAGAAAATTCATAATAATTAGCCTAGTTCTCTATAAATTATAACCAAACTCACATTGTGCTTAGCTAACAAAGAGGTTTCTAATGAAATCAAAATCCCTAATTAGTTTGGTGGTATGTTGAGTGTTATCAATGATTTCAGGTTTCCCTCATTTCTTCAATTAATCCCTAAGTATAGGCCCAATTGTATTTTAACTTTTAGGACATGCTTATTTCATATTTATAAATATTTAGTAAATTTTTGGTAAATTTTAGGCTTATATTTAGGGAATAATTGAATTTATGGGATTTCTTTGGGGTTTATTAGATAAAATATTTATTTAACCTTCATTAATTCATAAAAATTATTTAAATTACTTTTAAATCACTCAGTGAACAAAAATGAGTTAAGGGATAATTTTAGATGTTTTTTCTCATTAAGCTTAAATAACTAAAATTTCAAAGTTAATACTTAATTAATTTGATTAGGCTTAAGTGTGGTTATCTTCATACGAATGACCTAAAGGTTTAATTGTTTTAAGTGAGTTACTTAGTGATATTTAGTTGCTTTGCTTCAACCATTTTATAAATTTGCGCTTCATATCTTTCATGCTTGCATGTTTTAAAATAAAATAGAAGATTCCATTTAATTACATGATTTGGATTAATAGTGTGGCTATTATCACTAGTGAATCTCAAATTATTTCCTTAATAGGCTTAAAATATTTATTAGCATAAATCAAAATTAATCTTAATAACTAAAATATAAATTTAATTTTATATGTATGATCTACATACTTGAAAGATATATAATTGGACATACTAAGAGCATAAGTTTTTAAGTAGTTCCAAGAGGGTGTTTAATTACCTCACTTTCGTAGTCTAACAATGACATGTATCATAAAGTTTATAGCGAAACATGAAGTGAAGTTAAATTATTTTTCTAAACAATCAAACATCTTAAAAGACTCATTATAATTCATCCTTATACTTATATACATGTGCATGTATATGTGAATTAACAAGTATATATTCTAGACATCCAATGATAAAAAATTTAAGTAGTCTTAAGGGGGTTTTTGATTACCTCACTTTCCTGGTCTAACAATAGCATGTACTTGTATAAATTCAATATACTAATGTGTGTATGTATATATAAGGGATTATCAAATTATCTTTTCTATAAAACTCATGCATGCATCATAAGTATCTATACTTTTAAATCTTATGTTAAATATTAACAAATAAAATATATTAATTTATTCATGCATCAATGTGTGGAATATTCAAATGATGTATATACACTTTGGGGGAAATTTATGACACCACATGGATTTTAAGAATACATATTTAGTTTATCAAATGTGTCATTAATGGCTATAATGAATTTGATTACTTCATAAGGACTCCTATAGCTAATGGGTCTTCAAAATTCCATAGATTCTTTTCTTCTGAACTACAAGGGAATTATAACATAGTTTATTTATTGCATGGTTCATAGTCCCCTATAAGGGCAAGCCATTATAGTTAATTACATCTTAGTAGGAAGGTAATTCCCCTTAAGAGTACTCTCGATTAAAGAAATTAACTTTTATCTCTATGGTCTACAAAATGAGATGTAGTTAGAAAAAGGTCATGGGCTAAATTAAAATGAAAAATCATACTTTCCCAAGAATGGTGGTCATTTTTATAGGTCATATGCTCCCTTATGTGTAGTGGGTGAAGCGCCCAATTCAAGAATGATGAATAATATGCTTGCATGGTACACAAATTTTAATTATTTCTAGTTGCTTTTAAGTTATGGCTAAAGCTTTATCTATGATGAGGTTATGATTTTTCATTTTATGTTTGAGTTATTTAAATTTAATTGTGTAGATAATTTAGCTTTCTTAAGAGTTTAATGTTTTCAAGCTTCATCACAGACCATAGCAATCAAAAAATGAAATATATGAAAAGAATGCAATTTTATTGTGCACCATAAAATAAATCAAGCCAAATTCAAATAAATTGTCCAATGTAGTCAGGTACTACTATACACCCCAAAAAAAAGAAAATTGGGTAATCGAGCTTTGCTCTTATATAGCCTGAGCTAGAACTAAAGTCTTAATCTATTGGGGTCTTCATTTAAGATCGTCACCTCCTTCAAGGACCTCCATAAGGTTCATAAAGGACCACCAGTTGGCAAAGTCAACTCCTTCTATTCTTATACCCAATTGATCCAAACTTAATTCTTAGCTCAAATTACATTTTAAAATTTCAAAATAAATTTTTATCCATATAAAATAGATGTCAGGAAATACACACAGTATAGCAACAATTTATATTCCAAACATATAGGCTTAGCACCAATGGTTACCATACTCACCTATCCTATTGGGCTATATTTGGGGACTTCAGCAGCATCTACAAGTAAATAACACTTATTTTATATTTTTTACAACAATCCCTTTAAGCATAGTCCCCCTGCAAAAAATATTTTTAGCTTAAAAATAATGCCCTAATAGCCAGACTAGCGTGTAAATAATTCCTAGCCATCTAATATAAACCATTACAATACAAAATAAAAAAAATAACATTTCATATCACAAATCATCATCCTAACTTAAATCTAGGGTCAGTGACCTAATAATCTAGTGTGTGAAGGAAAAGGTTTGTGTGGTATGACAACACTGAGCCTTTTTTATGTTTATGTTTGTATTTGAGTTCAAAGGCTTGTTCAAATTTTACCACCAACTGATTTCAATTTAAATGATTTAATTGATTCTGATTTTGTTTTATTTTTAAAGTTGAGTTTAGGTTTTAGGTTAAAGAATGAGAATTTTACTCAAACCCATAATCCTAAAAAAAAAAATTTAAAGATGAAGATCCATAGGGGTCAAACTAAGAACCTAGGTATCATATTCAATACTTTTGAGTACATTTGAATTAAATTAAGTTTAATTTAATTGATGTTCATTTGATTTAGTTAAAATTTGAAAGATTAAGTTCATTGAGTTTATTTAATTTCATGTATCTTTATAGTTGATTTTAGATTTGTTGGGTTTTTTAGTTTAATTTAATTAGATTTAATTCCTTTAGGTTTCATTTGATGGGCTTTTATCAAATATGATTTATGTGATTAAACAATTTTAAATGTTATTTTGGTTTAGAAATTTTATCTTTTTAATTTAAATTTCATTTGAATTGATTAATGTTTCTCAATTTAAATAACTTTTTTACTTAGATTTTAACTAAGAGTTTAATCATTTGAATTTAGTTTGATGATTGCTTAATTTGATTTAATTTTCTAACTTGGTTTCATTTAAATTGCTTTGTTTAAATTTTATGTTGGTTACTTCATTTTAATGTTTGGTTAAGGTGAATATGATTTCAATGTTTAGGTTTATATTCAATCATATGCTTTATTGATTTGATTGATATTTAAGATAAAATAATTAATTTATTTAGTTTGATTAACCTTATTCACTTATTTGCTATTCAATTTTATTTAGTTAATATGAATATTTGTTAAACTTAAGGGCTTTAAGTTGGGTAACCTAGTTGATTTATTATTTAGCTAAATTTAGGGAGTGTTTTATGTTTAAGGGTTTCTCATTTAATTAAATTTCTTATGATGAAATTTTGTTTCTTAATACTTAGTTATTGACCTTAATCTAAGAAACCTATAGGAATGAACTACTTAGGTCTCAAACCTAATCTAAGTCATCTTAAGCTTCTAGGTTATTTAGATTAAATGATTTGATTAATCATTTATGTTTAATTGAAATTATCATCATTCACTTAATGTTAAATTTATTTAATATGATTTCAAAGTTAATGAATTCTTTTTTAAATGCAAAAATTTAGAGATTGGTTAATCTTATTTTTCAATTGATTATTTGAGTTATCATAGGTTTATTAATTTAATAACATTGGGCCTAATTAATTTTAGGCCTATTGTAATTTTTTTAAGCCTTCAATATATGATTTTTAAGATTTACTATTTTTAGAGGACTAAAATTTTTTTTTAGGTCCTTTGGTGTTAAGGAAAATATTTTGAATTGGTTTCATCAATTCTATAATGTTTATAATTTTTTTATTTTTTGTTTCATTTAAATTAACTTAGAACTTAGAAATTTCATTACGTTTTGATGCAAAAGTCATTTTTCTTTAAATTGTTTTATGGCAAGTGGGATTCTTTATCAGCTTCATTCTCTTAAAGTTTCATCTTGATTAGAGATGTATTTTAAAACTAATTAAGGGTTTAATGGTTTTAATAAAATTTAAATTAAACTTAAATTATTAGGAATCAATTAAGGCTTGTAATTTTCTTTGATTCCCCTCTAGATGATGAATCAAGAGAGGGTTTGTTTAAAATTTATGGATTTTTGTTTGAGTTATTATGAACTTTCAAAGTCTATGTTATTTAAATGAATTAATTAATTCATTTAATTCCTAATTAGGTCATTTTGAGGATTAATGAGTTTAGTTAGCTTTAATATTTTTCTTAGGTTCATTAATGTTTTTTATGATGTTTCAAATTAATTTCACGATTTGTTTTAATTTTTTTGAATTATTATAAATTTATTTCATTAAATTATTGGTTGGAGATTGAAAATTTTGTATATTATGATTTAATCATTGCTAAATCCTAAAATGTTTATTTAAGGTATGTTTTAGCTTCAATTTCACTTATGCAAAGTTTTAAGTTGATTGGCTTAATACTTTGGGCTCATTTAAAATTTAATTAAATCTAAATTAACCTAAAATAATACAATAAAATTTGAGAATTTTTAGATTAATGGATTCCTCTCACTCAAATGAATCCATAGAGTCCTTATTTGTAGTTTTGGTTGGATATTTTATTTTCTATAAATTTTTGAAGTTATTAGCAAGTTTTGCATTTCTTAAATCTAGAAAATCTACTTTTTTCCCACATAACCCGGCCATGTCATGCTTTTAATGATACCGCATCACGACGCTAGTCCATGCTACCATCATGTGGATCTCACGTAAAAATGGGATAGGGATGCGGGATTAATGGGGACTGTTCGATCATAGATTGGATGGTTCAAATTTATTTCGATTTTCCTTAAGGGACTTTAATCATACGATCCAACTAGATTTCAGCCATCCATTGTAAAAAAAAGGAATAGACAGTGGAGATTATATCCTTATCTTCTTACTGGAGAATGGGCTCTTCAAAGTTGATTTATGCTGATATAAGTGTGGATTTATGATTTTGATTGCAAAATGATCATGGATTGATTTTCAATTGATAAACATGGCTTGATCTCCATATAGATCAAATTCTCTTTATAAAGGACCAATGCATGAATTGCATGAATGGGGATGGTCGCTTTAAACTCATACCTTGCTAGCATTGATATTGGTGCAATGCTTCAAAAACCTTCACCTCACCAAGATAAAGATTTGGTGAAGCAATCCCAGCTTACCTCCCCATCAATCATCGTGGGGACCAAGCTCCGTCCCTTCTTCATCTGGTTTGATTGAAAACTGACTCGCCAATAATGGGGGACTCTGGTGAGTGTTTTTTTGTGTTCACCTTTATTCCTATAATGTGTAAGAAGGATCAATTTTGGGGATTGGTGGGAGGGGGAGGGAGAGGAATGGTCCCCTTTTTTATGTTTGTTTTAACTCAACTTTAGTCAAATTCTATCTTGTCAATGATGGGAGATCTGGGAAAGGGTCAACTCTCTTTCTTTATCTCTTTGGGATGTTTAGGTGGTGTTAAGATTGTGTTGGAAGCTCTCCTCTCCTTTTCATACATGGCCATGAGCCATATCCTTTTCCACTGACAATGGTCATTATCCGACAAAGATAACACATGTAAGGTATCAATTGAGACCCTCTTCACCTCAGGAACCTATGGGGATGGTTGGAATGAGAAAATCAATGCCCTTTTTCTTATCTTTATTGCGCACTGTGAACTCCCATGGAGGAGAAGTCAAAATGAAGGTTGCCTTGGTGATTGTCATCCTTGGAGGCTAGCTTCAAGGGAAGTTAATTGATTTGGATTTAATCAAATCAGTTTAGATGAGTGAAGAAGATATGGAGGAAGGGATGATGAGTTTTGGCTTCTTGTGCATGTGGCTCTTCTTTCCTTCCATGGCTACATCTCACCCTCCATGGCATCTCTTGACTTTATGGCACCACCACAAAACCTCTTTGGATTGATGGTTGACTACCCAAGTTAAACCAAGGTGAACCATGAGTCAAACATAAGTTTATTTGAGTTATACTTAGTTTAAGGATTATGTTTGATTCATTTGATAATCTTTTGCTTTTGCATTACTTTTAGCTAATTAATTTGATTTGATTGGATTTGTATTTAGGTTGTAATTATGCCAAATTGCCCATTGGAAGGCTTCGTGACCAATTAATTCAAAGTTTATTTAGGATTCATGTAGCTTAACCAAGCATTGACCTTTTGATCTAAATGGGTCAAGTAGAATCTCTTAGCTTAAATGGCCACTTTTAGGATTTAGTTCTAATTTTTTTTGTTTGATCATTTATGATGCTTTAAATTGATTGATTTGGGATTGATTTTGATTTTGTCTTAACTTGACCCATTTTGACTTAAATGGGTTAAGTTGAGTTCAATTGACTAAAATGACCAATTTGACTCAATTAAGGTATGTTTACTCTAATCATTTTGAACTAAATGTCTAGGATGATTTGGAGCAATTAAGTTTATTTTATTTAAAGATGATTTTAATTTTGACTCATTTGACCCAAATTGGGCTTAACGGGGAAAATTATATTCATTTAGGTCAAATGGTCAAATTAATCAAATTGAACCCAATAATTAATTGAATTGTGTTTAATTATGATTTTTAAATTATTTTTGATATTTGATTTGAACTAATTTCAATTTAATTTGGATTTAAGTTTAATAAGTCCATTTGGGTTTATTTGGGTCAAATGTTCTAATTCATTTAAGACCTTCCTAAATTTGTATTTATTTAGATTTATGTTTAGACATATCCATTTTATGATTCAAGCTCTTGGAATGACTCAATTTGGTAAAATTTGATGGGCTCACTTTTTAACTTAGTGGGCCCACATGAGCCAATTCTTGGTCAAATGACAGATTTCCACCTTGAACCTTATCAAATTATTTTTATGTATATTTATGTTTATGCATTGATTTTATACTTTTGATTTGATTTGATTTTAATTTATTTTGATTTTTTTAATTTCCTTAGACTTAGGTGGTTTTAAGCTTAGGTCAATTAGGTCAACCATTCAAACTACCTAAGCTCGATTAAATTTATATTTCAATTAAAATGTGACTAATTTGGATTTTATTGAATTTTATTTGATTTGAGTTTAATTTTGGGTTCACCTAATCCAATAGTCAAGTTCTAAGGAATCATAAATATGACTCAAGCCTTCACCATATAGTATTTGGCTTTAAGTCCTATTTTGATTTTAGATTTATGATTTATTTGATTTATTATTTAATTTCTTATTTATTTATACACATGTTCACTAAGTGTTTTATCCTAAGTGCTAAATTAGGAAGCTTCTAATCTAAGCTTAAAGATTATAATTGCTAGGTTGGGGATAATGTCAGCCTCATCTAAAAATGAGGTCAATAAATGGACCCCTAGTATGTGTGGTGGACTAACTAGAGTACATCACACATATTAATAATGGAACTAGTCAACATATCTTAAGTAGCAATGCAAAAGGTTTGAATTTGGTTTAAAACTTGGGATTTGGATTTAGTTTTTGGATTTTGAATTAAATTTGATTATGAAAGACAAGCATGCCTTATTGTTCTAATTTAGAGTTATTTATTCTTAGAAAATATAGATTCACTAATCTCTAAAAGAATAGAGGTGTTGGGACAAGACTCACCAAAGAATATAGTCCTAACATATCTAGAGAAGATTCCGAGGGACTTATTCTTATCTTGACTATGATAGAGTTTGGTTTCTACCAATTTTTAATGGCTAATATAGAAATAAGCATAAAAACTCATATCTTTCTAGGTGAGATTATCTTAGGGGTAGTCTAAATGACTAATTAACCAAAAAATATGATCTATAAGAAACTAGAATTTTCTCTTCCTAGAAAGGATGCCACTATAGATACTCCCCATCTAAGGATGGTAGTTGGAGAGGATGCCAAAATGGATACTCATTTCTAACCAAACTACATGTATTTTAACTAGAAAGGATGCTTGGGAGCTTACTCTTATCTGTTATTATAAAGGGGTCTTTAATGACTTAATTCTAACTAAATAGCTAGACTAAAGAAAGGGGCCATCAATGGTTTAGTTTCTAATCCTCAAGATTCTAACAGGGTTGCATGGACTTAGTTCCTATCCTAAATTGTCTATAGAAATGGGGCTTTGGAGTGGCATATTTCCATCTTTAAATTTATTTTACTTTGAACTAGAGAGGGGTCAGAAGGACTTAAATCCTATTATAGTAAGAGATTCAACTAATATGAAGGGCCTTCAATGGCTTAGTTCCAACTCATAATAAATGAAAGGGGTCACAATAACTTAATCTTATCATTTTTTTTCTAGAAAGGATGTCTACTACTTACTTTATCTTGCTAGCTATCAAGAAGGGGCCTTCAATGGCTTGATTCTAACTTAAATAGATAAAGAAAAGGGGTCTGTTGAATTAATCCTAATCCCCAAAAAATTTGGCTTGTATGGAAAGGGGTCTTGATAACCAATCCGTGCCTAGTAGCTATCAAATAGAATGGGGCATAATGACTTAATCATCCTATTTTATAAGAAGGATGCCTACAGGGACTCACTCTTATCTTGTTAGTTATTAAGGAGGGGCCTTCATCAATTCTAACTTAAATAGCTAAAATGAGGAATGGGGTCATGACATAAATCCTACTTCTTAAATTTTAGCTAAGGAAAGGGATCTTAATGACTCAATCAACCCAGCCTATCAAATAGGGGGTCTTAGTGACTTAATCTTATTCTTATTTTATAAGAAGGATTTCTAAGGACTTACTCTGTTGTTATTAAGGAGGGCTTTTAGTGGCTTAAATCTAACTTAAATAGCTAAAATTAGAAATGGGTCTTTATGTAATCCTATCCCATGGAAGGTAGGAATGGTTCCACAAGGGCTTACCCAAACCAAAGAAAGATAAGAATAGTGTCATAATGAGTTTTCTCTTAACTTATGAGTAAGAAAGAATGGTTCCACGAAGGGCTTGAAAAAATTTGTAAAGATTTCAAGGATATTCAATAGATTTATTATAAGAAGGATTCATACCAATGTGTAATATGTCAATGTTATAAGATTTCATTATTTTCAATCATCTCAAAGTTACATATAGCCTTGTTAGATGTCTATTTGAATTTATATAAGACAACATATGGTTACAGATTTATTTTTTGAGGTTGCATGTGACATTTTTAGTTCTTGGGAAGCAAAACCAAAGTCAAATAATTTTAATTGATGGATGTTTTATTTCACTTTATATATATGTTAGCTTATAGAACATTCTCTTGGTTTTCTTTATTGGTGTGAGTCAATGAAGCATCAAGCTACAATTGATATGTATTATATTGATAATCTAAACTTAAAAGGCCTTCATTTCTTTTATTGATTTGGATTCAATAAAGACTAAGAGAATCCTTTAAAGCTATAATTGATATATATTCCTTTTTTTCTTATTTGACATGAATTTGTAGCTAATAAGGCCTTCTCTTCATTTTCTTCATTGATTTGGATTCAATGAAGATTAAGAGATTCCTTTAAAGCAATAATGTACCAAGTTTTTCGTGAGTGAGTGAGAATCCATATGAGAGCTTTTCTTTCTTAAAAGTATTTTGATATTTTTTATTCTTTTACCCAATCAATAAAGAAGTTAAGAGGGTTGAATTGTTTGACAGATTGGAAATCTCTGGATAGTTTTTAATACATCTTTAAGTAACATCCATTAACAGGTCGCTATGGGGAAAATTTGTGACACCACATAGAATTTAAGAATTTCTAATTTGTATGATCAAGCTCGACATTAAGGAATAAACATATTATCTCAAAAGGTTAACATGTTATCTTATAATGGATTGATCATTTAATAAAAGACTAAAAGCTAATGGGTCTTTAATATACTAAAGAGTTTTCCCTGAACTACATAAGGAAATAAAGCGGGTTTATTTTAAAGCGGGTTCATGATTCCCTATATAGTTATTTACATCTTAAAAGGGGAGGACCTCTTTTTAAGAAAACTCTTGATTAAGGAAATAGGCTATTATTTCATAGATTTCTAAGTTAGTTTTAAAGGCAAATGATAATTTGAAATTTCAAAGGGAATGATCCAAAGTGAAAAGAGATCTTTAGAAGTCAATTGGGATTAAGTAGAAAGTACTTATAGATCGGGATTCCAGGCATTTTAACTATCTTATCATTGGACTTTAAATTTTGAATTTAATTTAATATAATTTCAAGTTGACATTTTATTAGAAATATAGGACTTAGATTTTAAAGATAAGACTCCAAAATGCCTAGGATGAAGACTTACTCAGGAGGATGCTTTAGAACCTAAGTCTATATGTGTTCATATAAATTTGAGGCTCAACCTAGTTCAACTTTTAGGAATTATTTGACATTCCTCTTATTTGAGGATCTCTATCTCACTCTTTTGGACTTATAACGCCTGGGAGGTTGTTACCTAAACACCACCTAAGTGATTTTAAATCCATGATGCCAAGCCTCATGTATGCAAGATGGATAAGTTGTTCTATTTTTAGAAAGGAATCTAAGAACTTAGACTCATCCCTAAGATTATGTAGATATGCACTAACTAATGCAAAAAAATTTTAGCTTTAAAAGTTTTGACTCTTGATTCATTTAAAGTCTTGGTATACATTTTATGCCTAAATGACATGTAATTAGATGTGTTCATGGGCCAAATCAAGAAGAGAAGGTAGACTTTCCCAAGAAGGTATCCATCCTTAAAGGTCGATGCCCTTATGTAAGTAATGGTCAAGCACCCAATTCACGGAGTTAGAATAATATGCTAGCATTATTCAAAAAAGTTAATTATTTTTAGTTGATTTTAAGTTATTCCTAGGGATTTAATTTATGTGAAGTTTAAAATTTCTTTATTTTTGTTTAAATTTTAGATTTAGGTTGGGTAGAAAATTTAATTTTCTTAAGAGTCTAACATCCAGGAATTCATCATAGAAAGCATACTAAAAAAAGAAACCTAGAAAAGCAAGTTGATTTTCTTACGCACCCAAAGTAAATCAAGCTAATTTTGAATTGAAGAATAGGCCATTGTGACCCTGTACCACAGACACCCCAAAGAAAGAGAAAATAGGTAGCGAGCTCGCCTTATACATCCTAGCATAACTAAAGTATGAGTCTTTCCTCCAAGGTCATCTCCTTCTTCAAGGACCATTGAGCTTCATAGGGACATTTACATGAACTAGTAGGGTCTACTCTTGCTAATCCTATACCCAATAGATCCTAACCTAATTTTAGGCTCAAGTTATATTTTAAATTCAAAAATAAATTCCTAAGCCCTACAAAATAAACATCAAGAAATGCAAACAACACACCATCAATTATATTTGTAAACATACAAGCTTAGGATTAATTGCCTGCCACGCCCACCTATTCTATTAGGTTAACCTTAAGGACTTCAGCATACTCACAAGAAAATAACATTTTTATATAATTTATTAAGATAGTCCCTTTTAGCATAGCCCCCGGTATAAGAGAATATTAGTTCTAGAAGAGTAATCTAGTCTAAAAGCAAACAACTAGGCATCTAGTATAAAATATTGCAAAAAAATAATAAAATATCACATTACATCACATAACATCACAAGTGAACCTAACATAAATCTAGGGTCTGACCTAACATTCTAGTATATGTGAAGGAGATGGGCTTGTGTGGTAAGACTATAATAGGTCTTTTATGTTCAAGTTTCAATGTGGGTTTCCAATATTTAATTTAATTTGACTTTAGACTTTAATTTATAATTTTTTCTTCAATGCGTCATTGTTATATCAAAGATTCAAGGTATCAAGAGTTCCTTTGGACTAGTAGCAATAAAGTGTCTAGACTAAATATCATATGTTGCTAATTATAAAAATTAGTGTTTTTATTCTTTTAACTTCTATTAGTTTTAAAATTGGTTTAATTTACCATAGGTGGTTTCAATTTAAGTGATTTAATGATTTGTAATTTCAGTTTCATTTTAAGTGCATTTATGTTAAGATGAAATTAAGTTTTCAAGAATGAAGATTATAATAAGTTCCACTTTGGGTGGAATGCATCCTATTTAGCATCCTAAGTCATAATAGAATGAAATCTTCACCCTAAAGTGAGGATTCATTCTATCGGGTTTATCTAAGATTTTAGGCATCTGAATTAACTTCTTTTTTATTCCATTAAATGATTTATTTTTAGTTGAGTTTAATTTAATGAATACTTTAATTTTGTTTTGAATTTTTCTTATGATTTTCTTCTTTTTGTTGCATCTTCTTTTAGTTTGTTTCTTTAAGGCATGTTTCTTCAATCAAGTTCAATTAAGGTTCTTTTATTATAATTTGATTTGAATTTGTTTTCACTTTAAGTCTAATTCATTTACTATAGTTTTAGTTTTATAATTTGATTTTGTTTAATTCATCTGATTAGAATCATTTCATTTATTTGATTTGTATTATTCATTTAGCTTAGA
The DNA here is from genome assembly GCA_021442155.1 of Cymbidium sinense. Taxonomy (NCBI): domain Eukaryota; kingdom Viridiplantae; phylum Streptophyta; class Magnoliopsida; order Asparagales; family Orchidaceae; genus Cymbidium; species Cymbidium sinense. The sequence continues at coordinate 54,367,531 of CM038224.1, read as the reverse complement.
TTAATTTGGTTTCTTTATAGCATTAGTGTTTGTGTTATTCTAATTTACTTAGATTTAATTTTTATTTTGATTTCCTTACATAATATGTTAAGTTTATTTTGATTTATTATATTGTTCTTATTTTGGCTTTTGTTTTATAATTTTATTTTAATTCAATTCCTTATTCATTTAATTTTAGTTTTAAGTTAAATTTATTTGAGGGTTAATGTTTATGTCATATTTATTATTTGTTTGTTTTATATTTATGTTTTGTTTAATCCATGTTCATTGTATATTTGCTTTATGTTTATGTTAGGTTTAGTAACTTAGATTAATGTTTTTTACATTTTAACTCTTCATTACTTAAATAATTCATTACATTTAAATTTCATAATGCATTCACTTATATGTTTTCAATTAATAATTTATTTGATTTTAATTACATTCATATAATCATTTCATTAGCATTACATTATGAAGTTTGGATTAGTTTTATTGGCTTCAACTTATGATTCCATTTATTGGTTTAGGTTAGTTCATTATAATTTTCTAAGTTTTGAATCATGTAAGTATAATTAATTTATTTGATTTTATTTGCTAATGCTTTAGGATTATATTGTTCACTGAGGTTGAATGAGTTGAGAGGGTTTATATGTCAATGAAGTTCATATTTAAGTCTAAAATGTATTGGATTTCCTAAAATGATTATTTATGTTTTGATCAAATTGCATATTCTTAATTGTTTCACTAGACTCTAATGCATAAGTAATTAAATTTCATAACTTTAGAGGTTTAAAAATTGTTGCTTTGAGCTTTCTGATATTAATTGAAATATTCCAAGTTGATTTCATGAATTTTAAAATTTTTTAAAAATTTTTGATTTAATATTTCATGTAAATTGACCTAGGGACCTAGAAATTAAATAACTTCGACTCCAAGGTTAATTAGCCTTGAAATGTTTATAACAAATGGGGTTCTTTGTCAATTTGATTTTCCTAAAATTTTATCTTGATTAGATGTATAATTTGGGTTTAATTAAGGTTTTAATTATTTAACTAAAACATAAATTAAGCCTAAGTTATGTATGATTAATTAGTGATTTTAATTTTCCAATGTTCTGCTCTGGAAGATGTATCCATAGTGTATTTATTTGATGTTTTTAAAAAAATTTGGTTGATTTATAATGATTTTTCTAAGTTAGGTTGATTATTTGGATTAATTAATTCAATTAATCATTAAATCAAGTGACTTTATATTTTATTAGGTTTCAGAGAGTTTCATCAATGCGTTTAAGTTTATTAGGGTTTGTTATGATGATTTAGGTTATTTCTATGATTTTTAATAAATTCCTTTAATTAATATTTATTTATTTCATTAAAATTAAGTTTTAGATTTAAAAATTCCTTATCTTTAAATTTATTTTGAAATAAATCATCAAAAAATTATCTGAAGTGTTTGAACCTTAATTTCATTTCCTTAAAGTTTCAAATCATTAGAATTAATAGATTGGGTTAAATTTAGGTTTGATTACTTGCATTTAAATCCAAATTAATCAAAGATTACCGCACAAAAATTGGGGTTTTATGGGTTTACCTTATTTGGATTTTTTAGGTTATTGTTTGATTTATTATGACTCTTTGAAGTTTTTAAAATTTTCTATAATTTTTAAATTCAAAAATTTCCAAATTTCTTATTTAACCGTGTTGACGACGCACCATTCATCTACTCAGGATCCACATGGATCCCGCATTAAAATGGCAATGAAACAGGTTTATTTTGGGTCGTCTGATTGAAGATCAGACAGCCTTGATCAATCTGTGATCCTATAGAAATTTAATCATATGGTTTGACTAAATCTTGATCGTCCATTCTTAATGAAAGGAACAAACGGTGGCGATTTCACTTCCCTCAGAGATGGTGAAAGCTAAGAGCCGTCTGCCAATTCGATGATTTTCGCTGATCCAACCATTAAAATCACTCGATTTTACTTCCAAAATCATCAAGATCTCACGTGGATAACATCTATATGGCTTGATCTCCTTTAAGATTAAGTTTCCTTCATGAAGGACTAAAATTTAAAGTAAAGGAGATCGGGTTTAGTGCGTACCTCACCGGCGGTGATTTAAGATGATGGGGTTGACTTGGCTAGCTTTGGAATGGTACGATGAGGCTTTGGAAAGAAGCCATTGAGTTGCATCCCCTTAGATTAGCCTATGAACCAAAGCAAATGATAAATTCCATTAATCTTGGTATTTTTTTGCTTGATGGTGGCGTGGGGGTGGGATAAAGGTTACGCTCAACTTCATTTCACTCATGGAAGGTGATATAATGCTTAATTTGGCATAAGATGTTCTCTCTCTCTCTCTCTCTTTATTATTAGAGGTCAAGAGCCTCTTTATACCTATCCTCCCTCTCTTTTTTAGCAAGGGTGATTGCCCCCCTTGGAGGCTAGCTCCAAGGTAATCAGCACCTATCTAAAAGTGTTGAGATAGAAGAATAAGGAGAGAGAATGGAATGAGGGATGAATCCTTGTCTTCATGCATCTCATTTTTTCCATGGCATATTCCTTTGTTTTTGATTAACTCGATCTTGATTAGGTTGCTTAAGATTGGATGTCAAACACCCTTAACCTATTCTAGGATGTGTTTAGATGTGTTCGAAGGAATTTGGTTCAAGCTTAGGTTCAAAAGGTGCAATTTAAAAATTCTTTTGTGTAGGTTGAGTTGGCTTGATCCATTTGGTTGATTAATATTAAATTGATACCTCAATTAGATCAATTTAATCATTTAAGATGTTTTAATCAAAGATTTTAATTAGATTTAAAGTTTATGATTTTCTTACCATATATTTAACCCATTATTGGATTAAGTAGGTTGGGTTGAATATAATTAAGTCAAATGGTGTGTTTGCCTCAATTACAATGCATTTGCTCTCAATTATGATGATCCAAGCATTTAGGATTGGATTAGATCATACAATTTCATTTGCTTAAAGTTTAAAACCCAATTTGGCCCATTTAGGTTTAATGGGTTAGGTTTGTTCTTCTTTAGGTCAAATGACCAAATTGGTCAAATTTAGCCTAATGATTAGCTGATTTCTATTAATTAATCCTTCCTAAGTGATTTTATATAATTATTTTGGGTTAATTGTTGTTTGATTTGAATTTGAATCCAATAGGATTAGGCCCATTTAGGTCAAATGCCCTATTTAACCTAATTAAAGTTTCATTGGATTTATGTTTATTTAAATTCATGTTTAAACATGAATATAATATCATTTAAACCATTTGGAATGATTTCATTTGGTCAATTTTGGGGGTTAATCTTTGACTTGGTAAGACCCACATAAGTCAAACCCTTTGCCAAATTTGACCTTAATTTGAATTTGATTTTATTTATGTTCATATTATGATTTCATGCTTTTCATTTAACTTGATTTGGATTTATTTTGATTTAATTTGATCTTTTTAGGTTTATGTGATTTTAGCTTAAATAGGGTAATTAAGTTTAATTTCCCAAACCAAACTTTAATCTAAGTCTAATTAAATTTAGATTTCAAGTGGTGTATGTTTTGATTTAGGTTTGAGATTTGGGTTGAATATGCATAAACCTATTAGGTTAGATCAAACCAAAGAAGGATGCACTAGGTCACAAAAGTGTAGTGTTCTTAGTGCTTAATTAAGAGGTTTCTAATCTAGGATTAGATGTCCTAATTACTATTTTAGGGATGATGTTAACCTCATCCAAAAATGTGGTCAATAATCACAATGGATGTTCACCATTACAAGTTATCAACTGATAAGGACCTCTTATGTAGACTTTCTTCACAATGAAGGATCCTTCCCATGTTGGGTCAATATGAGTTAAAATTGGCCATCTAAGAACCAAGACTAAGTCTCCTACTTGAAAAGTTCTAGGATGGACCACTTTATCATGAGATTGAACCATACATAATTGGTATAGTTCAAGGTCTTTTGAGCTATCAGAGGCAATTATTGGATGCAATATATTAGGTGGCTAATATAAAACCACACCATGTCCTGGCATTGATAGCAATGGCATGCAATTTCTTTGCAATCGTCAATCATCGAAGGACAATAATAGCAAAGTCTTTTGATTTTTAATTTCTTCTTAGGTAGATTGGTGAGTAGCACACAATGTAGAATTTACTTTAGTCATAATCTTATGGGCTTCTTGTTTATTTAAACAATGTAGCCACATTTGATCAAATGATTGGTGGTATAACCTATTATTGATTAATGAATAAGGCAAAACATATTTCTTAATTTGATTTGTTAGTGATTTGTCCTTTGGGTGCCTCCCCTCACCTAAATAGTGAATGAATGATTATTTTAATTGCATTTTTCTTGACCATCAATCAGAGTGACTATCTTTTGCATTTCTTTTGTTTGCTCATTTCATCATTCATTTTTTAACAAGATTTTCAATATAACACTTCTTTTGATTAAGAATGAGGCTATCAAAAACCTTTATCATAACCCTTTAGTAAATTGCTTCAATGTTGTTGAGACTCAATATGAACATATAATAGAAAATTCTTATAGGGATTTTGAATGTGTACTTTTTATCTTTAAGAGTTGTCTTGACTTGATCATATTCAAGTAAGTCATCCCTAGATGAGGATAATCCTATGTACAAAAGCTTTGTCCATTTTGAACTTAGATATGGGTTATAGGAACGATGATGTTATATGTGCTATACTTATGAAAAGCTTACATCCCATATATGTCAATTCAAGTTATCCCATATCTTTATCCTAAGATAAATCTTTGTTTGAATCTTTAGAATTGACATATATGTGGATTTGACCCTTATCTTTTTTTTTTCTACGATGATGCTAGCCAACCAAGAAGAATATTTTTTTTCTTATGTAAGGCCACCATTAACCAATTTTTAATTTAGCAACATCTTTCTCTTTAAAGTCTAACCACATACATCACAAGAGTTAATTTATTCAAATAGCTTAAAGCTTAATCTTGAGCTTATAAACCACTACATCTAGAGATAAAGTAAACATCTCATCCTAAATCCTAGATAAATTAGTTCTTAAACTCTAAGAATAGCTTGATTAAGTCATCAATAATTGATTTTGTATAAAGTGAGCTCATTAATGTATGTTATAGATTAATTTATATATTTAAACTTATTTCTATTAACTTGTAAATTATGGATTTAATTTTCTTTTAAATTATAGGGGTGAATCCCAAACTTGAAGGTTATCTAGGTCTTTTGACACTTTCAAGCAATACTCATTTAACAAATTTGATCATTTGAAGAGAAGGTAAGAATCCTTCTATTAAGAAATTTTCATCTTATAATGACTTTGAAATATCAAACCTCAAGTCAACTTTTGGTTTTAGTTTCTTTAATGCTTTATAGATTTTCTTGTTTATGGTTTATATTTGTAGGCCACATGCAAGGGATCAAAATATTCTAGATTGAATTTTTATCATACAAAAGATACCTAAAAAGGTAAACCCATTATCTCTTTGATTTGTTTTTATCTTCGAAGTTTACACCTTTCATTAAGTTTGAAGATGAAGGTACAAAACAAATTTGTTTTCTTTTTTACTTTTAAATTAGAGGATACTTTGACTTCCAACCTTATCACTTAATTTTGATATAGAGGAGTTAGAGTTAAAGTACCCACATATTTATTAAATCTTTTAGATAGAGAAATATCAGACTTTAGCTTTTAGCTCTTGGACCCAGTTTTTCCATCTTTTCTCTTTTCTTTTCCTTCCATTTTTTTTCTTTTTTTTTTTTAAATCTTTATAACATTTCAACTCTTGGTAAGACATTATACTTGATGAGCTTTGCCTAAATATAACATTTTCTATGACATTGAACATATTCAACTCTTTCTTTGAATGCAACATCAGATACAACACTTTACAAATTTGATTCTTTGACTGATCTCATCACTTAGTAAGACACTACCAAATTATTTTATTGAATATATAATTTGTAAGACACTAAGTAAATTTTAAACTTTCTTTTTCTCACCCTTTTTTATTCCATTTTTTTTTTTATTTTATTTTAATCTTCTTTTAGTGCCTTAGATTTTTATAAAGTTAATAAATTATATTTTGGACTAATAAAAGAAACTGACATTCTAATGGACTTTAATATAGAATGGTTGTAAATCTCTTTTCATGATTCTTTTAGGTTGGATAGAACCATCCAAGAGCATTAAAGATGTTTCTGAATTTCTAAGACTTTATTTTAATGTTTGAATTATTAATCTCAGTCGACAACATGATTGAGTTTAAAACTCTTTTTCTTTTCTTGATTGAATCCATACGACATGATCTAATCAGGGTTACATCAACATTGGGCCTGTGTATACTCACTTTTAGGTAAGTTTACAATTCTTATGTTGTTAATCGATGCCTAGATCAACATGTGCATTTTCAAGATTTCTTTTTTAATTTTTTTTACATTGACTATTTTATGGAGAAATTTATTTTATTCAATAGTTTATAGTGGTAGATCTTCATCATAGAAGATAACCCCTATAACTTCGAGGAATGCCACATCAAAAAAGTTACTAATAATTAAGAAAGGCAAATCAGTGAGGTGTAATGCCTTAATTAATGATTTTATCATTTTCATTTACAGAGGCTCAATTTTGCAAGTAACTTATTTAGGATGGGAAAAAACATTATAATCAATGTTTTTTAGAAAGTACAAAATTTTCATGTTTTTGTATTAAGAGGATAATCTCTTTATGAAGGCTTAGTGTTCCAATTATCATTGATGACTTATTTACTATTTCCTTTAGTGTCATTTGAGATACTAAGACTCTAACATTTTGAATTTTGATTTCATTATTTCCCTCTAATACTAAGGGAGGGAGGGTAGTGCAAACTCTATCCTCAACTTATTTTTTGTGTTCTTCTATTGATCTATTAGAACTGAAATCTTTAATTTAATGTTTTATTGCTTCACTCTGAAAGAAAGAAGCATCACTATCAGGACCCAATCTATGTCATATATTGAGGTCATGAGATTTGAGAACTATTTTAGAGGGATCAAAGTCTTCATTAATTTTTTCTTTAAAATTTTTTCCTAAAATTAATTAAGGCTATCTATGAAATATCAATCATCGAATGGGAGAGGGCTCTCATTAAAGGAAATTAATTTAGATTTAAATTTTATGTATTTCAATAATAATAGCAAAAGTGAAATTTAGTTATGTCATTTTTTATTCACAGTGTATGTTTATCTTCACCTTTTTACTCTCTTAAACTCCCAATTACTCAGAGTTTATGAATGATCTAAAAGATGGTTATCTCTAATTAACTCCCTAAAACTAGCTAATCAGCCCGAACAATTAATTTCCAAATTTTTGGTGCATGTATAAAGATGATTTTGAAAATTTTTGAATGAATAATATTAAAGCTGAATTGTATTTATGAGTATAAAAATTTTCTTCTTTAGGGTTTGAAGGCTCACATTTTTTTCCTTGATCGACCTTTGTCTAGGGTCAATAAGGCATTCCTTTGGGATCATACTTACCCCTTCTATAGTTTTCTTCCATATGGTAATAAGGGGTGATAGCTAAGACTATACTTACTTCCTTTAATTTTATGAGTTTTCTTCTTTTTTTAATTTAAAGTTTATTTGAGAAAATTTGAAAGAACTCTTTTATTTCAATATACATTCTCAGGTGCATGCTACTTTTGAATGTCTTAAAATAAAGGGGTTTCAGTTTAAGGACCCTATCCCGACTCAGCTTTTTATACAAAGCCAAGATAAAATCAAGAATAAAGGGGTCTAAAAGAAATGACATAATTTATTTTAAATTTTATTGAAAATTTTAATGGGGAGGTTCTAGGACCCATTCATTTGACTGTTATAAATGAGGAGTTCTAAAACTTAGGTTAAAGATGTTGGGTAGGCTCTACCAAGGATGAAATGGAGAGGGAAAGAAAGGAAATGACCCACAGCGCACACGCCAATGTATAGAGATAAATATCTATTTCTAAAAGTTTATGACATAACATGGATTTTAAGAATACTTATTTAGGTAATCAAATATGTCATTGATAAATATAATATCTCGAATGATAAATATATTACCATATAATGAATTTGATTACTTATAAGGACTCCTAAAGCTAATGGGTCTTTGATATTCTAAAGATTTTTTTTTCTTGAACTACATAGGAAAGTAGAACAAGGTCTATTTATTATAGGGTTCATAATTCCTTATAAAAGCAAGCCCCTATAATTAATTGCATCTTAGTAGGAAGGGAATTCCTCCTAAGAGTATTCTTAATTAAAGAAATTGATTTTTATCTCTATGGATTTCAAAGCTTATTTTAAAATGATTGTTAATTTAAAAATTCAATATGGAACGCTCCAAGGAAGAAGAGTTCTTTTTGGAAGCCAAAAGAGATTAACTAGGAAATACTTTTAGATACAAGGATACCTAGTAAGCATTTCAACTATCCTATTGTTTGGCTTTATAATTTCAATATTGAAATTAGTAAAATTTTGAGTTGATATTCTATTAAAATTCTAGGAGTTGGATTCTAGTAGCATAGAATATATAAATACCTAGTGGTTGAAGACTTATTCTAATAGGATGCTTCAAAACCTTTGTCTACAAGTGCTTCTAACCTAAGTCAAAAGTTTGACTTAGTTTAACTTCTAGGAATTATTGTGTATTTTTCTCACTTGAGAAAATGAACCTATTTCTAATTCTTCTAGACTTACTGCATGCTTGGAAGGGTAGTTAGTTAACCTTACCTAATCGATTTTAAATTCATTAGTCCAGCATTATGTATGCAAGATAGTTGGGAAATTTCATTTAAGAAAGGAGGCTAAGAGTCTAAACTCACTCACTAACCCTAAGAAAATTATTGGCATGTTATGAACCTAACTAATGCAACAATTTTTATCTTTTATGTTTTTTTTACTCACATTTTGTTTTAAGGCTTTGAGTATGTAATTTCATGCCTCAAATGAGATTTAGTTAGATAAAGGTCATGGACTAAATCAAAATTAGAAGGCCTACTTCTCTAAGAAGGGTGGTCATCCTCATGGGTCAGATCCCCCTTTATGTGTTGTGGGTGAAGCACCCAATTTAAGAATTATGAATAATATGCTTGCATGGTTCACAAAATCTATTTATTTATAGTTGGTTTTAAGTTATGTCTAGGGCTTTATTTATGGTGAGGTTATGAGTTTTTATTTTATGTTTGAGTTATTTAAATTTAATGGGGTAGAAAATTTAGTTTTCTTAAGAGCCTAACCATTTCATGTTTCATCATAGAGCGTAACAATCATAAAAAGAAACCTATAAATAGCATGCAGTTCTATTACGCACTATAAAATAAATTATGCTAAATTTAAATAAATAAGCCTATGAAGCCAGGAATCCCTCTACGCCCCATTAAAAAAAATGTGTAGCCGAGCTCTACTTTTATACAACCAGAACTTGAACTAAAGTCTTGATCTATGCGGGTCTTCAATTAGGACCGTCACCTTCTTCGGGAACCTCCACAAGCTTCATAGAGGACCACTAGTTGGTAAAGTCAACTCCTACTATTTCTAAACTCCATTGATCTTAACATAATTCTAAACTAAAATTATATTATACAATTCCAAAATAAATCCTCTGCCTTGTAAAATAAATGCTTGGAAATACACATAACTACACTAATAGTTTATATTCTAAATATATAGGCTTAACACCAATGGTTACCAATTCCACCTGTTCTATTGGGCTATATTTATAGACTTAAGTAGCACTTACAAGTAAATAGCACATATTTTATGTTTATTACATTAGTCACTTAAGCATATACCCCTGCAAAAAATAATGTTAGCTTAAAAAAATGCTTTAACATCTAGACTAGTGAGCAAATAATTTCTTGACATCCAATTTAAAATATTACATCACAAAATAAGAAAATAATATATCACAACACAAAACTCACAAATCATCATTCTAACTTAAATCTAAAGTCAGTGACCTAATAATCTAGTGTGTGAAGGAAAATGTTTTTGTGGTATGATTACACTAGAGCTTTTTATGCTCAAGTTTTGATTTGAGTTCAAAGGTTTGTTCAATATTAACCATTTGGTGGTTTCAATCTAAATAATTTAATTGATTTTGTATTTTATTTCAAATTTAAATTTATTTTAGTGTTAAAATTTATTTTAGGTTTTAAGGAATGAAGAATAAAATAAATTCTGCTTTCGACAGAACCCATTTTATTAAAAATCCTAATTCTAGTAGAAGGGAAATTTCATCTTAAAATGAAGATCCATTATATGAGTCAAACAAAGAATCAAGTATCTGAATTAACTTTGGACTTTGTTGGAATGATTTAGTTAAATTAAGTTTAATTTAATTAATATTCATTTTATTTAATTAAAGTTTTAAATACTAAGTTCACTAAAATTATTTAATTCCATGTATCTTTATATTGATTTTTTATTTGTTGGGTTTTTGCTTTCCTTAATTTAATTAGTATTTAATTCCTTTAGCTTTTATTCAATTGGATTTTATCAAATATGATTTATGTGATTAAACAATTTTAAATGTTCTTTCAGTTTGGAGATTTTATCCTTTTCATTTAAATTTCATTTGAGTTGATTAATATTTCTTTATTTAAAATGATTGCTTTACTTAGATTTTAAGTTTAAGCATTTGATTTTAGTTTGATGATTGGTTAATTAGACTTAATTTTTGGACTTGGTTTCATTTAATTTAGTTTGCTTAAATTTTATGTTGGTTAATTTATTTTAATGGCGTTAAGGTGAATATAATTTCCTGATTTAGGTTTATATTCAATTTTATAGTTTCTTGATTTAATTAGGAGTTAAGATAAAATGACATATTTTAGTTTGATTAGTTTGATTAACATTATTCACTTTTTTGCTATTCAGTTTTCATTTACTTAATATGAATATTTGTTAAACTTAAGTGCTTTAAGTTGATTAACCTAGTTGATTTAAATTAAGGTTTAAAATTTATATTAAATTTAAGCTTGATTTAAAATGTTGATTTCATTATTCAAATAGTTTATATTACTTGGATTATAAGATTTAGGATCTTTATTGATTTAGTTGTTCATTTTATTATTTAGGTCGATTTAAGGAGTGTTTTAAGTTTAAGGTTTTATTTATCATTGAATTACATTTCTATGCTAATTTTTTTTTAATATTTAGTTATTGACGTTAACCTAAGAAACCTAAAGGACCAAACCTAATCTAGGTCATCCTAAGCTTCTAGGTTTATTAAATTAGATGATTTGATTAATCATTTATGTTTAATTACAATTATCATTCACTTAATGTTAAATAGATTTAATTTGATTTCAAAGTTAGTTAATTCTTATTTAAATGTAAAACTTTAGAGATTAGATAATCTTGATTTTCAATTGATTATTTGAGTTATCATAGGTTTGCCAATTTTATAACTTAGGGACTAATTAGTTTTAGTTTTTCTTAATTATTTTTTAAACTATAAATAAATGATTTTTAAGTTTTCTTAACTTTAGAGAACTAAGAAAATTTTCTTATGTCAACTAATGTTAAGAAAAATATTTTGAAACATTTCATCAATTTCTATAATTTTTATAATTTTTTCATTATTATTTCATTTAAATTAACTTAGAACTTAGAAATTTCATAACTTTTGATGCAAAAGTCAAATTGGTTTGAACTTTTTATAGCAAGTGGAGTTCCTTACCAGTTTCATTTGATCACAAAAGTATTTTGAAATTAAATAAGGTTTTAATAATTTTAATAAAACTTAAATTGAACTTAAATTATTAGGAATCAATCAATGCTTGCAATTTTTTTATTCCACTCTAGATGATTAATCTATAGAGGGTTTATTTAAAATTTTTGGATATTTATTTGTTTATTTTGAATTTTCAAACACTATGTTAATTAAATGAATTAATTAATTCATTTAATTTCTAATTAAGTCATTTTGAGGATCAATTAGTTTTAGTTAGCTTTAATAATTTTCTTAGGTCCATTGATATTTTTTTATGATGTTATAAGTTAATTCCATGATTTTCTTTAATTTTTGAATTATTAATAATTTATTTCATTAAATTAAGGGTTGGAGATTAAAAATTTGGTATATTATTTTTTAATCACCAATAAATCCTAAAACGTTTATCTAAAGTATGTTTTAGATTCAATTTCACTTCCCCAAAGTTTTAATTTGATTATATTAATACTTTAGGCTTAATTAGTATTTATTTAATTTTTCTTAAACCCAAATTAACCAAAAATTACCCATTAAAAATTAGGGATTTTAGGTTTAATGGATTCCTCTCACTAAGATAAATCCATATAGCTCTTATTTGTATTTTTTTGGATTGATATTTTATTTTCTATTACTTTTTGTTGCTTTTAGTAATCTTTTGTATTTTGTAAATCCAAAAAATTTGAATTTTCTCATTTAACCCAGTCAATGCCATGTGGTGTTGATACAACGTCGCTTCACGCTCGTGTGATTGATGTATATAGGATCCACATAGATCCCACATATGAAGGAAATGGAGACACAAGATTAACAAGGATCAAACAATCACATATTAGATGTTTAAAATTTTATATCAATATCTTCAAAGGACTTTAATCTCACAGTCCAACTAGATCTCAATCATACATTCCAAATAAAATGAACGGATGGCAGAGATAATATCCCTATCTTTTCGTTGGAGAATCAAGAGCCTTTGACTCTTTAAAGTTGACTTTTAATGATCTAAGTAGTGTGGATGCACTATTTTGATTGCAAAATGATCATGGATCAATTTTCAATCGATCTACATAGCTTGATATCCATATAAATCAAATTCCTTTTATAGAGGACCAAGGCATGAACAGGGGTGGATTTGAACCCATACCTTGCTAGCATTGATCTTTGGTGGTTATAATGCTTCAAGGACCTTTTCCTCACTAAATGAAGCTTTGGTGAAGAAATCCTAGCTTGCCTCCCACCTGTTTGACATGGAGACCAAGCTCCACCCCTCTTCCATTGGGTTTAACCAAAATCTAACTCACCAATAATCAGGGACTCTGGTGAGAGTTCATTGGAGTTCTCTTTTATGCCTATGATGTGTAGGAAGGATCAATTGTGGGTAAGGAATGGTCCTCCCTTATTTCTATGTTTGGTCGAGTGCTTAGCCATCGACTTTGGTCAAAATCTGGCTTACCGGTGGAGAGAGATCCGAGGAAGAGGCCAGTTCTCCTTCTCTTTCTCTTTTGGATGTTTGGGTGGTGTTAAGATTGATATGGAAGCTCTCCTCTCTCATTTTCATACATGTACAAGATCCTTTCCACTAGGAATGGTCGATCTCTAGCTTGAAAATGATAGAACACATAGGTAAGGGCTCGATTGAGCCCCTCTTCACCTTAGAAACCTATGAAGATGGTTGGAATGAAGAAATAAACTCACCTTTCACCTCTTTGTTGTTTACCTGTGAGATCCTATGGAGTAAAAGTCAAAATTAAAGTTTCCATGGTGATTGCATCCCTGGAGGCTAGCTTGAAGGGGTGGATAATTGATTAGGAATAATCCAAATCAGTTTAGATAAGGAGTGAAGAAGATATAGAGGAAGGGATGTTGAGTTTTGGCTTCTTGTGCATGCGGCTTGGTCATCTTTCCTACCATGGCTACATCTCACCCTCCATGGCATCTCTTGACTTTATGGAACCTCCACAACACCTATTTGCACTGCCTAAGTTAGACCAAGGTGAACCATGAGTCAAACTTAAGTTAATTTGAGTTAGAATTAGGTTTAAGTGTTTAGGTTTGATCCATTTGATTATCTTTTGCTTTTGGATTAATTATAGTTAATTCATTTGATTTGATTTATTGGATTTGTATTTATGTTATAATTGTGCTTAATTGCCCATTGGAAGGCTTACATGCCAATAGATTCAAAGTTTATTTGGGCTTGATGTAGTTTAGCCAAGCATTGACCTTTTTAACCTAAATGGGTCAAGTAGAATCTCTTAGCTTAAATGCCACTTTAGGATTTAGATTTAGTTTCAAATATTTTTTGTTTGATCACTTATGATGTTTTAAATTGATCGATTTCATTAAATTTGGGATTGATTTTGATTTTCCTAACTTGGCCCATTTTGACTAAAATTAATTATGTTGAGTTCAATTGAGTTAAATGATCAATTTGATGCAATTACGATATGTTTATATTTTAATCATTTTTAATTAAATGTTTGGGATGATTTGGAGAAATTAAGTTTATTTTATTGAAAGTTGATTTTAATTTTGACCCCTTTGACTCAAATTAAGCCTAATAGGTTAAATTAGATTCATTTTGGTCAAATGATCAAATTAATCAAATTAATTTAATTATGTTTAATTATAATTTTTAAATGATTTTAGATGTTTGATTTGAATTAATTTTTATCTAAATTGGATTTAGGTTCAATAACATACATTTGGGTTTATTTGGGTGAAATGATCTAATTAACCCATTTAAGACATTATTAAACTTGTATTTATTTATATTTATGTTTAGACATGTTCATTTGATAATTATTTACATTTGGAATGACTCAATTTGGTTGAATTTGATGGGTTGACCTTTTGTCTTAGTGAGGCCCACATGGGTCAATTCTAGGTAAAATAATCTGATTTTCCACTTTAAACCTCATCTGATTTTATTTTTAGGTTTATTTATGTTTATGAATTAATTCTATATTTTTTTTCTGATTTTATTTGAATTTATTTTGATTTTATTTGAATTTTCTTAGACTTAAGTGCTTTTGTGCTTAAATAGGTCAATTAGGTCAGCCATCCCAACTACCTTAGTCTAAGCTTGATTAAATTTAGATTTCAATTCAAATGTATTTGATTTGGAATTTTATTAAATTTTATTAGATCTGAGTTTAGTTTTGAGTTCACCTAATCCATTTTGGGTTAGGTCCAGTCAAAGGAGGATTCACTATGATGACCTTGGCCTTCAACTTAGAGTGTTTAACTTTTGATTTTATATTTATGCTTTATTGAATTTATTGTTTGATTTTGATTTATTTATACATATAGTCACTAAGTGTAGTGTCTTAAGTGCTTAATTAGGAAGCTCCTAATCTAAGATTAAGGATCCTAATTTCTAGGATTAAGAAAAATATCAACCTCATCCAAAAATGAGGTCATACAGTTGTTAAATTTAATCATTTTCATTAAGTTTATCATCTCATTAAGTGAACATTAAGAAATGATGAATTGAAGCTAAGAATATATTGCTAAATTAATTATTATTTGAATCCAAAAATCTTAAGATGTCTTTTATGTTTAGAAAAGAACATTTAAGTTAAATCCAAATATATGATCTAATAAGAAAATTTATAATGCTTCATTAAGATGATAAAAAAATTAGAAAATTCATCTTTTAGGTTCAACCTAAAGTTAGGGTTTTAGGTGGATCCTACTCCTCTCTCTCTTCAAAACTCTAAATTCGAATGAAGTGAAAAGAAATAAGGCGAAATCTAAATTTCAATATAAGAAATTATCATCTTTAAATTCAAACCAGCCTGACATATAGATACCACCACATCTTAGACTCAATGTAATAAATAATGTAATGACATAATTAAACTTTAGGGTAACATTAGACTAATGATGTTTTCTATAGGGGATTGTGCTTAAGGGATAGCTATAATAAAAAGAGTTATTATATATGTCTTTTTATGCAAGTGCTTCTAGAGTCTCTAAGCATAATCTATTAGGATAGGTGGGCTAGATGACCCAAGGCAGGGTGCTAAGGACTAATATATGGAATATAACCACTTGATGTGTATGCATGGTCATCTAACTTTTTGTTTTGTAGGTGTATATAGATTTTAACTTTCAAAATGATGTAAATTTTGTAATAGGCTTCAGATTAAATCTATGGAGTTTGGGATTAGTAGTGGCTAGAAGCTTTAGACTTAGGAGGCTTTGTGATGCCCGGAGTACACAATTCTTGAAGTGAAGATAAAGATTGAAGACCCCTATAGCTTTACTTATATTATAAAGTTATTATAGTCTAAGTTGTATAAGGGTAGAGCTTAACTACCCATCTTTTTTCTATTTTTTAGGTGTATGATAGTACCTGGATGCACTGACCTTTTATTCTTTAATCGATGGTATTTATTTAGTTTATTTACATGGATTGTACAATAGAAATGATATGCCTTTCTTAAGTTTTTTTAAGATTAATTATTTGTCATTTAGGATGTGGTAGACTCTTTAAGAAATTAAAATGTCTAGTCTAGTTAGTCAACTTCAAGTAAAATAAAATTTGTAAGATGAAGAGGTATTATGAGAGAATGTCAAGAGATGTTGAGTCTACATCCCTCATAGTTGAGAATGGTTTTCCACGTGAGACCGCTCCTCTCCTTCATGGTAGTAGGTTTCAACCACTCTCAGCTGTAGAGGGAGAGAAAGATGTGAAGAAGATAGTTGCATCACTCACATGACCTATAAAGTATGAGACACTGGCTATGGAGAGGAGAAAGCTCTATGCTGGTCTGAGACTTATGTTCAAGAGAATAGGTAGATCCCATGGATGCTCATAGTCCATCTTAGTTTATGACCTGAGAGAGATTATCCCTAAAAGTTTTAAGGATCATATCTATAGAAAAAAGGCCATAGAGGTACGGATGCCACCATTATAGCACCACTTTACTCACCACTCACTGTCACTAGTTCATGTGTCTATCTAACATCCCCACCAAAAATCACAAAAGCATATCTTGGGAAAAATCTTCACCTTTAGGGATCCATCTATAGCCCAAGGGTCACCATTTATCTTCTCACACAAAAGATGTGAGGTTGAGCTCTCCCATTCGGCCTCCTACCCCATCAGTAGAGAAGAAAGGGTGGTAGCCTCAGAGTGTTGCAGTCACTTCATCAACCTAGTAGGGTGAAGAAGAGAGGAAAGAAGATGGAGGAGAGGCCTTCATGATAATAGTGCCCATCATTGTAAGCACACCGTCAACCTAGGATGTCCAATGCACCCCATCTACAAAAGATTATATAGTAGAGGATTGACAACCTAGACATGTCCCTATATATCCAAAGAATATTGACATCCATTCCTTTGAAGAGTTCTTAGCAGAGTATACAATCAAGGATATGGAGAGAGAAGGGACTGATGATGAAAATGTTAGCTTTAATATGGAGGAAGATAACCTCTTACATGATGTGGCCGAGGTCCATATAGTAGAGACTAGGACCTCCTCCCATAGAGAGCAACAACATAGCACTAATGTCCAAGAAGTTGTAGTTGAAGAAAGTAAGGATAAAACTCAACTTAGTGACTTTTACATCAGTATAAAATGAAAGACGATCAGATTGATTCAATAAAGAGGAAGATCAAAGAGCTAATGTTGGTAGTGCTAGCTCTTTATGGTTAGATACAAGCACTTAAAAGCACACCTATGTAGACAAATTGGCTTGCATTAGTGCATACAATTGATTGATAGAAAAACATCACTTCACTAGAAGAGGATACAGGTAGTCTACATAAGAAGATTATATATAATATAGTTCTCCAAGAGATGGATATTAAATAAATGGTGGAACAATATGTGAAGGAGACGTTGGCTCAAGCCCAAGGGGCCTTATCAGTTCTAAAGGGTTGACCTTACCTAGAGGAATTTGATGTAGTCCAATATCCCAAAGGTTTTATGCCACCATCCTACAAAGTATTCGATGGAAAAGGGAACCCTAAGTAAGAGATTATACACTTTAGGGCTACTTATTGTAATATAGGTGAAAATAATGCTCTACTCTACAGATAGTTTATTAATAGCCTTTCTGGAGTTGCTTTTAAGTTGTATGATGAACTGCCTAATGATTAAGTAAGATCCTTTGTGAAGATAGAGCAACTTTTTATCAAGAGATTCATAGGAGGTCAATAAAGGGTAACTGTAGGTGACCTCATAGTAGAAAAATTAAAACCTAATGAGTCCCTAGTTGATTATTCTCAAATGGTGCAATCTAAATATGAAATGTGAACCATAGCTTCAAGAGAAACACACCATTGAAATTCTTCTAGAAAATATTTATATTCCAGTTGATTTCATGTTTAAGAGATTTATAATTAAAATATTTGAGAAGCTAATTAACAAGGCGGCCAACCTACAAGAGAAAACCAAATAGTTATATTTCTCAGACTAGTCTTGCAACCCTAAACCCTAGAAGGTATGTGAGAAGAAACCTTGGGTAGTGTCAACTGTGGCAAAAGAAAAATAACCAGTGGAGTTCAGTTTGAGAAGCACAGGTTTTAATAGCCTCCAATTCCACTACCTTTTTCTCCTTCATGATCATCACAACAAACTCCATAGCATAGATATCAGTATCCACCACCATGTAGCTATTTCCCCTACTCTTGCAAATAAGCTTAACAAACCATATTTTATCAAGAGGGAAGTAGTAAAGAGAATGTTTAAGAACCTTATTAATAAGCCTGACTATCATCTACTCGAGCCTAAAAAGCCAAAAGAAGCGGGCAGCACTGATCATCCAAATTTTTGCCCCTACCAACACATGTTAAGCCATGTCTTAGAGGACTAATTCACCTTTAAAGATTGGCTTGAGCATAACTACAAATCTAGAGCCATTGTGATATCCAAAGAATACTTAATAGAACATCTTTTTGGTTTTATTAAAGTAATTTGTAGGGAATCACTAGTTTCTCTTAAGATTAAAGAAGATTGGGATATCTCTTTACCTCAAAACTCTAAAAAGAATATTTCTAAAATTAAAATGCTTTCTTTGAAAGTGCCTGAACTAGCTTAAGCCTCCACCACATCATTAGGTTTGCAATTGCAAAGGACAACCTAGAGAGGGTGGAAGCTAAGCAGCCATCATGTGCCTAGGATAATTCAGTGGCACAGGCACTATCCGAGTCCATCTTCTTTGGTTCCACTAATGCTGCTACTACCTCTACTAAGTCTACTTCAAGGAGTATTATATCTATGGATGAGGGCACAAGCCACTCATTCCACTTACTTTGTACAATATTTATTTTGTGCCGCTAAAATCTAATAAATCAATGAAGAAGAAGAATTCTGCTTATAGCTTACTTTTTTTTTGATGATCCTATTGATTTCATTCTAATAGAAAGCTCTCCAAGTCATAATAATAATTTAAATTATCTTGATTACTCTCTCTTATTTAGAAATGGATTTTCATTTTTTTGAATCTTCAAGGTTCCCCTCTTGAGATAGAGTTAGAGTCATTTGACTCTGAAGATCCTTTAGGAGAAGCTATAAGTGTACCTGATGAGCAGGTAGATCACACTATCAACCCTCCACCCAAAGAAATCATTGAAGTTAACATTCATAGTGTCAAAGTTCTACTTCCTAGTTTGGCACCTTAGGATAAAGTCAAAAAGTTCATTAGTTCTTGTAAGTAGATAGTCCCACAATAGGATGCTCCATCATCGAATATGCTTATGGAGAATCAGCCCAAAGTAAAATTCAATATCTTGGCACATCTAAGAAAGTTGCTAGCTAAGTTAAGCATATATAATTCCCTTGTCTTATCTAAAGAGATGAGAGAGTCTTAATCAAAGCATTTCTTGATCTTGAAATATACTAAGCATAGCTGGCCACTATGAGTTCAGCTAAAGAAAAGGCATGTTTCTCAAAGAAAGTCTTAAGAGTCAAATTCTCGATGAAGACCTACTACTTGGGACAATAAAGGACAACTACGCACAATAAATTACATTAGATATTTGAAAGTTTAGACTATCTAGAGTATTGGTTGACCCGGGTGCATTAGTCAACATCATGAGCCTAAGAACTTCACCTTCTTGAGGATTAACATCGCTAAACTTCAATCTAAAAAATGATGTTAAAAACATTCAATGAGCAAGTGAGAGGGCCTTAGGTTTCATTACACTACCATTAGAGATAGATGATTGGAAGATTGAGGCCAAGATTCATATAATAGATTTAGTTACATCTTTCAATGCTTTACTAGGGAAACCATGAAGTCATGAAAATAACATGGTACTTTCTTCGCTTCATCAGTGCATTAAATTTATACGAGGTGGCTTAGAGTATTATGCCAAAGGTGAATTAACATCGTTCTCAATATATGAGGTTAGGATTTATCAAGACATGACATACTATCTTCCCAAGAAATAAAATGTTTATTCTCATGAATTAATTCAAAAATAAAAAGAAAAGAAAAAGAAAAAGAAAAAGAAAAAGAAAAATAAAAAGAAAAGAAAATAAAAGAGAGCTTGAAGAATATCCTGAGGAGGAAGTAGAGCTAGACAATACAATCGACCCAAATTTCTCCACTCCTTCCCACCTAGCAGGTGAGATGTCTCGACCTCTCCCAGGATGAGGATGAGGAATACTCAGAGGAAGCATCAGGGGAGGAAGACCAACAAACTTACCACTAACCTCGAGTTTTTCCCCAACATCTTGGAACCCTCCTACAATCTACATTTATTTAGAATTTAGTTCAGAAGATGAGTCCTATGTAGTGAACACACTAGCCACCTCCCCACTCCCAAATACTTAGTTGAATGTGACACTCGAGCCTAATATAGATGAGGACAAGGTCTTTGAACAAAGCACAAGTGTATCTGAATAATTTTTATATGAAGCTATAAAATAAAATGTGAGCACTTTAGCTTTAACACCACTTTCTTCATAAAATATTGAGGATTTGGTAGCTAAGGATGCTCCTCAATTATATATAGATGCTAAGCTTTAGACATTTTATTGAAGAGTAGTAGTCTCAAGATTAGAAGTTGATGTACAGCTTGATAATAACTCATTTAAGGAATTAATAAAACTTTCAATTTATTGGTAATCGCCTTGTGTTTTAAATTTAGCAAAGATAATTTTAATACTGTATACTTGGTCTAAGCACAGGTTGAAGTACTTTAAAAATCTATGGCATAATAAATTTAAGAATTCTCAATCAAGACCAGGACTAGGCTCTCGCATAGTGGATTTAGTAGATGATGATGAGTACTACTTAATCATCACCAATTACTTGGAGTCTGGTATGTTCTTTCTTAAGAACACCAATTCATATGAGGAGGTGTACTTAGAACTTTTGAATGATTTAGATGACCTCCAAGTTAGGGATGCACCCCCAAAACTAGAGGGAGAGATCAAGTCAACCATCAATGAGATAAAATAGATCAACTTGTGCATTGAAGATAATCTGCATCCGACATACAATAGTTCTTTATTCAATGAATCTAAAATCAATGACTTAGTTATGATACTCTCAAGTTTTAAGGATTACTTTACATGGAATAATGAAGAAATGCTTGAATTAGCTCCTAAAGTTGTAGTTTATAAACTAGCGACCAAACCTAATGTAATCCTTATCAAGTAAGTTCCTTGACACATGTGATTTGATATCAAACAACAAATCATTTTAGAAGTTAAAAAATTGATTGATGTTGGTTTCATTTGAGAAAAAAAATACTCCACCTGATTGGCTAGGTTTGTTCTAGTTAAAAAGAAGAATGACCAAATTTACATATGCATCAATTTAAGAGATCTTAATAAGGCATCTCCCAAGTATCAGTTCTCATTGCTTATACCAAAGCTGATAGTGGACATAGCATCATCTCATGCAATTTTCTCATTCATGGATGGCTCATTGAGTTACAATCAAATTAAGATGGTACCTGAAGATGAGAAGAACAATACATTTAGAATCTCTATTAGAATCTTCTATTATAAGGTCAAGCCTTTATGCCTTTAAGATGCTGGAGCTACATACCAGCATGTCATGACTCGAATCTTTGATGAACTCATTAACCATCAAGTTGAGTGCTATGTTAATGATTTCATGGTAGAAAGCAAACAAAAAGAAGACTACCTTTATGAAAGTTTGAGAGTAATTTTGAGTAGTTGAGGTGATATAGCCTTAAGATGAACACTTTGAAATGTGCATTTGGGGTGATTTCATGGAAGTTTCTATAGTTTGTCATACGACACCATGAAATTGAGATTGATCTTGAAAACATTAAAGTAATATTAGAAGTGTCACCTCCCAGAAGTTTAACTCAACTTAGATCATTCTAAGGAAGGTTAGGATATATAAGATGCTCTATATCAAATCTATCTAGTAGATGTCAACCATTCATAACACTTACCAAGGAAGATGTCAAATTTAAATGGGGCGATAAAAGCCAGCACACATTTGAAAACATCAAGTAGTACCTCATGATGCCACCTATTTTAGCCACCCTACCCAGAAAAACCTCTCATACTCTACATGGCTACACTGAATGATTCCCTTAGTGCTTTATTGGCTCAAGCCAATGATGAGTGGAAGGATAACACACTCTACTACCTAAGTAGTTATCTAATTTCTATAGAGGCAAATTATCCACTTATTAAGAAGCATTTCCTAGCTCTCATCTTTACCGATCATATGTTACGACACCATGGTTCATAATTATATCATAGTTATACATTACCTTCTTGCCCCTTAATTCCATAAAAGGGCAAGGGCTTAAAGACTTCATAGAGGTGTATCCTTCCCTTACCAACCCCCCATTGAATGATGAACTCCCTGATCAATAAATTATGAACTTAAAGGATATGAATAATCACTAATGGGAAATGTACTTTAATGGTGTGACTTCCTCTCAAAGTGGAGAAGAAACACAGTCCATCCTATCAGGTAAAGTGGAGATTGGGATAGTTCTCTTAACATCAAACTATAGGATATTGCAATTCTCAAACCATCTATCCAAGATTGCATAACTAATGAAGCTGAATATGAAGCTCTGATCAACAGTCCAGAGTAAACAACCTCTTTATACATTCAAGACATCAATATCTATGGGGACTCATAATTAGTGGTCAATCAAATCAGTAAATCTTACAACATTCTCAAACCCAAACTCCATCACTATCATAAGTATCTTATGAAGTTGTTAGCATGAATTATGGAGGTTAATATCTATAAAATTCTCAGATGAGAAAATGCCATAGTTGATGTCTTATCTAAGTTCACTAAAAAGATGGCGTGTCCAGATGATGTGTTCATATATATAGAAGTATGCAGCCATTAAGTCCTCTCTCCTATCTAGGTTGAAGTTATTGATAAATAAGCTTTGGAAGGTGAGGTTTCCACCACCAAAAAGTATGAGGAGAGAGACTAGAGGTAACATTCATTGATTATTTGAGTTGAGGCAAACTACCTCAAGAGAAGTCTCATGCCTATCAAATCAAACAAAGAGCATTATCCTATGCTCTCATTGATGGCACTTTGTACTTGCAGTCCTTTGAGATCACATATGGTTACATTATTTATGCAAACATAAAGCCCAAAAAATTGTGATCGAGGTACATTCAGGGCTATGTGGAGCACACATATATGACCCTAAGATGAAAGCTAGAATTAAAAGTTTAGGTACTATTGACCAACGATAATTACGGATTGCATGTACATCATATTGTTGCCACTAGTATCAAGTTCATAGAGTAGTTTTACATCATTCTCTAAATATTCTTCATCCAACTATAGCTTTTTAGTGGTTCAAGTGTTGGGGTACTAACATAGTGGGTTTGATCAACCCTCCTTCGTCTAAGGCCCATGGATTCATCTTAGTAGCTATATATTAATTCTCCAAGTAGACAAAGGAAATCCAATTGAGAGAGTTAAGCTCATCATTATGGGAAAAATTTGTGACCACGTAGATTTTAAGAATTTCTTATTTAGGTAATAAAATTTATTATTAAGGAATATATATTATCTCAGAAGATAAACAAGTTATTATATAATGGATATAATTACTAAAATAAGGACTCCTAAAGCTAATGGGTCTTATTAATATTCTAGAGATTCTTCCCTTAAACTATATGGAAAAGTAGAACAAGGTTTACTTTATACTGGGATCATAGTTCATTATAAGGGCAAGTCCCTATAATTAATTACAAATTATGAATGAGGATCTCTTCCTAAGAATGCTCTTAATTAAGGAAATAAGCTCTTATTCCTATAGATTTTAAAGTTAAATTCAAATAATGATTAAATTTGGAGTTTCACAAAGGAACACTTCAAAGGGGGTGGAGTTCTTTTAGAGGCCAATTGGGATACAGTTAGAGATAGCTATAGATACTAGGATACCCAGTAGGCATTTCAACTATCCTACCATTGGGCTTTAAATTTTGGAATTCAATTTAATAAAGTTTCAAGTTGAAATTATATTAGAAATCTAGGACTTAGATTCTAATAGCACAGGACTGCAGAAATGCCTAGGGTTGAAGACTTATTCCTAGAAGGATGATTCAGAATTAAAGTCTATAATTACCTTTGACATATATCAGAGACTTGACCTACTTTGACTTTGAGAATTATTGGTCTTTTCTTTCACTTGAGAAAAGGAACCTATCCTTGACTTTTTTAGACTTATAACCCACTTAGAAGGTATGCCAACAAACACCACCAAAATGAATTATAAATCTATGATATGAAGTCTCATAATGTAAGATGGTTAGGCTATTGCATTTTAGAAAGAAATCTAAGAACTTAGACTCACTCCTTAATCCTAGGATCATGGCAGGTATAATATGCACCTAACTAATGCAAGAAATTTCAATTTTTAAACATTTTGTCTCATAATTCTTTTAAAGTCTCTAGGGTATAGGATTTATGCTTAAAATGAGAAGCAATTAGAAATAGTCATTAGTCAAATCAAAAAGAGAAGGTAGACTTCCCCAAGAAGGTGGTCATCCTCAAATGCTAAATTCTATTTATGTGGAATTGTTGAAGCACCTAATTCATGGAGTTAGAACAATATGCTAGCATGGTTTACAAAAGCTAATTATTTCTAATTTATTTTAAGTTATTCCTAAAGCTTTAATTTATGTGAGAAGTTTTGAATTTCTTTATTTTTTTAAAGTTATTTAGATTTAGATTTGGTAGAAAATTTATTTTTCTTAAGAGCCTAATGTTTATGCATTCATCATAGAAAGCACAACATAGAAAAAACCTAGAAAAACATTGATTCTATTTTTTTTAAGTCAACTCCTACTATTTCTAGACCCCATAGATCCTAATGTTTTGATTAAAAATTTTGATTTAGTTTTGGAATTTGGTTTGATTAAATTTTTGATTTAGTTTTGGAATATAATTAAGATTTATTCTTCTTTTCATTTCTTTTAATTTGTTTAAAATTTTCTTGATCTGATTTATTTTCAAATGATTTGATTCATTAAATTTTAGTTTTCTTCTTATTTCTATTAAATGTTCATTTAATTTTATGTGTTTGAATTATTTAATTATTTTGTCTGATTTTAGTTGAATTAATTTCATTCATTAATTTAATGTTTATTTCCTTCAAATGATTTGATTCAAGTGATTATATTTATTTTACTTAATTATTTCATTAAGGTTTATGTCTATTAATTTTGTGTTCATTTAATTCATTTGAATTTAACTTAATTCATTTAAATTGGTATTTTGATTCAATCTTAGTTTAGGTTTTGATTATATTTGGTGTTAAAATTTCATTCATTAACTCAACCCTTTTAGATTAAATTTTTTTTTATCAATTCATAACCTAGGTCCTTAAGCTATTTTGGGCATCAAACCTAACCTAGGCCATTTCAAATTTATAGGTTATTTAAGTTTAATTGATTTGGTTAATCACTTTCATTTGCATTTAGAATTATATTATTCATTAACTTAAACAGACTTAAGAAGTTTTCCTATGTTTATTAGATTAATATCTTAATTCAAATTTTAGTTTGATTTCATTATTTAATTAATTTATCACATTTCAATTTCATAATGTTTTGATTAATTTATCATTTAAATTTACTTGATTTTAATTATATTTACATTTTTCATGTTATTAGTTTTATGTTATTGGATTTAAATTAACTTAATTGAATTCAACTTGTGATTTCATTCTAGGTTTAGGTTAGTTTATTACATGTCAAAGTTTATTCTGTTGAAGTAAAATTTTACCAATCTTAACATTAGACCATTTCAATTGTTTAAGTTATTTAAGTGAAATTAATATAATCACTTTTATTTATGCTTTAGGCTTATATGACTTATTCATTTAAACAAATTTAGGGAATTTCCATATAAATGAGTTTCACATTTAAGTATGAATTTTAGAGATTAATTAATTTTAATTTTAATTGATTAATTGCTTTATTATAAATTTACTAAATTGATTATTTAAAGTTTGATCAAAATTCATACTCTTAATGGTTTCATTAAGTTTAAGTGCGCAATTAACTGAATTTCTGAACTTCAGAGGGTTAAAATTTTTTTAAAGTGTTATGATGTTAATTGAAATATTTCGAGTTGATTTTATGAATTTTTATAATTTCTATACTTTTTTGATTTAATATTTCATATTAATTTGCCTAGAGATTGAAAATTTAATAACTTCCAATCCAGATATCAATTTTCCTTGAAATTTCTATGGCTAGAAGGGTTGCCAATTTGATTATCTAAAGTTTCACTTTAATCTGATGTATATTTTAAGATTAATTGATATTTTAATTATTTCACTACAACCTAAATTAAGCCTAAACTTGGCAAAATTAATTAGAAATTTCAATTTTCCTATATTTCTCTTTGAATGATGCATCCATAGATGGTTTATTTGAAATTTTTGAGGATTTGATTAATTTATTATAATTTTCTTAACTTCAAATTGATTAATTTAATTATATAATCTAATTTATTATTTAATTACTCTATTTTGGGGATTATGAGGTTCCAATAAGTTTTAATCATATTTTATCATCCCTTGATGTTCATTATAATGATTTAAATTAATCCTATGGCTTTTCACAATTTTCTAAATTTAAAATTAATTAATTTTTTTAAATTAAGGCTTATAGCTTGAAAATTTCATAACTTGAGATTTATCTATCAATAAATCTTTAGAAATTAGCCTAAAGTGTGTCTTTGCTCTAATTTTAATTCCATAAAGTTTGGAATTGATTGGATCATTAATTTTGGTTTAATTATTTTCATTTATACCTAAATTAACCCGAAATTACCTAATGAAAATTGAGGATTTTGGCTTTAATGGATTCCTCTCATTGAGAGGAATCCGTAGAGCCCTTATTTGCATTTTCTTGGTTGAATATTTTATTTTATATGATTTTTTTAAGTTTCTAATATTTTTTTATCATTTTTAAATTAAAAAATTCTTGAGTTTCTTATTTTAACAAGCGGTGCCATGTCGCATCGATGTGGCATCACTTTTAGTGTGTCTGTCGCTGATTGGTCTAAGTGGGATCCACATGGATCCTATGTTAAAATGACAATAGGTTGCTATTTGATCCAGGATGTTTGATCTAAGATCGGATGGCTTAGATCATCCCATAATTTTGTATATGGGATTCAATCAAATGGTCATACTAAATCATGGTCGTCCATTCCTAGTAGAAGGAATGGATGATAGAGATTACATCTCCCTTAATGATGGTGAGAACTGAGCACCGTCCGTCATACGGGCTTGATTTTTGGCAATCTAGATCATGATTTCTCATGATTTTGATTTCATTATCAGTAAATTATTGCTATATGAATCAAAATGTAAGGACACATTTATAATCCATCTTAATGACTGATCTCACTTGATATGAAGTTGATTTCAAAAAGGACCAACTCCGAATGCTAAAGTGGTCAGTTTGAGTCCATACCTTATCGGTAGTGATCTTAGGCAGTGGGGATGATTCCAAAATCTTTGTGGGGATGCGATGACCCTCTAGATGCAATGAATTAGATTTCCTCTGCATGTATCAATGTGGAGACCAAGATTCACATGCTTTTCAATGGGTCTAGTCGAACTCTAGCTTACTGGCCACGTGAGACTCAGGGAAGGGTGCGCTCATCTTTGTTTTTCTTAGGGAAGGTGATGGGAAGCTTAAATAGTCTCAAGAATGACTATTTCTCATTATTTCATAGTTGGCTAAAGGCTTTAAGGTTAAAATCACTTTTCCTTGGTCAGCCAAGGTGACTGCAACCCTTGGAGGCTAGCTCCAAGGGGTGGTTAGTTAATTGAGGTGAGTCCAAGGTGCTGAGGTCGGAGATCAAAGAGAAGGAATGGATTAGGGAGGAGAAGTTTTTCTCCATGCTCTTTCCATGGTATATTATTTTCTCTTGGATGCATTTGAACCTCCTCATGATGTTCAATCATGGCTAGCAATCATCCTAACCCACCTTAAGATAAGTTTAAATGATTTTGAAGGTGGTTAGTATGAGTCTTAAGCTATATTTTAATATTTAATGAATTTAGCCATAAATTAATTCATAGTGAATTAATTACATTAATTAATTTTAGATTTTTAAGTTTCAATAGTTTTTGATTATTCAATGGGTAATTAAGAATGTAATTATCCCATGCCATATGAGAATTTGATGTGATTTGAGCTAGGTTTGTCCCTTTTGACCAAAATTGATCAAATTGGATCACTTAGCTCAAATGTCCCCTTTTAAGAATTAATTTGGGTTCAATCATGTTTAGTTACATGTGTGAGATGGGTTGTTGTGATTAATTTTATTTGATTTAGAATTGATTTTAATTTTAACCCATTTAATCCAAATTGGGCTTAATGGGTTAAGTTGGATTTATTTGGCCAAATCATCAAATTGGTTAAATTAGACCAAATTATTGGTTAGATTATGTTTAATTCTGAGTTACAAAATAACTTAAGATGTTTAATTTGAGTTGATTTTAATTTGATTTGGATTTGGATTTAAAAAGGCTCGTTTAGGACCATTTAGATCAAATGATCTAATTAGCTTAATTAAGGCCTTATTAGATTTATGTTCATTTAATTCATGTTTAAACTTATTTATTTTATCATTTGGATCATTTGGAATGATTTCATTCGGTCAAATTTTGGTGGGTTGACCTTTGATTTGGTTGGACCCACATAAGCCAAGCCTATGTCAAGAGGGTTGACCAAATTTGATCTTGATTTGGATTTGACTCCATTTATGTTCACATTTTGATTTTATAGTTTCATTTGATTTTGATTTGGAATCATTTTGATTTACTTTGGATTTCCTTAGGTTTAAGTGACTTTGGGATTAAAAAGGACAATTAGATTAAATACCCTATTCATCTTTAATTAAGTTCAATTAGATTCAAATGTCAATTAATTTAAGTTTGGATTTGAATTTGGTCTAGGTTCATTCAATCCTATTGAGTTAGGTTAGACTCTAGAAAGATGCACTTTGTTACTAATTGAAGTATCCTAAGTATCTAATTAGAAGATTATTCTAAGATTAGATATCTTTAAACTAAGTTTTATAAATGATGTAAACCACATCTAAAAAAGAGGTCAACAACCATGTTCTTCAATTATTTAGGAACCATATCATATATATACTCGAAGTCACCTCGGTGAATCTTATTCAATAATGGTATAACATTCAAGAGTACAAGGATCAATAGCTTTGCTAAACGACATGACATAGATTATTGATACTCTACCATTTTCTACCCTTAGGTAAATGGGTTAGTTGAAGCCTTCAATAAAACTCTTATCCATATCCTAAAGAAGACACTTGATGACAACAAGCGATAGTGGTATGAGAAATTATTTGAAGCCTTATGGGCTTACCGTACCATGCATAGGGCTGGGACACTATCCACTCCTTTCTCTTTAGTGTATGGCTCTGAAGCTATCCACTTCTTAGGAATCCAACTCCCATCAATAAGGATTGTCGCAACCAAGAAAAGTGCTAAGCTATGGTTTTTGCAAGAACTTGAAGGTCTTGAGGAGAGACACCTCCAAACATGTCAAAACTGTATGGCTCTGAAGCTATCCACTTCTTAGGAATCCAACTCCCATCAATAAGGATTGTCGCAACCAAGAAAAGTGCTAAGCTATGGTTTTTGCAAGAACTTGAAGGTCTTGAGGAGAGACACCTCCAAACATGTCAAAACCTTGAGTTGTACAAAGCACAAATGGTTTAAGCTCACAATAAGTTGGTCTGCTCCATAGCTTTTCAATTTTGAGAGCTCATTTTAGTTCTTAAAAAACCAATTATTGCTCGATGTAAAATGCGAGGCAAGTTTAAACCAATATGGGACTACCCTTTTGTTTTAGAAAAGGCCTACTAGGGTGGGTCATACCAGTTGATAAACAACCAAGAGGAATGCCCAATGCTTCAAATGAAAGGGCTTTACCAAAAGATATATTATACATGATTTTATTTAAATTAAATTTTTATCAATAAAATATTATGCATGATTTTATTTAAGTTGGCATGCTCTAGAGCTTTTCAGTTTAGAGAGCTCATTTTAGTTCTTAGAAAACCAATTATTTCTCGATGTAAAATGAGAGGCAAGTTTAAACCAATATGGGACTGCCCTTTTGTTATAGAAAAGCCCTACTAGGGTGGGTCATACCAGTTGTTAAACAACCAAGAGGAATGTCCAATGCTTCAAATGAATGGGATTTACCCAAAGAAATATTATACATGATTTTATTTAAATTAAATTTTTATCAATAAAATACATATTTATTAATCAAAATTTTATATTATTTAAAACCATTTATTTCCAACTTTACAGCATTTAAACTTTGGAGTCCTTGCTTAAGTCTATTCTTGATGCGATTAGGATAGGTGTAAGAGAAACTGAGCAGCATCCTATTCTGATTGGCATAATTCAAACATAGACATTAAACACAAAACATAAAAATGAACACAATTGCTTTAGACTACTTCAAGTTGAGATAAGACCCCTAGTGACCCTCATTTAATAGTCACTTTAGGTCAAGTTTGATTTGCTACTGAGTTAGTGAGTCACCCCAAAGGTTACTCTTATTTAAGTGATGTGAGTCCTTATACTTTCTTCCTAGCTTAATTTCCACAAATCGATGAGAACCCTCTTAGTTGGGTATAATCTATTATGTGACCAATAGAATATCTAGATGATTGACCTTACTTAAGAAGATGAGAGTCTCTGAGCTTTCTTCTTGAGCTAGCTGAATATACTAACTAGGCCTGAGTATATGATCAAGGATTCGGTAAGATGTCCAGTGGCTCCATTCTCTTTGAACTACTTCAAGCTTGGGCTCAATCCTCCTTTATGACTTCCTGCTTGGTAGTCACATTATGTCGGATAGTGGTTGTATAGTCAATGACATACTATCCCGATGATCAATTCTGCTTATGAAGATATGAGTCCCTGATGCTTTCTTCCTAGATTGCTAATTGTAAATTGATGGACACCTTAGGTTGGTTGGTATTTGCTTTGCTAATAGCGACCCACCTGGTGGATGACACTATTTAAGTAGATATAAGTCCCTGTACTTTCTTTTAGAATTAGTTGTCATATATTGATAAGAATTATATATTTTAGGGATTATTATAAGAACCTCAATGGCATCTTTCCTTATGGGCATGCTATTTAGATGATGTCTACATGACCCCATTTATACATGACCTGGGCAACTACTAGATTGGACAGTTTCCCGTTTTTAGTAGCCACCTCTTTGTTTGGATTATGCAATCTGTGGATGTATGGACTATCCCTTTGGGCTATTAAATTTAAGGTAGGTCAAAGTCTTTGTGGCTCATTCATAGTGTGGTACATCATAAACCAATAGGGTCGAAATAAATAAACAAATAACTGAACAAAAATATCTTGATGATTAAGATAAGACCCTTAATAGCACCTTTTCTAAATATGCATCCTACTTTCTTTGGGCAATGTTAGTAAAACTCATTATAAGAATGGCCTTAACTGGTTAAAGTTGAGATAAGACCCTAAAAGCCCTCACTTAGTCTTTACCCTAGGTCAGGTTCAGCCTTGACATCTAGAGATTTTAATCTCTTAAGTGAACCTATTTAGTGACTTTAACCAAATTCACTTGTCCTTCCAAATTAAGTACAAGCATCATTATTTACTACCTTTTGGACATGTTGGCCAACTCAATCAACTCCAATACATGCAATTTGTCATGTTAATTATACCACACCTATTGGGGATCACTTTGTTGACCTCACTTTCAAGTGAGATTGATAATCATCTTTATAGATCTAGAATTCGATCTAGGAACTGTAGAGAAAATTTATGACACAATAGAAATTTTAGGAATTTTTTATTTAGGTAATCAAATACATCATTAAAGAATCAACATATATATGAAGCGGTCACTCTCGGGTATGTCTTCTCCTCTTCTCTGGTTACTATTTGATTGATTTTCTAGGGCAACAACCTACTTCATCCCTGGTCTCTTCTACCTTTTTGTGCCATTGTCCATCCCTCTTATTCTAATGTGGTGGCTAGTGGCCCTAGCCCAACTAAAGATAGGTATAACCCCAATATTCTATTATTCCTGCAATGCTACCATGATTTGTATTTGACTGCTCTCATTCTAGCTCTTATTTTTGGAGGAAAGACTTTAGAAAGAGAGGTAAACCTGCTCTCATTCTTTCTGAAGCTGAGACTCGGAGCCTTGTTGAACCCTTCAGATGCATTTTGGTTGGCAAATTTATTTACAAACACCTGTGATAGATATAATCAAAAAATATTTTGAGGAACTAAAGCTGGTTGGAGCTTAGAATGTTGGGCTTCTAGATGGAAGACACATAATGATAAAGAACTGCAAAGAGGAAGACTATGTTAAGCTATTCTTTATGAAATTATACCACATTCAAATGTCCCTATTAAATTTGTTAAATGGACCCCCTCTTTTGATTATAGTATTGAACCACCTATTGCCCCTATTTGGATCAAACTACTTGGGTTGAAACTACATCTATTCAATAAACAAATCCTTTATTCCATTGTTGCATCTTTGGCAACCCGTTAATGCTGGACACTCCTACCTTCAGTCTTACATGTCCATCTGCTACAAGGATCCTTGTGGAAATGGACATAACTACTAGCTATAATGAGAAAATTTAAATTAGAACCCAAGAAAATGGATACTAGAAAAAAGTAGAGATAGAACAAAAACCACTATATTGTGGGAAATGTAAAATGTTTGGCCACAAGCTTGAGAACTACTTTATTGTACACCCTGAATTAATAGATAGACAGATAGAGAATTGAAAGCAACCATTGAGGGAAAAAAAGATCCAACTCCCATCAGAAGTATATCAACCAAAGAATGGAACACTTGCAGTAAATACAGAACTGAACATGCCACATAATAAACCAGAAGAACATTTGGAGACTAGTAATCAGCTACAATCACCTAATAACATCAATTATGGTGAAACATATCTCTAGCTACTACAACTAGACGGAAATTATAATAAGAAGACTCTACTGATGATAGAATCTAGGAAGATAACACAATAGTAGCACTCACACTACCTGAACTGGAAAGCTAGAAAGATAAGTCAAATTTAATGCTTACAATCAACAATAACACCATTAAGTACAATGAAACCATAACCAATTTAATTACTAAAAGGGGCATTCTAAAACCTCTTCCAATTGATTCAATGCAGCTTAATATGACATTGACAACAACACCCCACAACCTTTGGTAACCCAAGCCATGACTAGTGAGAAAGAAGCTGATACACAGTCATAAGAAGAGAATTTATAAGGTGAACACTATGAGGACATAGTCAATGCTGCTGTGAAGGAGTTGCATACCGATAAGCATAGAAAGCATAACTAAAAAGGCATCAGAGAATTAAAGAATCTATTAGCAGCTAAAAATCCAGGGGTAGAGGATTCTTCAATTAGAGAATGGTCTACAAAATGGCCCACTAGGAGCAAACCTCCTCATTTATGTTGAACATAATGATTTAGAATATTAGAGGCATTGACTTGGCCAATTCCTCTAATAGACTCGAAAGTCTTGTGAGATACACAAACTTGAATTATTTGCTATTCTGGAACCTTTGGTCAACAACCAAAACCTCACCAAAATTAAAAAATAAAAATTCCCCAATTCACCATCCATTCTAATATTAGTAACAAAATCGGGCTATTCTATAAATCCAATTTTTAGATTCAAATCCTCCTCGATACCACTCAATACATCCATATCCACATAAAAACTACCAATGTAAATACTTTTTCTACCATAATCTATGATGCTTGTAATAGTCAACACAAGAAAGAACTCTAGAAGGATATATTACAAATCAATAATAATATCACTGACCCTTGGTTGGTTGGTGGAGACCTTAACATGATTGCATGCCTTGCTAAATAGAAGGAAGAAAGGAGGCCAAATCTTTTGATTATTATTGAATTTGTAAAATACATTACAGAGAACAATCTATTTGATGCAGGCTTTAATGGCTTTCCTTTCACCTGGAAAGAGGTAATGTTTATGAGAGGCTTGATGGAATCCTTATTAACTAAGCCTAGAATTCTTCAGCACAATGAAAGTACAACACATAACTAAAATTGCGTCTGATCACTACTTAGTTCTAGTTAGCTTCAGCTCATTCACCAAGCTAAAACATGCTCAGTTTAGATTCCTAAATATGTGTACTTTGCATCTTGAGTTCAATAATTTGATATGGAAAGCTTGGAATGGGGTGGAGCATGAAAATCCTCAAGTTAAATTATGGTCATTGCATAAAAATACAATATAGGCTCTTAGGAAATGGATTAAGGTGGTCTTTGGAAACATCCATTCCCTTATCCACTAAAGAGAAGATAAATAACATTAAATATGAGCTGGCTAGAATGCACAATCTAAATACCTAAGAACATGAGACTTGATTAGAGCAACTACAAGCAAGTTTGCAAGGATGTATTGATAAAGAAGAAGACATTCTTAGACAAAAAGCTTCATCAAATATTTTCCTCCAAGAAGATAGAAACTCTAAATACTTTCATGCTTGTATTATGATAAGAAGAGAAGGAAAATGGATAACAAAAATTAATGGTAATATTAGGAGATGGATTCAAAGTCAAGAAGATATCATGTAAGATTGTATAAACTAATTTTCATACCTACCCAAGTAACCACATGCAGACAATATAACCCTCTAGTCTAATTAGCATTTTCTAAGGACTGAAAGAGAATTGATCAACAATGAGAAGCTTATCTCAGTACCACTGAAAGAAGAAATTCTAATTGCACTCAACTCAATGGATGGCTATGAAGCAGCTGGACCAGATGGTTTTACTACTCTCTTCTATCAAAAGGCATGGAACATTGTGGGTAAGGATGTCATCAATGTCATGCAAAACTTCTTCATGGGACAGAATATCCACCAATTTTTCTCAACATATGCTAATATCTTGATTCCAAAGGATAAAAGATCATCAAACTTGCGATAAATTTAGACCCATCTGCCTAATCCCTATTATGAAAAAAATCATTAGTAAGATCATTACAAATAAGATTCAAAGTATGCTCCCAAGTCTCATCTCCTCAAATCAATAACTTTTGTTAAAGGTAGCAATATCACAGACAACATACTACTAGCCTAGGAACTCACTAAGAATATTTATAGAAAGTGTAGAGGAAGGAATATCATCTTGAAAATTGACCTCCAAAAAGCCATTGATACTACTAACTACATTTTCATACTTAAATCTCTCAAGAAAAGAGGTTTTTCTGATGATTTTTCGATCATAATTCAAAGAATTTTCACTCAAAGCCATTATATGATTTTTCTTTATGGGCCACATGGATTTTTCTAAGCCAATAGGAGTGTCAAGCAAGGAGACCCTCTATCCAATTCCCTCTTCATCTTAGCTTTGGACTTACTCTTGAGGAGTTTAAATAAAGAAGTAGAATCTACAAAGAACATTGGCTTTCAAAATTCAAGTAATCTAAGAATCATACACTTGGATTTTACTGATGATCTATTACTTTCATGTAATGGGAGTAAGAAATCCATCAATACATAAATGCTAACTAGTGTTTCTTTATGATAGGGAAAGGAATTAACTAAAGAAAAATCAAACAGATTAAAGAGAAGATTGGGTTCACTAATACATCATTTCCATTTAACTATCTTAGCATCCAACTTTACAAAGAAACACTTACTTCCTCATTATTTTACAACCACCTTGACAAAATACAAGGCATAATACAATCTTTGGTGAATTCCTTGCTCTCATTTGGTGGAAGGATCACATTGGTGAGAAGCATCCTCAACTCCATTCCACTATACACTACCCAAGTGCAACATATCGCTAAAATAATTCAAAATAAAATAGAAAGGATGCTTAATAGATTCATTTAGAGCCCCAAGCACAAATTAATCCATTGGGCCAGCTGGAAGAAGTTATGTAAAGCAACTTGCAATAGAGGTTTGGGATTCAAAATGTTAGAGGATAATATTAAATGTAATACAATCAAGCTATGGGTTAGATTTAGAGAAAAAAATACTTTATGGGATAAGTATATGCATCAGAAGTACTACCATCAATCTCATCCAATGACAATCAAAGCAAGAAAAATAGTTTTCTTAATTTGGAAACATTTCTTATAGCATCAAGAAGAGGAGAGGCTGACGGCCTGATATTTTGGGATCCAGGAGATGAAAAAATAGACTTTTGGAATGATCACTAGATTGGGAATGATAATCTTTTCAGATGGAAGTTTGAAGGGACACCAAAACACTCATAGCAGATCTCAAGTTTTGTGATAGATTCACGTTAGGATGAACTTAAGCTGAGAGAGCAACTTCAAGAACATATATCCAAAGCAATCTATAATATACTAATGGAAAATAATAAAAAGGACAAGCTAATCATTAATGGTTGATCTAAGGTAGTATCCATTACTAAAATTATATATAAGAAATGGTGGGACATATCCAAAAACTTATCATGGGGTAATATAATCTGAACCTCAGAAATTAAACAATCAATCTCTTTCTTTTGTTGGAGATTATTTCACAACTTCATACCAATGGATGACATCCTCAAGCTAAAAGGCCTAAGAATACCTTCAATATGTCTACTATGCAAGGAGGAAGAAGAGAGCATACCACATTGCTTCATAAACTGTAAATTCTATGCATAGATATGGAAGGTATTTGTTGATCTATTCCAGTTTGACATGAATTATAAGGCATATTCTATTTATGAGTAAATAGCTATTTAGCAGCCAACAGATCACTAGAAGATCAATATTATGCTAATCACCCCTATGATTATCATTTGGTTCATTTAGATGGCTAGAATTGATATTAAGCATAATGAGAGCAACATAATAATAGCTATTGTCACTCAAAATATTAAAACTTACATATACAAAGTAATACATAATGGAGCAATTCAAAAGTCTCATTTTGCTAGACGGATGCAATATGCAACTTCTATTGACAATACTAGACATATCATTCGCTAGAACAAACCATCCCATGGCATAAACAAGATAAATATATTTGGAAGCTTTGATCCTAAAGTTGAAAATATTGGTATTGGATGAATTTTTAGAAGAAAGAATGGCTTGTACTTAAGCCATTTCTAAATGCCTTATGTTGCGTTGTGCCCACTACATGTTAAAGTTACAACCTACAAATTTGCACTCAAGATATCCTCTATTCACCCACTAAGGAAGTACTTGACTGAATCTAAATCCTTGACAGTTATCTATATATTAAAGGAGAACAACAAAGGATTATATTCTTTGGTTCATCATCAATGAGATTAAATCCTTAAGGAAATAATTGAGGTTTAAATATCTCAATCTCTCATTTGCATAGGGAGAACAATAGGTTTGCTGATTTGTTAACAACTGTGTTGCTTCCTCTCACTCCTTTCGCATCATGACAATTATGGACTTACAATTTGGAATTACTTTATATCAGAGCCAAACTTTTGTAATACTTTCTTCTTTTGAACTTTTGGATTACTTGTATTGTGCAGTGATTAATGCATTTTACTTTTAAAAAAATACATCATTGAAGAATAAACATAGTATCTTGAAAGATAAACATGTTATCATATAGTAGATTTGATTACTTAATAAGGACTCCTAAGGCTAATGGGTCTTTTAATATTCTAGTGAATTTTCTCTTGAACTACATGGAAAAAAAGGACAAGGTTTATTTTATTTTATATTGGGCTCATAGTTCCCTTTAAGGATAAGCCTTTGTAGCTAATTACATTCTACGAAAAAGGGAATTCTTCTAAAGAACACTCTTGATTAAAGAAATAGACTATTATTTCTAAGGATTTCAACGCTTATTTAAAAGAATTGGTAATTTTGAAATTAAACAGTGAATGCTTCAAAGGGGAAAAATTTTTTTCTAAGGTCGATAAGGATTAAGTAGGAAATGTTTATAGATATTGGGGTGGCTAGTAGACATTTCAACTATCCTATCATTAGGCTTTACATTTTTGAAATTGAATTGATGGAAATTTTGAGTTGATATTTTATTAGAAATTTAGGACTTAGATTTTAACAGCACAAGATTGTAGAAATGGCTAGTGGTTGAATACTTATTCCAATAAGATGCTTCTAAACCTAAATCTATAATACTTTTGACACATAAGTCAAAATTTATCCTAATGTAAATTTTTTAGAAATTATCGATTATTTTCCTACAAGAAAAAAATGAATCTATCATTGACTCTTCTAGTCTTATAGTCACCTAGATAGGTTGCCAACTAATACCACCTATGCAATTTTGAAAGCCATGAGTCTTGTCTTATGTATGCAATATGGTTGGGCTATTATATTTAGGAAGAAAGCTAAGAACCTAACTCACTCCCTAATCTTAAGATAATGGTTGGCATGTTAAGCTACTAACTAATGCAATAAATTTTATCTTATATTTATTTTAACTCATAATTCATTTTAAAGGTCTTGGGTATGAAATGCATTCCTACAATGAGATGTAGTTAGAAATGGTCATGGCCTAAATCAAAATAAGAAGGCACACTTCACCTAGGAAGGGTGGTCATCTTAAAAGGTCAAATGCCACATTATGTGGAATGAGTGAAGGGCCTGATTCATGAGGAATGGACAATATGCTCTCTTAGTTCACTAAAACTAATAATTTCTAATTGCTTTTAAGTTATTAATAAGGCTTTTATTTAACTAAAGTTATGAATTTTTATTTTACATTTGAGTTGTTTAAATTTAGTGGGATGAAAAATGTCAGTTTTCTTAAGAGTTTAGTGCTTCTAGTTAACATGTCATAAAGCACATTACAAAAAGAAACTTAGAAAACACATGTATTTCTATTTTGCATCCGAAAATAAATTATGCCAAATTAAATTAATAAAATAGGCCAATATAGTCAGGAACTGCTATACATCTCGAAAGAAAGAGAAAATGGGCAACCGATCTCTACCCTTACATAGCCAGGCCTAGAATTAAAAGTTTTGATTTAAGAGGTCTTCTTTTCGGTTCACATTATCTTTAGGGACCTCCACGGGCTTCATAGGAGATCATTGGCTGTAAATTCAACCTCTGCTATTCTTAGACCCCAGAGAGCCTAACCTAATTCTAAGCTCAAGTTACATTTTATAATTCCAAAAGAAATTTTTGATCCATGTAAAACAAACACCAGGAAATACGTATACCACACTAGAAGTTTATATTTCAAACATACGGGCTTAGCATTAGTTGCTTACCAAGCCCACCTATCTTATTGGGTATTGCTTAAAGACATAAACAACCTATAAGAAAACATCATTTATTTTATTTTTATTATACGAGCCTCTCTAAGCATAGCCACCTGTTGAAAACAATTTTAGCTTAAAAAATGCTCTAATATCGAGACTAGTAGGCAAACAATCCTAGCCTTCCAGTCTAAAATATTACACCATAAAATAAGAAAAAGAACCACATCATTTCACATCATAGAACATCACAGATCATCAACCTAACTTAAGTCTATGGTTGGTGACTTAATAATCAAGTGTGTGAGAAAGGGGCTTGTGTGGTATGGTTGGACAAGACATTTTAAGTTCAAATTTTGATTTAAGTTTTAAGGTTTTTTAAATTTATCATTGGGTGGTTTCATTTCACTTAAATTAATTTATTTAAAATTTTATTTCATTTCTAAGTTTCTTTTTATGTTAAGGTAGAATTTAAGTTTTAAAGAATGAAAGATAAACCAAATTTCATTTTGGGTGAAACTCATTCTATTCAACATCCTAATCCTAGTAAAATGAGATTTTCATCTAAAGATAAAAATCCATTCTAAAGGTCTCACTATGATTCTAAGTATCTTAATTAACCTCTTTTAAATTTTTTTGAAAGATTTGCTTGAATATGGATTTGATTGGTGTTTATGTAATTTGATTAGGAATTAAATTCTTAATTAGTGTTTAATTTTTAAGTTTCATCTTGTGTTTATAGAAAGTTATTTAAAGATTTTTTATTCTTTTCATTTGAGTTTTATTCAAGTTGATTAATTCATCTTGACTTAACCGAATTAAGAATTTAAATTTTATTGAATTTTAATTATTTGATTAATTATCTTTTGATTTGATTGATATTTTTTAATTAAAATTTAAAGTATTTATTTAAATCTTAACTAAAAGTTTAATCATTCCTCATGATAAGGTTTAATTTTATTTTCATTTTAGTTGGATTTGGTTTCAAATGATTTCATTCACTTATGTTTAATCTTATTTAATTTTTATATTATGTAAGGTGTGTATAAATTCATGACTTGGATTTTTGATTGAATATTCATTTAATCTCATATGTTATTTTTTTTAAATTTTATTTGATTGAAATTGAATTGATTTAATTCATTTGTTTCATTAAGGTTTATGTTTATTAGCTTGAATAATTTAACTTAGTTAATTTAAGTTGTTCTTTAATTTAAAATTAGTTTAGAAGTTTTGATTTCATCATTCATAATTTAACTGATCCATTATATTTTAATTTCATAATTAGAAGAATTCATTAACTTATGAATTTTTTAATTCATCATTTAGTTTGGTTTTAATGGAATATTATATGTTAAAATTTTATTATTAAATTAAATATATTAAGAGTTTTTCTTATCAATCATGAACAAAGAAACATAGTGAATGAACAAAGGTACCAAGCCTAATCTAGGCCATTCTAAACTTTTAGGTTATTTAGATTTTGTTGATTGATTAATCATTTGATTCATTTTCATTCTTATTTGAAATTACATTATTCATTAATGACAAATGGATTTGAAGTGATTTCAATATAAATGAATTTCTTATTTGGGTATGAAGTTTAAAAGTTGATTAATTTTGATTTTTAATTGATTAATTGAATTATTATAAGTTTATCAATTTGATGATTTAATATTTGATTAACTTTATATTCTTATTCATTTTATAAATCCTAGATACAGAACTAATTCAATTCCTTAACTTCAGAAGTTAGGAAATTATTTTTAAGTGTTATAATGTTAATAAAAATATATTAAGTTAATTCTATAATACTTTTATAATTAAAATAATTTTTTGATTTATTATTTGATTTAAATTGACTCATGGATTAGAAATTCTACAATCTCTGATCGAGAGGTCATTTGACTTTGAAATTTTTATGATGAATGGGATTCCTTGTGAATTTCATTTTTTAAAGTTTTTTTTTAATCAGATGTGTATTTTAAGATTAATTAATATTTTTATTATTATAATAAAATCTAAATTAAGCTTAAATTAATAGAAATGAATTAGATGTTTTATTTTTTTTTTTCAAATTCCTCTATTGAAGATAAATCCATAGAGGGTTCGTTTAAAATTTTTTGGAGTTTTGATTATTTTATTTGAATTTTCAAAGTCCAAATCCATTAATTGATTGATTTAATTCAATTAATCTTTCGCCATTTTGGAGATATGAGGTTTTAGTGGATTTTTATATTTTCCTAAATTGTCCTCATGTGAATTATGATGTTTTAAATTGATTTTATAATTTTTCTTAATTTTCTTAATTTAATATAAACTTATTTTATTAAATTAAGGGTTTTGGGTTGAAAATTTCATATCTTTGGAATTATTTACTAATAAATCCTTAGAAATTTATCTTATCCACTAAAGAGAAGATTAACAACATTAAAAATGAGCTGGCTTGAATGAACAATCTGAATACCTAGGAACATGAGACTCGATTAGAGCAACTACAAGAAACTTTACAAGGATATATTCATAAAGAAGAGAACATTCTTAGACAAAAAGCTTCATCAAATATTTTCCTCCAAGAGGATAGAAACTCTAAATACTTCATGCTTATATTAAGATAAGAAGAGAAGAAAAATGGATAACAAAAACTAAAGGTAGTAATGGGAGATGGATTCAAAGTCAAGAAGATATCATGGAAGATTGTATGAACTATTTTTCAAACCTACCCAAG
Source organism: Cymbidium sinense (assembly GCA_021442155.1). Classification (NCBI taxonomy): domain Eukaryota; kingdom Viridiplantae; phylum Streptophyta; class Magnoliopsida; order Asparagales; family Orchidaceae; genus Cymbidium; species Cymbidium sinense. Next base: position 54,325,307 of record CM038224.1, on the reverse strand, counting down.
AAACTGCACGAAGACAATATAACCCTCCAGTCTAATTAGCATTTCCCTAGGGCTGAAAGAGAATTGATCAACAATGAAAAGCTTAGGTCAGTACCATTGAAAGATGAAATTCTAATTGCACTCAACTTAATGGATGGCTATGAAGCAGCTACCACATGGTTTTACTTCCCTTTTCTATCAAAAGGCATGGAGCATTATGGATAAGGATTTCATCGATGCAATACAAAACCTCTTCAAAGGACAAAATATCCACAAATTTTTCTCAACATCTGCTATTGTCTTGATTCCCAAGGATAAAAATCATCAAACTTGGGACAAAGTCAGACCCATCTGCCTAACCCTTATTATCAACAAAATCATTATTAAGATCATTACAAATAAGATTCAAAGTCTACTCCCAATTCTCATCTCCTCAAATCAGCAACTTTTGTGAAAGGTAGGAATATCACATATAACATACTACTAGCTTAGGAACTCACTAAGAATATTGATAGAAAGTGTATAGGAAGGAATATCATCTTGAGAATTGACCTCCAAAAATTGATTGATACTATTTACTAGATTTTCATGTTTTAAGCTCTCAAGTAAAGAGGTTTTTCTGATGATTTTTGCATCCTAATTCAAAGACTTTTTGCCCAAAGCCATTATAAGATTCTTCTTTATGGGAAACCACATGGTTTTTCTAAGCTGATAGGAGTGTCAAGGAGGGAGACCCTCTCTCCCATTCCCTCTTCATTTTAACTTTGGATTTACTCTCCAGGAGATTAAACAAATAAGTATAATCTAAGGACATTGGCTTTAAAAATTCAAGTAATCTAAGGATCATACACTTGGATTTTATTGATGATCTATTACTTTTCTATAATGGGGGTAAGAAATCCATCAATACACAGATGACAATCATCAAGGAATTCATACTATTGTTAGGTATGAAACTTAATGATAATTAGTATTTGTTTGTGATAGGGAAGGGAATTAACTAAAGAAAAATTAAATGGATTAAAGAAAAGATTGGGTTCTCTAATACATCATTTCCATTTAACTACCTTGGCATCCAACTTTACAAAGGAAAACTTACTTCCTCATTGTTTTATGACATCATTGATAAAATACAAGGCAAAACACAATCTTGGGAGAATTCCTTTCTCTCATTTGGTGGAAGGATCATGTTGGTGAGAAGCATCCTCAACTCCATTCAACTATACACTTCCCAAATGCAACACATCTCTAAAATAATTCAAAAGAAAATAGAAAGGATGCTTAATAAATTCATTTAGAGCCCCAAGCACAAATTAGTCCACTAAGCCAACTGGAAGAAGTTATATAAACCAACTTGCAATAGAGGTTTGGGACTCAAAATGCTAAAGGATAATATTACATGTAATACAATCAAATTGTGGATCAGATTTAGAGAAAAAAAAACTTTATGGGCTGAATATATGCATCAGGAGTACTACCATCAAGCACATGACAATCAAAGCAAGGAAATTTGTTTTCTTAATTTAGAAACATTTATTATAGCATCTAGAAGAGGAGAGACTGATGGCCTATTATTTTGGGATCTAGGGGATGAAAAAATTAACTTCTGGAATGATCACTGAATTAGGAATGATGCTCTTTTTAGATGGAAGTTTGAAGGGAGACCAAAACACTCATAGTAGATCTCAAGTTTTTGGATAGATTCACATTAGGATGAACACAAGCTGAGGGAGCAACTTCAAGAACATATATGCAAAGTAATCTACAATATACTAATGGAAAATAACAAAAAGGACATGCTAATCATTAAAGTTTGATCTAAGGTAGTATTCATTACTAAAACTATATATAATAAATGGTGGGACATATCCAAAAAATTGCCATGGGGTAATATAATCTGCAAATTAGTAACTAAACCATCAATCTCGTTCTTTTACTGGAGATTATTTGACAACTTCATACCAATGGATGACATCCTTAAGCTTAAAGACCTAAGAATACCTTCAATATGTCTACTATGCAAGGAGGAAGAAGAGAGCATACAACATTGCTTCATAAACTATAAATTCTGTGCATAGATATGGAAGGTATTTGTTGATCTATTCCAGATTGACATGAATTATAAGGATATTCTATTTATGAGTTAATAACTAGTTGGCAGCCTACAAATTACTAGAAGATCAATATTATGCTGATTAACCCTATGATTATCATACGGTTCATTTGGAAGGCTAGAATTGAGATTAAGCATAATGAGAGCAACATAATAATATCCATTAACACTCAAAAAAATTAAAACTTACCTATACAAAGCAATACATTATGGAGCAATTCAAAAGTCTCATTTTACTAGACGGATGCAATATGCAAACATCCTAGGACCATCTATTGACAACACTAGACATAAATTGGATATCATTCCCTAGAACAAACCATCCCAGGGAATAACCAAGATAAACATATTTGGAAGCTCTGATACTAAAGCTGAAAATGTTGGTATTGGAGGAATTTTAAGAAGAAAGAATGGTGTGTACTTAAGCCATTTCTCCATGCCTTATGTTGCATTGTGGCCACTACATGTTAAAGTAACAACCTAATTTTTGCACTCAGGATAGCCTCTATTCACCCACTTAGGAAGTACTGGATTGAATCTAAATCTATGACAGTTATCCATATATTAATGGAGAAAAAAAAAGACTATATTCTTTAGTTCATCATCAATGAGATTAAAGCCTTAAGATAATGGCTATGTGGTTTCAATGTCTCAATCTCTCATTTGCATAGGGAGAACAATAGTTTTGGTGATTTATTAGCAACTGTGTTGCTTCCTCTCACTCCTTTCGCATCTCGACAACTATGGACTTACAATTTGGAATTACTTTATATTAGTGCCAAACTTTGTAATAATTTCTTCTTTTGAACTTTTGGATTACTTGTATTGTATAGTGATTAATGAATTTTACTTTAAAAAATACATCATTGAAGAATAAACATAGTATCCTGAAAGATAAGCATGTTATCATATAATAGATTTGATTACTTATTAAGGACTCCTAAGGCTAATGGGTCTTTTAATATTCTAGTGAGTTTTCCCTTGAACTGCATGGAAAAGGACAAGGTTTATTTTATTTTACATTGGGCCCATAGTTCCCTTTAAGGACAAGCCTTTGTAGCTAAATACATTCTATGAAGAGGGGAATTCTTCCTAAGAACATTCTTGATCAAAGAAATTGGCTTTTATTTCTAAGGATTATAAAGCTTATTTTAAAGAATTGGTAATTTTGAAATTCATCAGTGAATGCTTCAAAGGGGAAGAATTATTTTTTGAGGTCAATAAGGATTAATTAGAAAATGTCTATAAATATTGGGATGCCCAGTAGTCATTTCAACTATCCTATCATTAGGCTTTACATTTTTGAAATTGAATTTATGGAAATTTTGAGTTTATATTTTATTAGAAATCTAGGACTTAGATTTTAACAGCACAAGATTGTAGAAATGCCTAGTGGTTGAAGACTTATTCTAATAAGATGCTTCTAAACCTAAATCTATAATGCTTTGACACATAAGTCAAAATTTATCCTAATGTAAATTTTTTAGAAATTATCGATTATTTTCCTACAAGAGAATAATAAACCTGTCCTTGACTCTCTTAGTCTTATAGTCTCTTAGATAGGTTGCCAACTAACACCACCAAAGCAATTTTGAAAGCCATGAGTCTTGTATTATGTATGCAAGATGGTTGGGCTATTATATTTAGGAAGAAAGCTAAGAACCTAACTCACTCTCTAATCTTAAGATAATGGTTGGCATGTTATGCTCCTAATTAATGCAATAAATTTCATCTTATATTTATTTTGACTCACAATTCATTTTAAAGGTCTTGGGTATGCAATTCATGCCTACAATGAGATGGAATTAGAAATGGTCATGGGCCAAATCAAAACAAGAAGTCACACTTCACCTAGGAAGGGTGGTCATTCTAAAAGGTCAAATGCTCCATTATGTACAATGAGTGAATGACCCAATTCAAGAGGAATGGACAATATGCTCTCTTAGTTCACAAAAACTAATTATTTCTAATTACTTTAAGTTATTGAAAGGGCTTTTAATTTAAGTGACATTATGAATTTTTATTTTATATTTGAGTTGTTTAAATTTACTGGGATAAAAATTTTTAGTTTTCCTAAGAGTTTAGTGCTTCCAAGTAACATGTCATAAAGCACATTACAAAAAGAATCCTAGAAAGCACATGTATTTATATTATGCATCCCAAAATAAATCAAGCCAAATTAAATTAAGAAAATAGGCCAATGCAGTCAGGACCTACTATACATCTTGGATGAAAGAGAAAATGGGCAACCAAGCTCTACCCTTATATAGCCCAGCCTAGAACTAAAAGTTTTGATTTATGAGGTCTTCTTTCAGGATCATCATCTTCTTTAGGGCCCTCCACAGGCTTCACAGGGGATCACTAGCTATAAATTCAACCCCTCCTACTCTTAAACTTCACAGATCCTAACTTAATTCTATGCTCAAGTTACATTTTAAAATTCTGAAATAAATTCCTAATCCATGTAAAATAAACACCGAGAAATACACATTGCAACTAGTAGTTTATATTTGAAATATACGAGTTTTGCATTAGTTGCTTTCCAAGCCCACCAATCTTATTGGGTCTTGCTCAAATACTTAAATAAAACCTACAAGAAAACATAATTTATTTTATTTTTATTATAGCAGCCCCTTTAATCATAGCCACTTGTAGAAAATAATGTTAGCCTAGAAAAAAGCCTAATACGAGACTAGCAGGCAAACAAACCTAGCCTTCCAGTCTAAAATATTACACCATAAAATAATAAAAAGCACCACATCATTTCACATCACAGAACATCATAGATCATCAACCTAACTTAAGTCTATGGTTGGTGACTTAATAATCAAGTGTGTGAGAAAGGAGCTTGTGTGGTATGGTTGGACAAGACATTTTAAGTTCAAATTTTGATTTAAACTTTAAGGTTTGTTTAATTTATCATTGGGTGGTTTCAATTCACTTGAATTAATTTATTTAGAATTCTATTTCATTTCTAAGTTTATTTTTTGTTAAGGTAGGATTTAATTTTTAAAGATTGAAAAATAAACTAAATTTCATTTTAGGCGCAACTCATTCTATTCAACATCCTAATCCTAGTAGAATGAGATTTTCATCTGAAGATAATAATCCATTCTAAAGGTCACTCTAAGATTCTAAGTATCTTAATTAACATCTTTTGAATTGATTTGAAAGATTTGCTTGAATATATATTTAATTGGTGTTTATGTGATTTGATTAAGACTTCAATTCTTAATTAATGTTTAATTTTTAAGTTTCATCATGTGTTTATAGAAAGTTATTTAAAGATTATTTATTCTTTTCATTTAAATTTTATTCAAGTTGATTAATGCATCTTGACTTAACTAATGAAGAATTTAGTTTTTATTGAATTTTAATTATTTGATAGATTATCTTTTGATTTGATTGATATTTTTTAATTAAAATTTAAAGTATTTCTTTAAACCTTTACTAAAAGTTTAATCATTCATCATGATAAGGTTTAATTTTATTTTCATTTTAGTTTGATTTGGTTTCAAATGATTTCATTCACTTATGTTTTATCTTATGTAATTTTTATATTGTGTAGGATGTATAAAATTTCATGACTTGGATTTTTGATTAAATATTCATTTAATCTCATATGTTATTATTTTTTAAAATTTTTTTTTGATTGAGATTGAATTGATTTCATTCATTTCTTTTATTAATGTTTATGTTTATTTGCTTGAATAATTTAACTTAGTTAATTTAAGTTGTTCTTTAATTTAAAATTAGTTTAGAAGTTTTGATTTCATCATTCATCATTTAAGTGATCCATTATATTTTAATTTCATAATTAGAAGATTTCATTAACTTATGCATTTTTTAATTCAACATTTAGTTTGGTTTTAATGGAATATTATATGTTAAAATTTTATTATTAAATTAAATCCATTAAGGTGAAGTTTTTCTTATCAATCACAACCCAAGAAACATAGTGAATAAACTAAGGTACCAAGCCTAATTTAGGCCATTCTAAACTTTGTGGTTATTTAGATTTTGTTGATTTGATTAATCATTTGATTCATTTTCATTCTTATTTGAGATTACATTATTCATTAATGTCAAATAGATTTGAAGTGATTTCAATATTAATAAATTTCTTAGTTTGGTATGCTGTTCAAAGGTTGATTAATTTTGATTTTTAATTGATTAATTGAATTATTATAAAATTATCAATTTAATGATTTAAGATTTGATTAACTTTATATTCTTAATCATTTTATAAATCCTAAATACTCAACTAATTAGATTCCTTAACTTCAGAAGTTAGGAAATTTTTTTTAAGTGCTATGATGTTAATAAAAATATATTAAGTTAATTCTATAATACTTTTATAATTTAAATAATTTTTTGATTTTTTATTTGATTTAAATTGACCTAAGGATTAAAAATTCTACAATCTCTGATCGAGAGGTCATTTGACTTCAAAATTTTTATGTCAAGTGGGGTTCCTTATGAATTTCATTTTCTTAGAGTTTCATTTTAATCAGATATGTATTTTAAGATTAATTAATATTGTTAACATTATAATAAAATCTAAATTAAGCTTAAATTAATCAAAATTAATTAGATGTTTTAATTTTTTTCAAATTCCTCTTCCTAATAAGAATCCAAAAAGGGTTCTTTTAAAATTTATGAAGTTTTGATTATTTTATTGTGAATTTTGAAAGTCCAAATCAATTACTTGAGTGATTTAATTCAATTAATCTTTAATTAAAGCCATTTTGGAGATTATGAGGTTTTTGTGGATTTTATATTTTCCTAAATTCTACTCATGTGAATTTTGATGTTTTAAAATGATTTTATAATTTTTCTTAATTTTCTTAATTTAATATGAACTTATTTTATTAAATTAAAAGTTTAGGGTTGGAAATTTTATGTCTTTGGTATTATTTACCAATAAACCATTAGAAATTTATCTAAGGTGTGTTGTAGGTTCAATTACACTTCCCTAAAGTTTTATATTAATTAGGTTAAAATTTTAAGCTTAATTTTAGTTTGATCATTTTAAATTAAACTTAGATTAACAACCCCAAAATACTCATTAAAATTTGGGGATTTTGGGTTTAATATATTCCTTTCATTGATATGAATCCATAGAGCTCTTATTTGCATTTTTTGGTTGAGTAGTCTATATTTAATGAATTTTTGAAGTTTTATTTTTTTGTATTTAATAAATTCAAAAAATTTAAAATTTATGTTTAACCAGTTAGCGCATATGCAGCACTGACTAAGCACCATTTGACACGTGGCACAGTGCCACTAGGCCAATTGGATCCATGTGGATCCAGCTTAAAAGGTGAGGAGACTGCGGGATCATCTACGAACATATGATCAAAGATGGAATGATCATGATTTTACTTGCGACTCCTATATGGGTTCTAATTAAGTAATGCGGCTAGATTAGAGCCGTCCATTCCAAATAAAAGGAACGGATGGCTTTGATTTTGTCCCTATTCTCACAGACGAGAACCACGAATAATCTTCCTTTAAGTGGAAAAATCCAATGATCTAAGGGGAATTTTCATACATTTTCAATTGTAAAATGATCAGGACTCTAATTAAAACACATCAATATGGTTTGATCTCACTTGAGATCAAATTCTCTTCACAAAGGGCCAAACCAAAATCAAGGGTGGTTTGTTTGATGCATACATGGCCGACGTTGATCCTTAGCTATAGAATTGCTTCGAACACCTTCTTTGAGATGTGGCGAACCTTTAAGAAAGAGGAATTGGGTTACCTTCTCACCAAACTCTAAGGAGACCAAGCTCCATCTCATTACCAGTGAGGTGGGAGATCCGGGGAAGGGGTCACTTCTTCTTCTCTTCACCTTAGGAACGTGTATAAATGATAAAATTTCTTAGAAAAAGCCTCCTTCCTCTCTTTCCATATATGGCTAAGAGCTTCTACCATGGAGAAGTCAAGTGGAAATTTGCCATGGTAACTAAGAGCTTTGGACTCTTACTAGAGGGGTGGTCAGTTGATTGTAGTAAATTTGATCCAATTAATTGAAGATATTAGATAATATGGAAGAGGAAAGGATGGGTTTGACTTCAGTGCTTTGATTTTACATTTCTTTCTTCCATTACTCCATGGAATCTCTAGATTTATGGTTTTGGGCTATTTTCACCATATTTGAACTAAAGTAAGATCAGTCCTCATCAAGTTAAAGGTGGTCTTTGAGATTGACTATGTCAATGTTGGTTTAGGTTTGGTGATTGTACTTTATTTCATGCCAAATTGATTTGAGTGGTTTTGATTGTATTCCCTTTGATTAATTGATCTTTGATTTGAATTTCAATCAATGTTGATTTCTTAATAGATAACTTGAATGCTAATTGATCCATGTTAGGTGAGGGTTTAATATGGTTTTAGCTAGGTTTGACTTTTTTGACCTAAATGGGTCAAGTGGAAGTTCTTAATTTAAATAACCATTTTAGGATTTATATTTAGGCTTGGTTGGGTTTAGTTGACCATTTGTAATGATTAATGATCAATTAATTTCATTTAATTTTGACATTGATTTTTATTTTGGTCCAATTGACCCAAATTGGGCTTATTCGATCAAAATGGGTTCACTTGGGTCAAATTACCAAGTTTATTGAATTCAACTAAATGAATAGTTGAATTATGATTTCCAAATGATTTTGAACATTCTATTTGAATTGATTTCAATTTAATTTTGATTTAAGTTTAATAAGATCCATTTAAGTCCATTTAGATCAAGTGATCTAATTAATCCAATTAAGATCTTATTGAATTTAGATTTATTTATATTCATGTTTAAACATGTTCATTTGATGACTTAGATCCTTTGAAATGATTTAATTTGGTCAAATTTTAGTGAGTTACTTTTGATTTGGTGGGGCCTACATAGTTTAATCATAAGTCAAATGGAATGATTAACCATCTTGAACCTCATTTTTTTTATTTTTAGGTTCATTTATGTTTATGCATTGATTTTATGCTTGTTGTTTGGTTTGATTCTAATTTATTTTATTTTATTTGAATTTCTTTTGGTTTAGATAATTTTGAGCTTAAGTTAATTGGGTTGACCATCATAATTGCTTTAGTTTAAGCTCAATTTGATTGTTCAATTTAACCACTTTGAATATAATTTTAAGTTTTGTTTAGATTCACCTAATCCTTATTATGATAAGTCAAATCCTAGAGAGGTTGACTAAGATAGCCTAAACCTTAATGAATTGAGTTTGATTTTCTTTTAAAAATTTAGTTTTGATTATTTACACATTTGGTCTCTAAGTGTAGTGTCTTTAGTGTCTATTTAAAATATCCCTAATCTAAGATTTGGTATCCTAATTACTAGGATTAGAGCTCATGTTAATCTCATTCAAAAAAATGAGGTCAACAAGCACTAAGATTCTTCTAGCACTAAGACACTTCTAGTGACTAAGTGAATGCCAATCTTAAGCCTAGAAGATTCATAGGGCTCAACCTCAGGGTTAGACCCCTAACTTAGGCTAGACAAGGTCCGCCTACCCCAAATCTAAATCAACTCCCATACCAAACAAATCCTTGAAACTAAAGCCAATTGATTACAAACCAAATCTAAACAAAGACCAATTGATCTTAAACTTAATTTAACCCCACTAGGGTTCAATTTCACCAATTGGCTTAGTTAACCAAATATGACCTACTTATGGTTCAAAAGGACTAAACTAAAAATTAATCAAATTCATTTGAAATTGAACTCATCTAAACTCTCATAAACCTCAATTGAACTCGATTGAAGCTTGATTGCAACCTAATTGATCCAATTTGTCCAGTTTGGTCTTTCACCTATTTTATCATGATTCAATCATATGGGCCACAACCAAATCTAATTTAATTTAAGCTAAATCAAGTTAATCTAAACCTCCTGATCATTCCAATCACTTGATTGAACACTACAATTAATTCCAATCAATTTATTTTGACCAATTGATTCAATTAATCCAAATTGACCAAATTCGGCATAAAATTTCAAATTAAGTGAAAAACTAATTCAATCCAAATTAGATCCAATCAAAGCCATCAATTACCTTTAAATTAATTATTTATCATATTCCAACCCTCAATAGATTCCAATTAACTCAGTTGACCCAATTTGGCTAAAAAGCCCAAATTGAGTGAAATATTGATTCTACCCAAATTGGACCAAATCAATTAATCCAATCACTTCCAAAATGATCTTTGATCATTCGAATCACCCAATTACAGATAATTGAACCTAATTAAGCTAATTTGTCCCTTTGACCCTTGTTGACCTAATTTGACCTAAATGGTTAAATTGATCTAAAACATGATCTAAGCCAAATTGGATTGAACTAATGCCAACAATCATTCTTAAATTGATGATTGAACACTTTTCAAACATCTAGTGATCCAATTTGATCAACTCAGCCCAATTAACCCATTTAGCCCAATTTGACCTAAAGGGTCAATTGAACTAAATCTTAATTAAACCAAATCAATCCATTTTGGCCAACATGACTCAACCTCCTATTCAACCCAATTTAGCCAATATGAGTAAATTGGTCAACTTAGCCCATTTAAGCCATGTGAGACAAATTTAAATCAAAATAATTACACCAATAAGTCTTAGATCATCATTTGAACTTAATCTAATTGCCCCTTTGATTCAATTTGGTCAATTGGTCAACCTAACCTAAGTGATCCCAAATTGACCCATATATCTCTAATTGAGGCAAACCTAACAAAACCAAGTTCAAACCAAACTAAACTTGACATGACTAATTTTAAGGTCCCCCTTGACCAACCTAAGTGGACCCAACCCAAGGTGAACTTGGTTAAGCCCAAACCAAGTGAACTAAGCCACCCAATAAGATAATAACCCAAAATAAGAAGATCCAACCCCTCCTATTTGCTTGAGAAGCCACCGTAGCATGCCTTGAGCTCACCCATACTGACTAGACCTGACTTGAAGCTACTGGGCTCAACCTTTGACCAAGGAAAGCTCAACCTCACCTTGGACGAGCCTTGGTCCAACCCTTTTGGGTTATTCAATTTATGTCAGCCACTAAACTCCTTGAACCACTTAAAGACATCCACCTTGTCAATCCCTTACCATTTCTAGCCACCGCCACTGCCCAACCAACTTCCTTGACCGGAACCAACCTCTTCAGTTGGTTCACTTGCAGAGGAGGGTATACACCTCCTCTGCCATTCAAATTAAGAACACACCTTTCTTACGACCCCAACCTTAATCACTTGAGTTCTTAGAGCCCCTTGAGCACCCCATCATCGTGAGACCAAGCTCTTCCTCAGCCTAAGCACTCTTCACTTCCAAATTCACAAAAACTCAACCAAACATAAATTAACTATTCCCACACCTTACCCTAGCTTTGGAGCATCAAAATAAATTGAGAACCACTTAATTCAATTACCAGAAGATGTCCCTAGACAAACTCTGGTGTGGTTTGTTGTGCCATTTGGTCCATAGGGAAATCAACATGGAGGCAACTCATGGCTTCATCTTCAGGGCTTCCTCTCTACTGGATAAAGCTACCTCAATTATTGAGCCATCAGTCTTTAGCTCCAATGAGGTAAATTTCCTCAAACCATAGAAAATCGTAGGATTGTTGGTCTTTCCTGAAGTGAGATATAGTTTGATGCAAATCCAATCAAGGGATCCCTTTAAAATCATCCCTATATCAATTTGGAATCTAATTTGTGGTAAGGTCAAATTGAGCAGTGAAAGATGAAGCCACTAAATGTCACCGACAAATCATCCACTGTCCATTCCACATGATTAAAATGAATGACTCTGATTAATTATGTTAGAATTTTTGATTTAATCTCATTTAAATTATGGGATTAATCTCAATCATTCAATCCATGATTGAATTATAAGAAAACATTATGTCCACCACACTAAGTTAGCATGTCATGATAGACATTTTAAGTAACTAACCATGTAGCAATGAATCGTGCAGCACCATATGAAAAGTGATGCTACATCAACGCTAACATGATGCTGACTATGTAAATCAATTAATAAGGGTTAAAATTTAATTAAATGGATAGAACTTCAAAAAATTATAACTAATTATAGAAAAATCTAATAATTGCAGCAAAAAAACCCCTCTATGGAAAACTTAGACCCAACAAATTCTAGGAAAAATAAAACCCCAAAGTTTTATTTAGTGTATATTGACTAATTTAGCTTTGAAGTTTTTCTTAATTAGTAAACTTAAGCCTTAATTACTTGGCTAATTAACTTGAAACTCTGGGTGATTGTTCCAAGGGATGACCTCTACCTCTCATAATTATTTTAAGTCAATTAGCTAGGTGATTTGAGAAATACAAAATTTCAAATCCTAAATTGCCATTTTGTGCATTTAATAAAATTATATAATTAGGAAAAGTATAAAAAATCATTATCAGAGCTTAAATATATTTTTGAATGATAATCATGACTAGAGAGATAAATTAGGACCACCAATACTAATTATTTTTCAAAATCATGATTAAAGGGGTTTTATTATTTAATTAAATCATTAATTATCCCAGGGTTTAAAAAATTCTTAACAAATAGCCTAGTTCTGTAAGAATTATTACCAACCCCTCTTTATGTTTAGCTAACAAAGAGGTTTCCAATGAAATCAAAATCTTGATTAATTTGGGGTATATTGAGTGTAATTAATGATTTTGGGTATCCCCCATTTCTTCAATTAATCCTCAATTGCATTAATACTTTTAGGACATGTTTATAAATGTTCAGTAATTTTCTCATAATTTTTGGGCTTATATTTAGGGAATAATTAAATTTTGGGCTCTTTCGGGCTTAATTGGCTAATGCTAAGCCAATATGATTGTAAAATATAATTGTTGTGTGATGTTTGTATTTTCTTGACATTTATTTTGTAGGGCTTATGATTTATTTTTGAAGTTAAAATATAAATTTAAGCTTATAATTAGGTTAGGATCAATGGGGTCAAGGATTAGCAAGAGATAACCCTATAAGCAGATGGCTATAGAGGTTCCCTTTGAAGCCTAATGGAGGTCCCTAAAGAAGGAGACAATCCTAGAAAGAAGACCTATAAATCTAAACTTTAGGTTGGGTTAGATTTAGTTTATTTAGTTAAGGTTTTATCTTTAGATTTTTTATTTAGATTTTAGTTTATTTAGTTTTGACTTTAGATTTAGTTTAGTTTAAATTTAGTTTAGATTTTTTTAGTTTAAGTTTAGTTTAGATTTTGTTTAGATTTAGCTTAGTTTAGATTTAGTTTTTAGATTTAGTTTTTGATTTCTTTAGGCTTAGATTTTTATTTACCTTAGAGTTTAGATTTAATTTGTAATTAGTTTAGTTTAGTTCAGTTTAGATTTTAGATTTAGTTTTAGACTTTAGAGTTTAGTTTAGTTTAGATTTAGAGCTCTAGAGTTTATATTTTAGTTTAGATTTAGATTTTTAGATTTAGTTTAGAGTTTAGATTTAGTTTAGATATTAGATTTTAAAGTTTAGATTTTAGTTTAATTTAGATTTTTAGATTTTTAGATTTAGTTTAGACTTTAGTTTTAGTTTAGTTTAGTTTAGTTTAGAGTTTAGAGTTTAGATTTAGTTTGAAATTTTAGTTTAGTTTAGATTTGTAGTTTAATTTAGATTTTAGTTTTTTTGGTTTTGAGTTTAGATTTTTAGATTTACTTTAGTTTATTTTAGGTTTAGTTTAGATTTTTAGAGTTTAGATTTAGATTTAGTTTATATTTTAGTTTTGTTTAGATTTTATATTTTAGTTTTGAGTTTAGGGTTTACTGTTAGTTTAGGGGGTTTAGGGTTTAAGATTTAGGGTTTAGGGTTTAGGGTTTAGGGTTTTTAGTTTTTTTAGGGTTTAGGTTTAAGTTTTTTTTCTTTAATTTAAGGTTTAGGTTTTATTTTTTAATTATTAGGGTTTAGGGTTTAGTTTAGGGTTTAGGGTTTAGGGTTTAAGATTTATTTTTTATTTATTTTTAGGTTTATTTTTTAGGTTTAGGTTTTTATTTAGTTCTTATTTTATTTTATCTTAGGCATATTTTATTTTTATTTTAGATTTAGTTTTTATTTTATATAGGTTTTTTATTTTTAGGTTTATTTTATTTTTTTAGTTTCATTTAGGTTTTTATTTATTTTATTTTAGTTTAGTTTTTATTTTCTATTTTATTTATTTTTAGGTTTATGTTTAGGTTTAGGTTTTAGTCTAGGTTTTCATTTTATATTATTTTTTTATTTTATATAGGTTTAGGTTTTTTATTTTTTATCTTTCAGGTTTTCTTTAGTTTAGGTTTAGGCTTTTAGGGTTTAGGATTTATGGTTAGTTTAGGGTTTAGGATTTTGGGTTTATGATTTAGGTTAGTTTATTGTTTAGAGTTTAGGGTTTAGCGTTTAGGGTTAGTTTAAGGGGTTTTGGGTTTTAGGGTTTAGGGTTTATGGTTTTTTAGGGTTTAGGTTTAGGTTTTAGACTTTCTATTTTTAGATTTTAGATTTAGTTTAGATTTTTTAGTTTTGTTTAGTTTAGATTTTTGTTTAGAGTTTTTAGATTTAGTTTTTTAGTTTAGTTTAAATTTAATTTTAGGATTTAGATGTAGGTTTAGATTTAGGCTTAGTTTTTACTTTAGAATTAGTTTAGTTTATATTAAGTTTTACTTAGAGTTTAGATTTAGATTTTTAGATTAGTTTAGAGTTTATTTAGTTTAGATTTTAGATTTAGTTTAGGTTTTTATTTTAGATTTTATAGTTTAGATTTTAGTTTATTTTCTTTAGATTTTAGATTTAATTTTATTTAGATTTAGCTTAGTTTAGATTTAGTTTAGATTTTTTAGAGTAGATTTAGTTTAGATTTAGTTTCAAATTTTTTAGGTTTAGATTTTATTTATTTTAGAGTTTAGATTTTGTTTAGATTATATTTTTATTTAGTTTAGTTTAGTTTAGTTTAGATTTTTTATTTAGTTTTAGAATTTAGAGTTTAGTTTGATTTAGATTTAGAGTTTTAGAGTTTAGATTTTAGTTTAGATTGAGATTTGAGGGTTTAGTTTAGATTTAGTTTAAATTTTTAGATTTAGTTTAGAGTTTAGATTTAGTTTAAATTTTAGATTTTAGAGTTTAGATTTTAGTTTA
The DNA here is from genome assembly GCA_021442155.1 of Cymbidium sinense. Lineage (NCBI taxonomy): Eukaryota > Viridiplantae > Streptophyta > Magnoliopsida > Asparagales > Orchidaceae > Cymbidium > Cymbidium sinense. Next base: position 54,310,077 of record CM038224.1, on the reverse strand, counting down.
GCTTCAATTTTTAGATTTTTAGATTTTATTTAGAGTTTAGTTTAGTTTAGTTTAATATAGAGTTTAGAGTTTATATTTTTAGATTTTAGTTTAGTTTTAGTTTAGATTTTTAGTTTAGTTTAGATTTTTCTAGTTTAGTTTAGATTTTAGTTTTTTAGTTTAGATTTTTAGTTTAGAGTTTTGATTTTTAGATTTAGTTTAGTTAATTTAAATTTAGTTAAGATTTAGATTTTGTTTAGATTTTAGATTTTAGTTTAGAGTTTAGGATTTAGGATGTAGGGTTTAGGGTTTATGGTTTTTTAAGGTTTAGGTTTAGGAATTATTTTAATTTAGGGTTTTGATTTTATTTTTTATTTATTAGGGTCTAGGGTTTAGTTTAGGGTTTAGGGTTAAGGGTTTAGAATTTAGGGTTTAGGTTTCATTTATTTATTTAGGTTTAGGCTTTTACTTAGTTTTATTTTTATTTTATTTTAGGTCTATTTTATTTTTCTTTTAGATTTTCTTTATATTTTATTTAAGTTTTTTTTATTTTTAGGTTTATTTTATTTATTAATTTCATTTAGTTTTTATTTAATTTAGTTTAGTTTAGTTTTTATTTCTTATTTCATATTTTTTTAGGTTTTCGTTTAGGTTTCAATTTTTATTTTTTTTAAATTTTTATTTTGTCTAGGTTTAGCATTTTTATTTATTTTATTTTTACATTTTATTTAGTTTAGATTTTAGGATTTAGGACTTAGGGTTAAGGGTTTAGGGTTTATGATTTTTTAGGGTGTTGGTTTAGGTTTTACAGTTTAGATTTTTAGATTTTAGATTTAGTTTAGGTTTTTTTAGTTTTGTTTAGTTTAGATTTTAGCTTAGAGTTTTTAGATTTAGTTTAGATTTAGTTTTAGGGTTTTAATTTAGGTTTATATTTTATTTAGTTTAGATTTTAGATTTAATTTTTAGTTTAGATTTAGTTTATTTTAGCTTAGTTTAGTTTACATTTAGTTTAGCTTAGAGTTTAGATTTAGATTTTTAGTTTAGTTTAGAGTTTATTTAGTTTAGATTTTAAATTAAGTTCATTTAGATTACATTTTCAGTTTAAATTTTTTAGTTTGTATTTTAGTTTATTTAGTTTAGCTTTTAGATTTAGTTTGGAGTTTGGTTTTAGTTTAATTTTGATTTTATTTAGATTTTTTAGTTTAGATTTAGTTTACATTTAGTTTTTAGATTTACTTTTTGATTTTTTTTTAAAATTTGGATTTTTATTTATTTTGGAGTTTAGATTTAGTTTAAATTTTATTTATAATTAGTTTAATTTAGTTTAGTTTAGATTTTAAATTTAGTTTTAGAGTTTAGAGTTTAGTTTAGTTTGGATTTAGTGTTTTAGAGTTTAGATTTTAGTTTATATTTAGATTCTTAGATTTAGTCTAGATTTAGTTTTGATTTTTTGATTTAGTTTAGAGTTTAAACATAGTTAGATTTTTTATTTTAGAGTTTAAATTAGTTTAGTTTAGATTTTCTGATTTAGTTTAGAGTTTAGTTTTAGTTTAGTTTAAATTTAGTTTAGTTTAGATTATAGTTTAGAGTTTAGATTTTTACATTTTAGTTTAGATTTAGTTTAGATTTTAAGTTTAGTTTAGATTTTTTTAGTTCAGTTTATACTTTAATTTTTTAGTATAGAGTTTATATTTTTAGATTTAGTTTAGATTTTTAGAGTTTAGAATTAGATTTAGTTTAGATTCTAGATTTCATTTTAGAGTTTAGGGTTTAGGGTTTAGGGTTTAGTGTTAGTTTAAGGGGTTTAGGGTTTAGGGTTTAAGATTTTAGAATTGAGAGTTCAGAGTTTAGGGTTTAGGGTTTAGTGTTGAGGGTTTTTGGTTTTTTAGGGTTTAAGTTTAGTTTTATCTTTTTAAATTTAAGGTTTAGGTTTTATTTTTATTTATTAGGGTTTAGGTTTTATTTTAGGGTTTAGGGTTTAAGTTTTTATTTTATTTTTATTTTAGATTTAGTTTTTATTTTATTTATGTTTTTTATTTTTAGCTTTATCTTATTTTTTAATTTTGTTTAGGTTTTTATTTATTTTATTTTATTTTAGTTTTTATTTTTTATTTTATTTTATTTTTAGGTTTAGGTTTAGGTTTAGGTTTAGGTTTTAGTTTATATATTTATTTTATTATATTTTATTTAGGTTTAATTTTTTTTATTTATTATATTTTTATGTTATATTTAGCTTAGGTTTAGGATTTTAGGGTTTAGGATTTAGGGTTTAGGGTTAGTTTAGGGTTTTGGGTTTTGGGTTTAGGGATTAGAGTTTAGGGTTTAGGATTAGGGTTTAGGATTTTTAAGTGTTTAGGAGTGTTTGGAGGGTTTATGGTTTAGGGTTTAGGGTTTTAGGGTTTAGGGGTTTTGGTTTTTTAAGGTTTAGATATAGGTTTAGGTTTTAGAGTTTAGATTTTTTGATTTTAGATTTAGTTTAGATTTTTTATTTTAGTTTACTTTAGATTTTAGTTTAGAGTTTTTAGATTTAGTTTATTTAGTTTTGTTTAGATTTAGGTTAGATTTAGTTTTAGGGTTTAGATTTAGGTTTAGATTTTAGATTTAGTTTTTAGTTTAGATTTAGTTTAGTTTAGTTTAGTTTAGATTTAGTTTAGTTTAGAGTTTAGATTTAGATTTTTAGTTTAGTTTAGAGTTTATTTAGTTTAGATTTTAAATTTAGTTTATTTAGTTTAAGTTTTAAGTTTAGATTTTTCAGTTTAGATTTTAGTTTATTTAGTTTAGATTTAGTTTAGATTTTTTTTAGTTTAGATTTAGTTTAGATTTAGTTGTATTTAGATTTAGTTTAGATTTATTTTTTAGATTTAGTTTTAGATTTTTTAGGTTTAGATTTTATTTATTTTAGAGTTTATATTTGGTGTAGATTTTATTTTTATTTCATTTAGTTTAGTCTTGTTTAGATTTAGATTTAGTTTAGAGTTGTGAGTTTAGTTTAGATTTAGAGTTTTAGAGATTAGATTTTAGTTTAGATTTAGATTTTTAGATTTAATATAGATTTAGTTTAGATTTTTAGATTTAAGTTAGATTTTAGATTTAGTTTAGAGTTTAGATTTAGTCTAGTTTAGTTTTAGTTTATATTTAGTTTAGATTTAGTTTAGTTTAGATTTTATTTTTATTTATTTTAGTTTAGATTAGTTTATTTTTTATATTTAGTTTTAGAGTTTAGAGTTTAGTTTAGTATAGATTTAGTGTTTTAGAGTTTAGATTTTAGTTTTAGATCTCTAGAACTAGTTTAGATTTAGTTTGGATTTTTATATTTACTTTAGCATTTAGATTTAGCTTAGATTTTAGATTTTAGAGTTTAGACTTAGTTTAGTTTAGATTTTTAGATTTTTAGATTTAGTTTAGTGTTTAGTTTAGTTTAGAGTTTAGAGTTTAGACTTTTTAGATTTTAGTTTAGATTTAGTTTAGTTCGGATTTGTTTAGTTTTATTTTTTGTTTAGTTTAGAGTTTAGTTTTTTTAGTTTAGATTTTAAGTTTAGAGTTTAGATTTAGTTTAGTTTAATTTAGATTTAGTTTAGATTTTTAGAGTTTAGATTTAGATTTAGTTTAGTTTTAAGTTTAGTTTAGATTTTAGATTTTAGTATAGAGTTTAGGGTTTAGGGTTTACGGTTTAGGGTTTTAGGGTTTTGGGTTTAGGTTTAGGGTTTATGGTTTTTATGGGTTTAGGTTTATGTTTTTTTTTTAATTTAGGGTTTAGGGTTTAGGCTTTATTTTTTATTTATTTTTACCTTTATTTTTTAGGTTTAGGCTTATATTTAGTTTTTATCTTATTTTATTTTAGGTTTATTTTAATTTTATTTTAGATTTAGTTTTTATTTTATTTAGGTTTTTTAATTTTTAGGTTTATTTTATTTTCTTAGTTTCGTTCAGGTTTTTTTATTTTATTTTAGTTTAGTTTTTATTTTTATTTTATTTTATTTTTAGGTTTAGGTTTAGGTTTTAATTTAGGTTTTCACTTTATTTAATTTTTTATCTTATTTTATTTTATGTTTTTTTATTTATTTTATTTTTAGGGTCTATGATTTAGGGTTTAGGATTTAGTGTTTTGGATTTTGGGTTTAAGGTTTAGGGTTTAGGATTTAGGGTTTAGGGTTTAGGGTTTTAGTGTTTAGGGTTTAGGGTTTAGGGTTTAGGGTCTATGGTTTTTCAGGGTTTAAGTTTATGTTTTAGAGTTTAGCTTTTTAGATTTTAGATTTAGTTTGTAATTAGTTTAGATTTTTTTAGTTTAGTTTAGTTTAGAGTTTTTAGATTTAGGTTATTTAGTTTAGTTTAGATTTAGTTTAGATTTAGTTTTAGGGTTTAGATTTTGGTTTAGATTTTATTTAGTTTAGATTTTAGATTTTATATTTAGTTTAGATTTTGTTTAGTTTAGTTTTGTTTTGTTTAGATTTAGTTTAGTTTAGTGTTTAGATTTAGATTTTTAGTTTAGTTTAGAGTTTATTTAGTTTAGATTTTAAATTTAGTTTAGGTTTTTGGTTTAGATTTTTAATTTAGCTTTTAGTTTATTTAGTTTAAATTTTTTAGTTTAGATTTAGTTTTGACTTAGTTTTGATTTAGTTTAGTTTAGATTTAGTTTACATTTACTTTTTAGATTTAGTTTTTGATTTATTATGTTTAGATTTTTATTTATTTTAGAGTTTAGATTTTGTTTAGATTTTTTTTATTTAGCTTAGTTTAGTTTAGTTTATATTTTGGATTTAGTTTTAGAGTTTAGAGTTTAGTTTAGTTTAGATTTAGAGTTTTAGCATTTAGATTTTAGTTTAGATTTAGATTTTTAGATTTAGTTTATATTTGGTTTAGATTTTTAGATTTAGTTTAGAGTTTTGATTTTGTTTAGATTTTAGATTTTTAGTGTTTAGATTTTTATTTAGTTTAGATTTTTAGATTTTTATATTTTTAGATTTAGTTTAGAGTTTAGTTTTAGTTTAGTTTAGATTTAATTTAGTTTAGTTTAGTGTTTAGGGTTTAGATTTTTAGATTTTACTTTAAATTTAGTTTAGTTTTTGTTTAGTTTAGTTTAGATTTTAGTTTTTAGTGGTTTTAGTTTAGAGTTTAGATTTTAGATTTAATTATTTTTGATATTATAGATTTTGTTTTAGATTTGTGATTTTATAGATTTTTATTTTTTAGATATAGGTTTAGTTTGGGTTATAGTTTTTTATCATTTTTTTTAATTGGGTTTATTTATTTATTTATAGGGTTATTTAGTTTAGTTAGAGTTTTTTTTTTTTTATTTAGTTTTTAGATTTAGTTTTAGATTTTAGGATTATATTTTATTTATTTTAGTTTAGATTTTAGATTTTTTCATTTATTTTATTTTAGTGATTTATTTAGTTTTATTTTATTAGTTTAGTTTAGATTTAGATTTTTTATATTTTAGCTAGATTTGGTTAGATTTTGGAGTTTAAATTTAGTTTAGTTTTAGGAAGGTTTATTTTTAGGGTTTAGTAGTTTTTTAGGGTTTATTTTATGTTGAGGGTTTAGGTTTAATTTTTTATTTTCAGATTTTTAGATTTTGATTTAATTTAGATTTTAGTTTAGATTTTTTTACTAGTCTTAGATTTTTGTTTGAGTTTCAGATTTAGTTTATTTAGATGATTTTAGTTTTTGGTTGATATGTTAGATTTTAGATTTAGTTTTAGTTTAAATTTAGTTTTAGTTTAGTTTATTTAGTTTATTTAGAGTTTAAATTAGTTTTTAGTTTAGATTTTAGTTTATAGTTTTATTTTATTTAGTTTAGAGTTTAGATTTAGTTGTTAGATTTAGTAGATTTTTTAATTTAGATTTAGTTTATATTTTAGATTTAGTTTTGATTTAATTTTAGATTTTTAGGTTGAGAATTATATTTATTTTAGAGTTTAGATTTAGTTTAGATTTTATTTTTATTTAGTTTTGTTTTTTTAGTTTAGATTTTAGAATTACGTTTAGAGTTTAGAGTTTACTTTAGTTTAGATTTGGTGTTTTAGAGTTTAGATTTTAATTTAGATTTAGATTTATAGATTTAGTTTAGAGTTTTTATTTATTTATTTTTAGGGAACCCCATGTAAAGGAATTTGCCATAAACAAGGAAGAGGATAAACTCAAGAACTACGCTCAAAAGAGCTACAATCACTATATAGAGTAAATCTGTCTAAGTATAAACCAAAACAAAAGAAAAGAGAAAAGAAAGCAAAAAATGAACAAAATGATAAAAGTTTGATATCAAGAGAAGAACCCCAAGAAAATAAAAGAACGCAAACATCTAAGAATTAGAAGAAAGTGATATAAGCAAAATTGAAAGAAAAAATAGAATAAAATGAGTGAATTATGGAGAAGTGTAAACAACAAAGCTCACACAAAAAATTAGTACAAAACATGAGCATCCAAACTTCAAAGGAAGGGTTACATCATAGTGCTACTACCCAAAAAAAAATTAGAAATCATCCATCATAAATTACAAACATGGGGGAAAACAATAGCCATTGGATGTAAGTCATATGATCTTTAGTACCTGCATACTAAAACATAGCCACATACACTATGGAAGAGAAGGCAACATAGATCAGAATGGTAAAGGGATGACACCAATCCCTTATAAGATAAGTATCACCAACTAATGCCAACATAACATCGATACACCAATTGGTCAAGAATACGATGTGTGAACATCCACCTTATTAATAACATGATCAACAATACCAAGATAAGAGAGCCAAGAGTAAACTGAAGCAGCAGATAATCCCATACAATAATGGCACAGATAATAAGGTTAACAACACAACAATCAACAGAGCAAAAGACCAGGCAGAAGTCCAACCGCAATTGTTAGCCTCCTAAACATAAAGACCCGAAAAACCATTCTACCAATAGCTAAAACAACAAACCAAGTAATGAATCCGACAGAGGGTAATGTAGGCAGTACCATTATAGCATTGAACCAAACTGAGAATAAAAAAAATAACAACAATAAAATTGTTCATATCAAAGGAAAATAGTCCAGCTACTAAGCAACCATCATCAGTAAAGACAATAGGAAAGGGGGGCAAGAAACAATCCCAATCATGCAAGGACATAGCAGTGATGGCAAACAAAATAAACAATATGTCCCTGTGGGTTGGGAAAAGGGCAAGATAAATCAAAGAAACAAAGCACCATTCAAGGGAAAAATAAACCCAACATGTAGAGTAACAAATAACAGCTAACCAATAGTTGAGGCTATAGAGGCAAGAACCTCCATTATAGGATATCCAGAAAAATGGTACAGGGAAATGCATCAGAAAAATTGAGGAGAAACAGAAATAAATCAGAAGATTGAACATACAAGCAAGACAAACTGTTAACACACCATAAAGCAGAGAGATGAGACTTAATTTCTAAGATAAGGTAAACTAGAGTTGTCTAAATTAACCAATCCACACAATTGTTTAGGTAGACTAAACTGAGCAAAAAAAGTTATAACATCTAATCTAGCACCCAGATTAGCAAGGTAATCAGCACACACATTACATTCATGCCAAACTTGAGTGATTTTGAAAAAAACTTGAGATAGGAGAGCTCTAGTATGATTAAGAAGGTAATTTAAATCTATATTTCCCACCTTGGTAGAAGTCAACATATCAATCAACCAAAGAGCATCCACCTCAATCCAGATATTGAGCCAACCTTTTTGTAAACAGATCTCAATAGCTTTGTTAATAGCCATTAATTCAGCAAAGATAACAAAATATGTTGTAAGTGGATAGGCAAAAGTAACATTACCTTTAAAGTTTTAAAAATTCCACCACAACCAAAAGCATTTTGAGAAAGAGCCATCAAGATAATTTTGACAATAATGTATGAGGCTTTATCCAATATAGCAAGCTAAGGCCCGCTTGTTACCACAAATTTACATCCTTTAAATTGATTGTTAGTAATTAAGGAATTAAATAAAGCATGAATTTTATCTTTAATTCTAGAATAATCCTTTGGTTCATAGGAATCCATGTTTGGCATCATTTCCATCCATATGAACCATATAAGAGTGATGACTATCACTTTAATGTGACCTTTAATAGTTTTTGAAAATAAACATCAAGAAGTTGATATAAGGATAAAGACCATTAAATTGGTTTGTATTGAAAAGCTCATCATACCAAACCCATAGTTTGGAGGCAATAGCTCCATTGACAAACACATGGTTCACATTGTCAATGTGAAAAGCAATAGCATTTTGAAGGTTAAATAAGCCTTTACCCCACATCAAAGAGTCAACAAGGATGAAATTTTTAGAATTCTCCAAGTTAGAAGAATAAGAAATAGGGATAGTATTATTCCAAAGTTTAAAAAAAAAACCATGAGCTTCTAATATGAATCTACATCTTTAAGGTTAAAATCACCATTTTGAGCTTAAAAAAAATCTGAAGTTAGAAATGATAGGGATGTTAGTAAGTTTTTCTAAAAGAGAGGTAGGAATATAATTAGTAAGCTTACTATCATTCCATTTGTTATTTAGCCGAAAGAGTTCACTTTAATAGAAGGGAAAGAGTAATAAGTCATCAATGGAACCACAATCTTGCCAAAAGAAAGAAGATCTAGAGTTAACCCCCCAAGAAATAAGGGATCTAGCTTCCCATTTGATGGAATAAAGTCTTTTCCAAACATGGGAATCACCCACCTTGTAAGGACAAATGTGAGGATGCTTACCTTGGCAGTACTTAACAGTAATGAATTTAGCCCAAAGACTATTTTTGCTCCTAAAGTTCCACCAACGTTTATGAGAGAATGCAAGCTAATAGCTTCACGGATTGGCTTACAGGCAAGCCCACCTTCAGTAAGGGTGCCACAACTTTTCTACCAAGAAGTCCAATGCATCCTTTTAGTAAAGTTGTTTGATCCCCAAAAAATTTATTAAGGAGGCGCTCTACTCCGTTTAAGGTAGAATTAGTAAGGATAATTGAATAAGATATAAATTCATGGAGTTAAGGGTAATCTTAAGAAAAGTGAGTCTACCACCAAAAGAGAGTAAGTGAAATTCCTAAACAAAAATTTTATTTGTAATTTTTTGGATTAGCTCATCAAAGAGATATGATCTTTTCTGACCTTTATAAAAAGGAGCACCAAGATATTTAATTGGAAGTTGTTGCTGCTGAAAATTAGTGATTCTCAAGATTTGATTGACTTTATTACTTGAGATTTTAGAAGAAGGAATGAAACTGCTTTTGCCTTCATTAATAAAAAGACCACTTTCCTTCCCAAATTTATTTAAGAAGTTCTTAATATTTTTAATGTCATGAATGGAAGCATTGCAAAAGATAATGAAATCATCAGGAAAACTTAGGTGGGAGACAGGAATACCACCAAGAGTTCTAAAAAACATGCTTGGATTATTGTTGAAGAGGTCATTAAGGCTCCTAGAAAGTTATTCCACAACAATAATAAAAAGGGAAGGAGACAAGGGATCACCTTGTCTCAACCCATGCGAAGAAGAGAAGAAACCTAAGGTCTCACCATTAAGAATAATAGAGAACCAAACATTACTAATACAATTTTTAATGAGGGAGATAAAATTATCAGAAAAGCCAAACAAATGTAGAATTTGAAGAAGGAATGCCCAGAGATGTTATCAAAAGCTTTATAGATATCCAATTTAAAGAGGATGTTACCACCTATATTAGAGACATCCAAATAATGAATCAGTTCTTGTGCTAGAAGAATGTTATCAGATATAGCTCCACCTCTAACGAAACTAGTTTGCTTGAGAGAGATAATTTTTTGAAGGAGAGGACTAATTCTGTTGGCAAGAAATTTAGCAATTAGTTTATGAAAGAAGGTACAAAGACTAATAGGTCTAAAGTCACCCCAGGATTCAAGATTATCAATTTTGGGTATAAGGATAATAGAAGTGCTAGAGAAATATCTAGGTAAAGGATTGCCATTAAAGAAATCAACTGCAGTGTCAACTAAATCATACTTAATAACAGGCCAACAATGCTAAAAAAATTGAGTCATTAGCCTTCTGGACTAGCAACAAAATTAGTGTTCATGTTATTAAGAATTTTACCAATCTCATCTTTCGTAGGAAACATAGTAAGCAAATAATTATCATCACTAGTAATTGTTGAGGGGATCAAGTGAGAGTTGGAAATAGCCTCTAAAGTATGGTTCTTATTCAGCATATTTCTAAAATGATTAGTAATAGATTATTTAATCTCTTTAGTGTTAGTGATCCAATTTCCATTATCACTTTTAATTTTTTAGATAGAGTTTAAAGTTCTCTTTTTATGGAAAAGAGCATGAAAATATTTGGTATTTCTGTCCCCATCAGCAATATGTTTACTAGCAGTCTTTTGCTGCCACTAAGTTTCTTCCATATTCTGATAGGTAACCAGGTTGTCATTGGCTTCATTTAAATCCTTTAGTTTAGAAGAATCAGTCAAAATAGCATTTTCAAGACAACAAACTAAATGCTCCATATTTTTTATATTAGCAAGGAGATTTTTAAAATAGTGCTTGTTCCACCAAACAAGGTTTTATTTAAGTCTTTTAAGCTTAAACCAGAGTCTAATCATGCCCTTAACAAAATTATTAGGGTGTAGAGGGGCCACTCAGTTGGTGGAAATAATATTTAATAAATCAACATGTTGAATCCACATATTTTGAAATCTGAAAGAGGCTGAGGAGGATAATCGATTAGAGTTATTTTTAATAGATATCAAAAGAGGAGCATGGTCTGATAAAGTTCTGCTCAAGTGCTCAGCAGAGGTAAGAGGCCATTGATTAATTCGAAGGGAGTTAAAGAGAGTTCTATCAAGCTGTTGCCAGAGTCTAGAGTGGTGCCAAGTGTAATCAGAACCAGAGTAGCCAATGTCAATAAGATTGCAATCAAGAATCATATTAGAAAAATCTACCATAGAATGAATATTAAGAGAACAACCACCCCTTCTTTCAGAGGAAGAAAGGATAGTGTTGAAATCACCCCCAACAAACTATGGTTTATTAATAGTTAAAGCAAAAGTTCTTAAATTGTCCCAAAGGATGTTCCTACCAGCCCTGTTACAAGATGCATAAATAAAGGATCCAAGTGCGGGAAAATCACCCAATGAGATGTGGACATTGACAACTTGTCGAGATCATCACGAACAATGAGGGTCTCAATCCCTCAAACATTCCAAATAAGAGAGTTAAACATAAAGGAAATATAAAATAAGCTAAAGAAAAGAAGATAAATAAAAGGGATTAAAAAAGGAGTAACCACTCCAATGCAAAAGGACCATTATTTATGAGATGAGGAACCAGATCTAGTAGGTCTAGTTGAGTTATGGGAAAACATTTTTTCTTTAAAGGATTTCTTCTTAAAAATAGTTTGGAATGCTTAATTTTTATCAAAAGTATCACAATAAAAAAGAGACTTATTAGTTGTATTAAGAATAGGATAAGAGTTAGTCAAAACATTTCTAATCATGACTTCCCCTTCCTCAATTTTAGGATTAAGCTGAAAGGTCAGATTAGCATGCATGTAAATCTTGGGATTAGGGGAAGGAGAGGTAGTATTACCATTATAGCACAAATACGAGGATCAGAATCAGAATTTTTATCTAGATTTTCCTCCATCATCAAATTTTCATTCAAATTACCATTAAGGGTCAAATGCCCCTCCTCATGTTCAGCAATCAAAAGAGGCAAGGTAGCCTGAATAGAGTCATTTAGGAGGGAGTCAGTATTATTTTTAGCCTCTTGATCATTTGAATTATCTTGAGAAGGCTAGGTATTGTGAAGGGAAGGACTGATTGCCAAACCATCATATTCAACATTATAAGCATCATTAGCAATATCTTTTACGTGCTTAGATTGAGAATTGGGAGTGTCATCATTGAGCACTTCATTGAGCACTTCAGTGGGTTCCAAAGAGGTTAAAGTAGTATTTTCATTTTAATTAACCTTAGGCACATAAATATATTTACTAACTTTATCAGTTGATAGATTAGAATTACGATCATTTAAAATTTTCTTTTTAAGTTGTGGATGTAGCACAAAACATTCTGAGTTATCATGCCCATGAATTTTACAGTGCGAACAGAAAACTGAAAAAATTCTCAAATTCAACTTTTTGAAAGTAACCAAACTTTTCTAAACCAATCCAAACTTCCTTAGAGTATTTTTTTAGAAATATCACTTTCCACCAGAATGTGAGCAATAGAAGTTTAGGATCTCACAACGGTGGCCTGATCAATTTGAAGAGGCCAACCTAAAAGAGCCCCAACAGCAAAAAGAACTTGATGCATAACATAATGAATCTTTATATTAGGAAAAGCCAACCACATAGGAACAATTGGTAATTCCTCTTTTATATCAAAAAGGGGAGACCACTTTAAAAGATGCATTTGATAATTGAAAATAAAGTAAGAACAACATGAGAAAACTCTTGAGTAATTTAAATTATTTGTAAGCTGAATCAAAATGTGCCTAAGATCAATCAAACCAATAGAGAAAGCAGCTGAAAGCTTAAGATATTTTCCAAATTAGGATGCCACAAAGTAAATTTGCCCACTAAAGTAAATTCACATGAGTTAGCCAACTTCTCAACATCAAGATCCGAGCACATAATCGCAGGGATGCCACGAAAAGAAGTGGAAATAAGATTCATCAAATCAGAAGGGGAGATATTCTTACTAGAGAGAGCGTCCTTAAAGGATTTAATAGTAGGCTTCGACATGTTGAATCTTAAAACCCATGAATTTTGATGCCCTAGATGGCATGTGAAGGAACATCAGTTTTACAAAGGGGCACCACCATCATGGAAAGCTACAGGGACAACACACGCATGGCTAGAGAAAAATGATCAATAGGAAATGAACAGACATGGTGAAGGATCACCAAAAACTGTAAGGAAAAGGATCTTTGAAAAAGGGAAAATGCAATCTCAGGCGTGAGGAGGAGGAGTGTCAAGGGTTTTAGTTTAGATTTATTTATTTATTTTAATTTTTTTTTAGAGTTCTTTAGGATTTAATGTTTAGGTTTAGGGTTTAGGTTTAGGTTAGTTTGGCTTTAAGTTTAGTTTAGATTTAGGTTTAGGGTTTAGGGTTAGTTTAGAGCTTAGGTTTAGGGTTTAGTTTAGGTAGTTTAGGTTTGGATATAGGTTTATAGTTTTAGGTTTAGGTTTATGTTTTGTGTTTAGGTTAGGTTTAGATTTTAGATTAGGTTGTTTAGTTTAGAATTTAGTTAGTTTAGGTTTTAGTTTTAGTTTAGTTTAGGGTTTAGTTTAGGTTTTTTGGGTTAGTTTATGGTTTTAGGTTTAGTTTAGGTTTAGTTAGTTTAGGTTTAAGGTTTAGGGTTTAGTTTTAGGATTTTAGGTATCAGTTTAATTTATATTTTTGAGTTTAGGTTATTTTAGGTTTAGGTTTAGGTTACTTTAGTGGGGGTTTAGTATTTAGGTTAGTTTATTTAGAATTTTGGGTTTAGGGTTTAGGGTTTAGGTTTACTTAGTTATTTAGGGGTTGGGTTTAGTTTAGGGTTTATGTTTTATTTTTTATTTATTTTAGGTTTATTTTTTAGGTTTAGTTTTTTATTATTTATTTTAGTCTATTTTTTATTTTATTTTTAGGATTATTTTAAGTTTTATTTTGGTTTTTATTTATTTTATTTTAGTTTAGTTTTTATTTCTTATTTTCTTTTAATTTTAGGTTTAGGTTTAGGTTTTAGTAGAGGCTTTTTATTTTATTTTATTTTTTTATTTAGTTTTAGGTTTATTTATTTATTTTATTTTTAATTTTTGTTTAATCTAGGATTAGGTTTTTAGGGTTTAAGGTTAAGGGTTTAGAGTTTAGGGTTTAGGTTAGTTTAGGGTTTATAGTTTAGGGTTCAAGGTTTAGGGTTTAGGTTTTAGGGCTTCGGGTTTAGTTTTTAAGGTTTATAGTTTTTTAGGATTTAGGTTTAGGTTTTAGAGTTTAGATTTTTAGATTTTAGATTTAGTTTTGATTTTTTAGTTTAGTATAGTTTAGATTTTATTTTAGAGTTTTTAGATTTAGTTTAGTTTAGATTTAGTTTAAATTTAGTTTTAGAGCTTAGATTTAGGTTTAGATTTTATTTAGTTCAAATTTTAAATTTAGTTTACTTTAGTTTAGTTTAGTTTAAATTTAGTTTAGTTTAGAGTTTAGATTTAGATTTTTAGTTTAGTTTAGAGTATATTTAGTTTAGATTTTAAAATTAGTTTATTTATTTTAGGTTTTTAATTTATTTAGTTTAGATTTTAGATTTTTAGTTTAGCCTTAGTTTAGCCTTAGTTTAGATTTTGTTTTGATTTAGTTTAGTTTAGATTTAGTTTAGATTTAGCTTTTACATTTAGTTTTAGATTTTTTTAGGTTTACATTTTAATTTATTTTAGAGTTTAGATTTTAGTTTTCATTTTGAATTTTAGATTTCATTTAGATCTTTAGATTTAGTTTAGAGTTTTGATGTAGTTTAGATTTTAGTTTAGTTTAGAGTTTTAGATTTTTAGATTTAGCTTAGAGTTTAATTTTAGTTTAGTTTAGATTTAGTTTAGTTTAGTTTAGAGTTTAGAGTTTAGATTTTTAAATTTTAGTTTAGATTTAATTTATTTTAGATTTTTTAGTTTAGTTTTTAGTTTAGTTTAGATTTTAGTTTTTTTAGTTTAGATTTAGTTTTGTTTAGTTTAGATTTAGTTTAGATTTTCAGAGTTTAGATTTTTAGAATTTTGATTTTGATTTAGTTTAGATTTTAGTTTAGTTTAGATTTTAGATTTAAGTTTAGAGTTTAGGGTTTAGGGTTTAGGGTTAGTATAGGGGGTTTATTGTTTAGGTTTTATTTCTTATTTATTTATAGGTTATATTTTTAGCTTTATTTTTTAGGTTTTGATTTTTATTTAGTTTTTATTTTATTTCATTTTCGGTCTATTTTAGTTTTATTTTAGAAATAATTTTTATTATATTTAGGTTTTTTATTTTTAGGTTTATTTTATTTTTAGTTTCGTTTAGGTTTTTATTTATTTTACTTTAGTTTAGTTTTTAGCTTTTATTTAATTTTTTTTTATTTTATGTTTTAGTTTTAGTTTTAGTGTAGGGTTTAGGGTTTAGGATTAAGGGTTAATGGCTACTTCAGGGTTTTGGGTTTAGGGTTTAGGTTACTTTAGGGTTTAGGATTTTGGTTTTATTTTTTATTTATTTTTAGGTTTTAATTTTAGGTTTAGGTTTTTATTTATTTTTATTTTATTTTATTTTAAGTCTATTTTATTTTTCCTTAAGATTTAGTTTTTATTTTTATTAAGTTTTTTAGGTTTATTTGATTTTTAGTTTCATTTAGGTTTATATTTATTTTATTTTAGTTTAGTTTTTATTTCTTATTTTATTTTATTTTTATTTTTAGGTTTAGGTTTTAGTTTAAGTTTTATTTTATTTTATTAGTTTATTTAAGTTTATAATTTATTTATTTATTCTTTTAGGTTTTATTTAGTTTTGGTTTAGGTTTTTAGGGTTTAGGGTTAGGGTTTAAGATTTAGGGTTTAGGGTTTAGGGTTTTGGGTTTTGGTTAGTTTAGGGTTTAGGGTTTAGGGCTAGTTTAGGTGTTTAGGGTTTAGGTTTTATTTTTTATTTATTTTTAGTTCTTAGTTTTAGGTTTAGATTTTTATTTAGTTTTTATTTTATTTTATTTTAGGTCTTTTTTTTTAATTTTAGATTTAGTTTTTATTTTATTTAAGTTTTTTTATTTTTATGTTTATTTATTTAATGTCATTTAAGTTTTTAATTAATTTATTTTAGTTTAGTTTTATTTCTTATTTTATTTTATTTTTAGGTTTAGGTTTAGGTTTTAGTTTATATTTTTATTTTATATTTTATTTATGTTTAGGTTTATTTATTTATTTTATTTTTAGGTTTTACTTAGTTTAGGGTTTAGGATTTAGGATTTAGGCTTAGTTTAGGGTTTAGAGTTATGGGTTTAGGGTTTATGGTTTAGGTTTTAGGATTTTAGAGTTTAGTGTTTAGGGTTTACGGTTTATGGTTTTTAGAGTTTAGGTTTAGGTTTTAGAGTTTATATTTTTTTAGTGTAGTTTAGTTTAGATTTAGTATAGAATTTTTAGATTTAGTTCATTTAGTTTAGTTTAAATTTTGCTCAAATTTAGTTTTAGGGTTTAGATTTAGGTAAAGATTTTATTTATTTAAGATTTTAGATTTTGTTTTTAGTTTTGATTTAGTTTAAATTATGTTTAGTTTAGAGTTTAGATTTAGATTTTTAGTTTAGTTTAGAGTTTATTTAGTTTATATTTTAGTTTAATTTATTTAGTTTAGGATTTTAGTTTATAGTTTAGTTTATTTTGTTTAGATTTTAGATTTAGTTTAGTTTTGATTTAGTTTAGATTTTTCAGTTTAGACATAGTTTAGATTTAGTTAAGATTTAGATTTTAGATCTTTTATGTTTACATTTTGTTTATTTCAGAGTTTAGATTTTGTTTAGATTTTATTTTTATTTAGTTTAATTTAATTTAGTTTAAATTTTAAATTTAGTTTTAGGGTTTAGAGTTTAGTTTAATGTCGATTTAGTGTTTAAATTTTAGTTTAGAATTAGATTTATAGATTTAGTTTAGATTTTTAGATTTAGTTTTTTTGGGGTACCCCATGTAGGGGAATTTTATTGCCACAAAAAGGGGGTTACAAGGTCCTTAAGATAGTATAAACTCAAGAACTACTGCTCAAAGAGCTACAATCAGCCTAGAGAGTGAATCCCCTATCTAAATACAACCATAAAAAAGAAGCAAAAAGGAAAGAGAAAAGAAAAATAGCAAGAGATACAAAAGTAGCAAAAGGAAAGCCGAGACGACCAGAAAACTTGTGAAGATGAGAGAAGCATATGCCACCTCCAGAGAAGGAACCTGCAAGTAAACAACACAAAACCTACAAACAGCTAGAAGAAGGAATTAGCACAGGTAGAGAGATACAAGCAAAATTAACTGAGAAAACAAAGGAGAGTGAGAGAGATTTAGAGAAGTGTGTGAAGGAAGGCTCAGGATCAGTTACACAAGAATGGGGCTGCCGCAAACATGAGCATCCAAACTTCAAAGGAAGGGTTACATTACAAGTGCTACTACTAGTCAAATTATGAGTGAAATCATCCCAGCCATTATAGCTTACATACTTGGGGGATGGCACCTGCCACTGGATGAAAACATTTGATCTTTAATACCTGCATACCAAGCAATAGGAAAATACACCAGATGAAACATCATGGCAAGGAAACCACCCCCATTGTGATGAAAGCCCATCAGGAGCAACAGCCTAGATGTTAACATCCACCTATTAATACCTAGATCACAATAGTAATTATACAAGTCTAATAGAGCGAAGAGTAACCTTAGCCAGTAGATAAACCCATACAGCAAAGGCACAGATAATGAGGTTAACTAAATGACAATCAACAGAACAATAATCCAGGAAGAAATCCAACAAAAATAATCAGCCTGTTGAACATAATAACCTGATAAACCATTCAACCGATTAGCAATAAAACAAACCAAATAATGTAACCAGCGGAGGAGAAGGTAGGCAGTGTCATTACAGAAATGAGCCATGGTTGGAATCAAAAAATAAACAACTGAAAGATCCTTCATATAAAGGGATAACAACCCAACTGCTAAGCAACTAGCCACAACAAAAATAGAAGGAAAAGGAGACCAAAAGAAATCCCAACCATGCAAGGAAATAACGGAATCACAAAAATAAGAAGAGAAAGTGAACTAGTGAACACAATTAGCAAAGTAACTAATCTATCCATGAGGGTTGAGAAAAAGAGCAGCATAACCCAGCAGGCTAGTGAAATAGGCGATAGTCCCATCTAAGAAGGCTATCAGTAAATAAAATAGTACCCAACATATTGAAAGACAAATATCAAGTAACCAATAGATGAGGCCAAAGAGCCAAAAACCACCAGAACAGGATAACCAGAAAAATGCAACAGGTAAGTGCAACAGAAAATTGAGAAGGGGATAGAACAAATCAAGGAAAATAGAAAGAGGAAAATACAGACAAAGTAAATAATTAACTGAGAAGAAAATAAAATAATGTAACTTAATTTTTGAGATAGGGTAAACTAGAGTTATCCAAATTAACCAATCCACACAATTGTTTAGGAAGACTAAAATGATCAAAAAGGGTGAGTACATCTAATCTAGCACCAAGATTGGCAAGATAATCAACACAAGAATTTCCTTCATGCCAAATGTGAGTGATTTTAAAGCAGACTTGAGATAGGAGAGCTCTAGTATGGTTAATAAGGTAGTATAAATCTATATTTCCCACCTTGGTGGAAGTCAACATATCAATCAGCAAAAGAGCATCCACCTCAATCTAGAATTTAGCCCAGAGACTATTTTTGCTCCTAAAATTTTACCAAAGTTTATGAGAGAATGTAGTAATAGCTTCATGAATAGACTTATAGCCAAATAACCTTCAAGAGTGCCACAACTTTTATACCAAGAAGTTCAACGCATCCTTTTAGTAGAATTGTTAGAGCCCCAGAAAAATTTATTAAGGAGACATTCTATTCTATTTAAGGTAGAATTAGTAGGGATGATGGTTTGAATAAGATATAAAGGCATGGAATTAAGGGTACTCTTAAGCAAAGTAAGCCTGCCACCAAAGGAGAGCAATTGAAATTCCCAAACATAAATTTTATTAGCAATTTTTTGGATTAGATCATCAAATAGATGTGATATTTTTGACCTTTGTATGGAGGAGCACCTAGATATTTAATAGGAAGTTGTTGTTGTTTAAAAAATAGTAATTCTTAAGATTTAATTGATTTTGTCACTTGATATTTTAGAGGAAGTAATGAAACAGCTTTTACCTTCATTAATAGAAAGACCACTTTCTTTACCAAAATTATTTAAGAAAATCTTAATGCTTTTAATGTGATGGATGGAAGCATTACAAAAGATAATGAAACCATCAACAAAACTAAGTTGGGAGATAGGAATACCACCAAGAGTTCTAAAGAACATGATAGGATTGTTGTTAAAAAGGTCATTTAGGCTCCTAGAAGAATATTCCACAACAATAATAAAAAGGGAGGGAGACAAGGGATCACCTTATCTCAAACCATGAGAAGGTGGGAAGAAACCTAAGGCCTCACCATTAATAATAACAAAAAACTAAGCATTGCTAATACAATTTTTAATTAGGTAGATAAAATTATCAGAAAAACCAAACAAATGAAGGATGTGTAAAAGGAATTCCTAAGAGTTGTTGTCAAATGCTTTAGAATATCTAATTTAAAGAGGATGTTACCACCTATGTTAGAGGCATCCAAATCATGAATCAGCTCTTAAGCAAGAAGAATGTTATCAGATATAGCTCTACCTCTAACAAAACCAGTTTGGTTGAGGGAGATAATTTTTTTCAAGCAGAGGACTAATTCTATTGGCAAGCATTTTAGCAATCAGTTTATGAAAGAAGGTGAAAAGACTAATAGGTCTAAAATCACCCTCGGATTCAAGATTATCAATTTTGGGTATAAGGATAATGGAAATGATTGAAAAGTATCTAGGAAGAGGATTACCATTAAAGAAATCAAAAATAACATCAACTAAATCATACTTAATAATAGGCCAACAATGCTAAAAAAATTGAATAGTATAGCCTGCCGAACCAGCAACAGAATCCGTGTTTATGTTATTAAGAATTTTACCAATGTCATCTTCCGTAGGAAACTTAGAAAGCAAATGATTATCATCACTGGTAATAGTCGAGGGGATCAAATGAGAGTTAGAAATAGCCTCTAAAATATGACTCTTGATAATCCAATTTCCAGTATCACTTTTAATTTTATGGATAGAGTTTAATGCCCTATTTTTATTAAATAAAGCTTAAAAATACTTGGTATTTCTATCCCCATCAGCAATATGTTTACTAACAGCCTTTTGTCGCTAATAAGTTTCTTCTATATTATGATAGTTAACCAGATTATCTTTGGCTTCATTCAAATCCTTCAGCTTAGAAGAATCAGTCAAAACAGCATTTTCAAGACCACAAACCGTAAGCTCCATATTTTTGATATTAGCAAAGAGATTTTTAAAATAATGCTTGTTCCACCAAACAAGGTTTTTTTAAGCCTTTTAAGCTTAAACCAGAATCTAATCAGGCCCCTAATAGAATTTTCAGGGTGTAGGGGGGCCACCCAGTTGGTGGAAATAACTTTTAAAAAATTGAGGTGTTGAATCCACATATTTTGAAATCTAAAAGAGGAAGAGGACGGTAATCTTTTATAGTTACTTTTAACAGAAATCAAAAGAGGTGCATGGCATGACAAAGTTCTACTCAAGTGTTCAACAAAGGTAAGAGACCATTGATTAATCCAATGAGAGTTAAATAGGGTTCTATCAAGCTGTTGCCAAAGTTTAGAGTTGTTCCAAGTGTAATTAGAACCACAATAGCCAATGTCAATAAGGTTGCAATCAAAAATTATATTAGAAAATTCTTCCATAGAATGAATGTTAGGAGAGCAACCTCCCCTTCTTTCAGAGGAAGAAAGGATATTGTTGAAATCACCGCCAACTAACCAAGGTTTGTTAACAATTAAAGCAAAATTTCTTAAATTGTCTCAAAGGATGTTCCTACGAGCTCTGTTACATGAAGCCTAAACAAAGGAGCCTAAAGCAAAAAAATTAGCAAATGAGATCTGGACATTAAGAACTTGCTGGAGATCATCTAAGATGGATACATTAACTAAATAATTTCAAAAACACTAAATTTTATTACTAATATTAGAGAAAAAGTTATTAAAGTCGAGCATTCTAGAAACATGATTGATCTTAGATGCATTTATGAGAGGTTCTATGATAACTAGTAAAGCTATATTGCTAATACGATAGAGACTTCTAACTCGATTATGGATAATGAGGGTCCCAATCCCTCGAACATTCCAAATAAGTGAATTAAACATAAAGGAAATATTAAATAAGATAAAAGAAAACAATAAATAAAAAGATTAGAAAGGGAGAAACCACTCCAATGCAGAAGGACCATTATTTATGAGATGAAGAACCATATCTAGTAGATTTGGTTGAGTTATGAGGAAAAATTTTTGCTTTGAAAGATTTGTTTTTAAAAATAGTTTGGAATGCTCAATTTTTATTCAAAGTATCACCATCAGAAAGAGACAGATTAGATGTATTAAGAATAGGATCAGAATCTACCAAAACATTTATAATCATGACTTCCCCTTCTTCAATCTCAGGATTAGGCTGAAAAGTCAGATTAGAATGAATGTCAATCTTGGGATTAGGAGGAGGTAGTAATAGCATTAAGAGCACAAATATCAAGATTAGATTTTGAATTTTGTGCCTAATTTTCACTCATCTTCAAATTTTCATTCAAATTACCATTAAAGTTCACATGCTCCTCCACATGTTCAACAATCACAAGAGGCAAGGAAGCCTGAATAGAGCATTTAGAGACGAAATCAGTATTTTTGTTAGTCTCTTGAACATTTAAGTTATATTGAGAAGGCAAGTTATCATGTATAGAAGGATTGATTGAAAAACCATCATATTCAACATTAACAATATCTTTGACCTAATCAGATTGAATAGTGAGAGTATCATCATTGAGCACTTCAGTGGATTCCAAAGTGGCAAAAGTAGTATTTCCATTTGGGTTAACCTTAGGCACATAAATAGGTCAATTAACTTTATCAATTGGTAGAATAGAATTAGGATCATTTAAGTTTTTCTTTTTAAGTTGTGGGTGAAGCACAAAGAACTCAGAATTATCATGCCCATAAATTTTACAGTGCGAACAAAAAAATGAAAAATTCTCAAATACAACTTTTTGAAAATAACCAAACTTTTATGAACCAATCCAAACTTCCTTAGGGTGTTTTTTAGAAATATCAATTTCAACCAGTATACAAGAAATAGAAGGACGAGATCTCATAACTGTGGCTTGATCAATGAAGAGGGACCAAAAGAGCTAGTTTAATAGAACCTGATGAGTAATATAGTGAATCCTCATATTCAGAAAAGCCAACCACACAGGAATAATTAGTGATTCCTCTTTTATATCAAAAAGGGGAGACCACTTTAAAAGACACATTTGACAATAGAAAACAAAGTAAGAATGACGTGAGAAAATACTTGAATAATCTAAATCATTGTAAGCTGAATCAAAACATGTCTAGGATCAATCACTCCAATAAAGAAGCACCAGATAGTTTAAGATTGTGAGAGTTGTCCAGATTTGGACCTTAAAGCAAATTTTAAAGTAAGTTATGTTTGACTTTCAACATCAAGATCACACATGATTTAGGATGCCAATGAAGTCGAAATGAGATTCACTAAATCAGAGTGGGAAAGGTTCTTACTAGAGAGGGTGTCCTTAAAGGATTTAATTGTAGCACAATTTGTTTTTAGAAAACCCATGAAATGATGCCTTTAGATGTGGAAATGATAGGTTTAGGATCATTCTCCATCAACAAAGGCTATATGGACATCACGCGCGCAGCCATAGCAAAGTCAAGCAACAAGAATCGATCGATAATGGTGAAGGATTGTAGAATCCACAAGGAGAAGAAGCTCCAAGAAAGGGAAAATGCAATCACCAGAGTGTCGCAGGGAGGAGGAGAGAGGGTTTATGAGTTTGGGTTTAGATTTTAGTTTAGGTTTAGTTTTTTAGGTTTTAGTTTAGTTTATTTAGTTTAGATTTAGTTTAGTTTAGTTTAGTTTAGTTTAGTTTAGGTTTTTAGTTTAGTTTAGTTTAGTTTAGTTCAATTTAGATTAGTTTTTTTAATTTAGTTTAGTTTAGTTTAGTTTAGTTTAGTTTAGTTTAGCTTAGTTTAGTTTAGTTCAATTTAGTTTAGTTTTCTAAATTTAGTTTTGTTTAGTTTTGTTTATTTTTTTTTTAGTTTAGTTTAGTTTTTTAATTTTGTTTAGTGTTTAGTTTAGGTTTTTAGTTTAAGTTTAGTTTAGATTTTAGTTTAGTTTAATTTTCAGTTTAGTTTACTTTAGGTTTAGTTTTAGTTTAGTTTAGTTTAGGTTTAGGTTTAGTTTAGATTTTTTTAGTTTAATTTAGTTTAGGTTTAGATTTAGTTTTTAAGTTTAAATTTAGTTTAGCGTTTAGATTTTTAGTTTTTATTTCTAGTTAAGGTTTAGTTTAGTTTAGTTTAGTTTTTTTAGTTTAGTTTATTTATTTAATTTAGTTTAATTTAGTTTAGATTTTAGTTTAGTTTTGTTTAGATTTTTTTAGGTTTAGTTTATTTAATTTAGTTTAGTTTAGTTTGGCTTTTTAGTTTAGTTTAGTTTTATTTTAGTCTAGTTTAGTTTAGTTTAGGGTTTAGATTTTTAGTTTAGTTTTAGGTTTAGCTTAGTTTAGTTTAGAGTTTAGGTTTAGTTTAGATTTTTAATTTTAGTTTAGTTTAGTTTAGTTTAGTTTAGTTTTTAGTTTAGGTTTAGTTTAGATTTAGTTTAGTTTAGTTTAGTTTAGTTTAGTTTAGTTTAGTTTTAAGTTTAGTTTAGTTTAGTTTAGTTTAGTTTAATTTAGTTTAGTTTAGTTTTTAGTTGAGTTTAGGTTTATATTTAGTTTAGTTTAGTTTTGTTTAGTTTAGATTTAGGTTTTAGTTTAGTTTTTTAGGTTTATCTTAGTTTATATTAGTTTATTTTTTAGGGTTTAGATTTTAGTTTAGTTTAGATTTAGTTTAGTTTAGTTTTTAGTTTAGTTTAGTTTAGTTTAGTTTTTAGTTAGTTTAGTTTGGTTTAGTTTAGTTTAATTTAGGCTTTTAGATTTTTTTAGTTTATTTTTAGTTTAGGTTTTTATTTAGTTTAGTTTAGTTTAGTTTATTTAGATTATTTTAGTTTAGTTTAGTTTAGTTTAGTTTAGTTTTAGTTTAGTTTAATTTAGTTTATTTTTAGTTTAGTTTAGATTAGTTTAGTTTACTTTAGAGTTTAGTTTATTTTAGTTTAGTTTAGTTTAGGTTTAGATTTAGGTTTAGTTTAGGTTTTTTAGTTTAGATTTTTAGATTTTTAGTTTAGTTTAGTTTAGTTTTAGTTTAGTTTAGGTTTTAGTTTAGGGTTTAGGTTTATTTATTAAGTTTATTTAGGGTTTAGATTTTAGTTTAGTTTAGTTTAGTTTAGTTTAGTTTAGGTTTAGTTTAGTTTAGTTTTAGGTTTAGTTTATGTTTTAGCTTTTAGTATAGTATAGTTTAGTTTAGTTTAGTTTATTTATTTTAGTTTATTTAATTTTTAAGTTCAGATTTTTAGTTTATTTTTTAGTTTTTAGTTTATTTAGTTTAGTTTTTAGTTTAGATTTATTTAGATTTTAGGTTTAGTTTATTTTAGTTTAATTTAGCTTAGTTTTTTAGTTTGTTTTAGTTTTTATTAGTTTAGTTTAGGTTTAGTTTAGATTTTAGTTTAGTTTAGTTTTTTAGTTTAGTTTAGATTTTTAGTTTAGCTTAGTTTAGTTTAGTTTAGTTTTAGGGTTTAGATTTTTAGAAATTAGAGTTTAGGGTTTAGGGTTTAGGGTTTATTTAGGGGGTTTAGGGTTTAGGTTTAGGATTTTAGGCTTTAGGGTTTAGGTTTAGGGTTTAGTGTTTAGGGTTTATGGTTTCTTAAGGTTTAAGTTTAGGGTTTTGGGTTTAGGGTTTAAGGTCTAAGGTTAGTTTATGGTTTAGAGTTTTGTCTTTATGGTTGAGGTTAGTTTATTATTTAGAGTTTAGGGTTTAGGGTTTAAGGTTTACGATTAGTTTATGGGGTTTAGGGTTTAGGGTATAGGGTTTAGGTTTTTTTTTCTTCTTTTTTGGGAAACCCCATGTAGAGGTATTTTATTTAGTACAAATAGGGATAAACTAGAACTTTTAAAGAGCAACAATTTAGAGTAAATTATCTAAGTACATAGCAAAAGGCATTAAAGCAATCAATAGATACAATTAGATTAACATAGCCAAAGGAAGATTAGGGCCAATGCTCTAGGGCGTGAGAATGCATGACACTATGGAGCAAACACAAGGACAAGAGAAGCACACGTAAAATGTAAACAAAAGAGTTAAGCGTTTATCTACATAATGATAAGCGAAAACAACATAATTTGAGAATGATAGTAAGAATTGTGATAGAGAAGGCTCAAACTTCACACCAAGTTAGGCGGATGCAAATATGCATCCAAACTTTAGGGTTACATCACAAAATTTTACCAAAAAGGAAGTGAAATCATGCCATCATAGCCAACAAACTATGAGAAGATAACAACCATTGTTGAAAGTCTTATGGGCTTTATTAGTAACCTAAACAAAACTATATATAATATAGAGGAAATCAAAGGGGAAAGATAAGGGTCTCATGCAGGAAAATTATCATCAATATAGTCACCTTGACATGAGGATACTTATACATATGATATACATAAAAACCATCGACAAGAAAATGGCGAGGAAGAGGTAACTTTTTGAAATCACGCTAAAAGTCGATGAGCCTATAAGTAACACCATCCCAAACATATGATATATATATATGAATCTTTCAAGCCAGGAGTAGCCATGAAGCAAAGTCCAGAAAATGAGTAATCATAGTAATGAGTGTGTGAACAAACCCTTAATGATATCCATATCTTTAGTTGGAGCATTTGTAAAGGAAGGTATAACCAATACCAAAAATAGCACCAAATAAAGATAGTAACTACTTTTAATAGTAGTATCTTGGACAAAAATTGGATAATCGAGATCAACAAACCAGACAATAAGGCGACAAGCGATAGCGGTTTAGTACCACCATTAATAGACATTGCATTAGATAGTTTAATTGAACCTAGATGGGAATAGTTAATGTTGATCATTTTGAAATGAATAGCGGTTTAGAATTTAGCAGGGCAATTAGCCAACCCCAATAACAAAATAGTTAGTGCAACATTGGAACCCAGGAGGATAATAATGGGGATTCAAATTAGGGTCCTCATTAGAATCGAAAAAAATAAGAAGATAACCAAGACAAAAAATAGCCAAGACCACGGCAAGATAGCCATAGCGACAAAGGAGTTATGGCCATAGAGCCTCTCAATCAAAGAAGACATTGCAATAGTTAGCAACCAAGTAGATAGATCATAGAAACATGGATCGGATTACACCAATGACAAAATTAATAGAGTCGAAATAACTTTGAACATAAGACCCTAAAGTCCTACAACCAACAAAGAGAGCAACATTGGAATACAAGGATAGCAAATATCAAGACAACAAGCCAAGATAATGAAAATCTAGAGAGAACCACCCATTGAATAAATAGTGCAATAGATACAAGTTTAAAGAAGATGGAAAAGAGCGGAGATAAAGTAGTCCATAGAATTAGATGATAAGCATATAATAAACCAATAAGGAGATTCAAATCAAAAGCCACCAAGCTAACAACTTCAATAGAGTTGAACAAAACAAACCAAAACCCGAAGCAACATGTAGAGTATTAGTAGTTTAATAACCAGATTGGGTTATTAGAAAAATAGTAGGGAGAAACATAAGGCGAAACATATTAACCACAAAGACAAGGGTAGCAATAAAATAAAATTACACCCACCATATAAAATTCAATAAAAATAGAGATGTAAAGTTAGAGAAAGGGTTCAAAAGATAATCAATAGAAAAACCTTAGATAAAGATGATCAGCTAGCTAAACCCACAACCACATTAAAGGCAAGCGAGAAGCCATAGTCCAAACTCAAGGAATTAATAAAATTGAGCAGAAATTGCAAATTCTCTCTTTTGGTTTAGAATATGAGGTTTGGGCAAACAATAAACAAGACAACACCAACAACACCATGAAGATAAACAAGTAAGTTTGTTGGATAAAAGACTCAATGATCTAGACCATCCAACAATCAAGATAGTTGGCCATAAAACCAACCATTCAAATTATACAATGCATAAACTAAATCCTAGAAAGTTAAGGGAAGTTAGAAGATTTAAACCAGATATAAAATAGTTTAGATCGTTTTAAGACAAACATTAATGAGAGATAAGAAATAGTCAGCGGAAAAATAAAAGCCATCTTAGTTACAACCTCAATAGAGGCCAACTAAACAAAATAAAAGAAAAGAAGCGAGAGGAGCAATAATCCAGTAACATCCTTTAATTACCAATTGGATTTAATTTTAGAGCCAAAAGGTAAAAATAGAGTTAATTGATGTAGATGTTTAAGAACACAGCAACAAAAAGCTAAAACACAAGGTTAGATTAGTGAATCAATCCAATAGATAGGTTAAATAGAACTACAATTATTGCAACCATAGGATAAGCCAATAAAAAGTTTAGTAAGCATAAGAGTTCAAAAGGGTATTATCAATGAAATCCATTAGAAATTTATAACTACCCTCCTCAGAAATCGGTGAAGGAATTCATTAAACAATACCAAACGCAAAGAACCATTAATAATATCAAAGGTATTGCATTTTCTTTCCTTATATGTAAGCTAGATTTATACATTTAGCAAATACATTAAACCAACTCAAGATCAACTAGTTTGGACAAAGGAAAAGTTAACAATTAAACCTTTAACATAGATAGCATAGGAGAAGACCCCAAACAAGGTTGGGATAATTAAAACAACATTTAGCTAGATGGACCAACAAGGAGTAATATTTGATGCATAAATTAAGCGTAGCACATTAAGTAAAAATAGTAGGGTAAGCTCCCAATTAAAAAGACAATTAAACCAAGCGTTTAGAGATCAACAAGTAAACAACAAGGGATATCAGTTGATGCATAGACCAGAAATAACAATAGTAAATAGAAAATGATCAAGCAATAAAAGAGGTATTGAAACAGTGAATATAGGTTAGATTAATTTTAAGATAGAGTATTGTCATTTAGCCATGCAAATGTTTAGGAAGGGTTAGTTGATCAAGAATTTTATTCCATCAATCTAGAGTTAGATAATCACATGCATTACCCTGCCATACATGAGTGATGTTAAAATTTAGAGAAGAGCTCTAGTTTGAAGGTAGTACAATTGGTGTTGCTCATTTTGGTGGAGTCAAGATCAATAGAAGGGCATCCATCACAATCAAATATTGAGCCAACCATTTTGAAGGAAAATCTCAAGAGCTTTGTATTTATAAGTTTAGATTTAGGGGTAGGCAAAAGTTAGGACTTTACCATGAAGATTTTAAAATGCCACCACAAGAACCTTTATGAGAGATAGAGCCATCAATGTTAATTTTAATAGTATGATTTAGGTTTTACCCAATAAACAATCTTATCATTTTCTGTTAGGGTTGATCTAGTTAGATTAGGGTTTAGGGTTTAGGGTTTATGGTTTAGGGTTTTAGGGTTTAGGGTTTAAGGTATTTTAAGGTTTAAGTTTAGGTTTTAAAGTTTAAATTTTTAGATTTTAGATTTAGTTTAGATTTAGTTTAGAGTTTAGTTTAGAGTTTTCAGATTTAGTTTATTTAGTATAGTTTAGATTTAGTTTAGATTTAGGTTTAGATTTTATTTAGTTTAGATTTTAGATATAGTTTTTATTTTTGATTTAGTTTAGTTTAGTTTAGATTTAGTTTAGTTTAGAGTTTAGATTTATATTTTTAGTTAAGTTTAGAGTTTATTTAGTTTAGGTTTTTAGTTTAGATTTTAGATATAATTTAGAGTTTAGATTTTATTTAGTATAGATTTAGTTTAGATTTTTTAGTTTAGATTAGGTTTAGTTTAGATTTTATTAGATTTAATTTTTGGATTTAGTTTTAGGTTTTTTAGGTTTAGATTTCTATTTATTTTAGAGTTTAGATTTAGTTTAGAATTTATTTTTATTTAATTTAATTTAGCTTAGATTTTAGATTTAGTTTTAGAGTTTAGAGTTTAGTTTTGTTTAGATTTAGAGTTTTAGAGTTTAGATGTTAGTTTAGATTTAAATTTTTAGATTTACTTTAGATTTAGTTTAAAGTTTAGATTTAGTTTAGATTTTACTTGTAGAGTTTATATTTTAGATTAGTTTAGATTTTTTAAAATTTCATATTTAGTTTAGAGTTTAGTTTTAGTTTAGTTTAGAGTTTAGAGTTTAGAATTTTAGAAGTTAGTTTAAATTTAGTTTAGTTCAGATTTATTTAGTTTAGTTTTTAGTTTAGTTTAGATTTTAGTTTTTTAGTTTATATTTTTAGTTTAGAGTTTAGATTTTTAGATTTAGTTTAGTTTAGTTTAGATTAAGTTTATATTTTTAAAGTTTAGATTTAGATTTAGTTCAGGTTTTAGTTCAGTTTAGATTTTAGTTTAGAGTTTAGGGTTTAGGGTTAGTTAAGGGTGTTTAGGGTTTAGGGTTTAGGGTTTAGGGTTTAAGGTTTACGATTTAGGATTTTGGGTTTAGGGCTTATGGTTTTTTAGTGTTTAGGTTTAGGTTTTTTTTTTTTATTTAGGGTTTAGGTTTTATTTATTAATTATTAGGGTTTAGGGATTACGGTTTAGGTTTTATTTTATATTTATTTTAGGTTTTATTTTTAGGTTTACTTTTTAGGTTTAGGTTTTTATTTAGTTTTTATTTTATTTTATTTTATTTTATATTTATTCTATTTTTATTTTAGATTTAGTCTTTATTTTATTTAGGTTTTAATTTTAGAGTTTTTTTAGGTTTTTTTTTTTTTAGTTTAGTTTTTTTTTTTTATTTTATTTTAGTTTTAGGTTTAGGTTTAGGTTTAGGTTTTAGTTTAGGTTTTTATTTTTTATTTTATTTTATTTATTTTATTTAAGTTAATGTTTCTTTCTTTATTTTATTTTTAGGTTTTATTTAGTTTAGGTTTAGGTTTTTAAGGTTTAAAGTTTATGGTTTAGGGTTAGTTTAGGGTTTAGAGTTTTGAGTTTAGGGTTTAGAGTTTAAGGTTTAAGGTTTAGGGTTTAGGGTTTAGGTTTTAGGGTTTAGGGTTTTTTTTTGGGGAACCCCATGTAGGGGAATTTTATAGCCACAAAAAGTGGGTTACAAGGTCCTTAAAAGGGGATAAACTCAAGATCTACTGTTCAAAGAGCTACAATCAACCTAGAGTGAATTTAGTACAACCATAAAAAAGGAAAAAAAGAAAGAGAAAAGAAAAATAGCAAGAGATACAAAAAGAAGCAAGGAAAATCTAGTTTTAAAAACTTGTGAAGATGAGAAGCATATACCTAGAAGAACACGCAAGGAAATAACACAAAACACAAGATTGAAAAAGAATTAGCAGTGAGAAATAAACAAAACTAATTGAAGAAACAAAGGAGAGTGATAGAAATTTAGAGAAGTGTGTGAAGGAAGGCTCAGGCTCAATCACAAAGAATGGGGCAGCCACAAGCATGAGCATCCAAACTATAAAGGAAGGGTTACATCACAAGTGCTACAACTAGCAAAATTATGAGTGAAATCATCCCAGCCATCATAGCCTACATAACTAGGGAAGCGTTTTAGGATAAAATCATTTGATCTTTAATACGCATAACCATAGCAAAATATTATTGAAGAAAAGGAAACACTATTCACCATGGCAAAGGGATGCCACCAATCCCTTATTAGATAAGCACCACCTAAGTATTCCAACATAGCATGTGAATTAACAACCAACACTATTCAGCATGGTTTTAGGGTTTAGGGTTTAGGGTTAATTTAGGGGGTTTAGGGTTTAGGGTTTAGGATTTAGGATTTAGGGTTTAGGGTTTAAGTTTTAGGGTTTAGGGTTTATGGTTCTTTTGGGTTTATGTTTAGGTTTTTGATTTTTGATTTTTTTTTATTTTAGATTTAGTTAAGTTTTAGTTTTGATTTTTTAGTTTAGTTTAATTTAGATAGTTTAGAGTTTTTAGATTTAGCTTATTTAGTTTAGATTTAGTTTAGATTTAGCTTTAGGGTATAAATTTATGTTTAGATTTAGATTTAGTTTTTAGTTTAGATTTAGTTTAGTTTAGTTTATATTTAGTTTAGTTTAGGGTTTAGGGTTTAGGGTTAGTTTAAGGGGTTTAATGTTTAGGGTTTAGGGTTTAGGATTTACAATTTAGGGTTTTTGGGTTTTGGGTTTAGGTTTTTGTTCATGAAATTAGGGTTTGTGTTTATTTATTTATTTATTAAGGTTTTGGGTTTATGGTTTAAGGTTAGGTTTTTTTTTTGGGAAAACCCATATAGAATTTTAAGAGAAAGAGAGGTTATAAGGTCCTTAATAGATAAACTCCTATTGCTCAAGCTACAATCGGTAGAGTAAATTATCAAGTACAATAAGCAAAATAAAAGAGTAAGGAAAGAAAAGATACAAATTGATTAACATAGATAAGATGAATAGATCGGGCCAAAAGCACTTGGGATGAGAGAATGCATGACACTAGGTAGCAAACTTGCAAGAGAACAAGAGAAATGCACCGCAAATTGTAGAAAGATAGAAATTAGAGCGTTAAAGTAGTGAAAAAATGAAAATTAAAATAGCATAAGAGAAAGATTATAAAGAAGTGTGTGAGAAAAGGCTCGCTCAGTCACACCAAATTGGGGTAGATGCAAATATGAGCATCAAACTTGATGGAAGGGTTACATCATAAGAGTACTACCAAACCAAAAGAGTGAAATCATCACGACCATCATAGCCAACAAACTTGTGGGAAGATAGCAACCATTTGTTAAAGTCTTTTGAGCCTTAGTACACCAAACCTAAACAAATAAACATAATAGGAAAGGATACAATAAAGGGAGTGGGAAAGGGGAACCCATGCAATAAATATCATCATATCGTCCATGGCATGAGAATCCCACACATATGAAAATGAACCATCTTTGCGGATCCACCTTATTTTTTAGAGCCAAAGATTAATTAGGCGACATGAAAAAACACGGAGAACAAAGAAAGGCAGGCAGGAGGAAACAATATACAACCGGTTGAAAAGCCTCTGAAATCCAAAACAAATCAAATAACATGTAATTAACTCCATCCTAAACATATGGGACATAAACTTATAGTCACGGTATACAACCGAATATAGCGAAAAAAAGGTACTGAATAAGTAATGCAGATGTTAACAACCCCTTGTTAATAATCGCAAAGTTAATAAGACAGTGTAAAGCAAGATAGCATAACCCAAAACCAAACAAGAAATGTAGAAATCTAATAGAGCTAAGATGGGAATGCAACAGCAAATTAGATGGACCAAAAGCCAGAGGTAATAAGCTGCTCCCCACCACAAATAATTCCAAATAAGGATAATCAAAGAAACAACCCAAGCGACTTAGCACCAAAAACTTCAATAATCAGTTATAGCTAATATAATAGTAGGTAATAGCATAATCCGATGATAGCACAAGTCTAACTAAAACAAGATGAAAAAATAGCGGCGTTAAATAGACCATAAACATTAGGTGATGAAATTGCGGAGTTTAAAGAAAAATCAAAAACAACTACCAACAAATAGCCAACAACCTCAAAAGGCCGCTTACATAAGACCCAAAATCCAACGAGATAATTAAAATAGCAATACAATTATTGCATACAAATAAGATAGCAAAGAGGTACAACATCTAAAGGGGTTCAAAGAGCCATCATTGAAATCCTTCAAAATAAAGAAGGCTTGCGTAAACCAACATCCTTAGTAAAAGCGACGAAAGAAATCATTAAGTAAGTCCAATCCAGAAAGATAATAATAATAAGTATTGCGTTTCTCTCCTTATAGGTTGGGAAGGTGAGGTTAGCAAAAGAAATAAAAAAAAATAGAAAGTAGCACAAGAGAACAACCCTAATAGCGACTTTTGGGCATAAAATTAATAATCTTCACAACAACAACAAATAACGATCACCATAAAACCACCCATTAATAGGCGGTGCATAAGTTAATTTCAAGTAGGTAATAGCATAATCACGATTGATGGACAAGTCCTGAATCAAGATGGAAAAAATAGCGGCAATTAGGGTAGACCACAAACATGGTGATCAGAAGTTAAATAGCAAAAACAATCGAAAAATAAAAGCCAACAAACAATAACCTCAGTAGCACATTGGACATAAGATCCAAAAATCTAATAGCCAACAATTAAAATAGTAATACAATTATTGCAGCCACCATAAGATAAGACAATAAAAAATAGTGGTACAACATAGACACAAAAGGGGTTCAAAGGGAGCCATCATTGAAATCCTTCAAGACAAGAAGAACAAACTGCTAAATTAACATCCTCAATAAAAGCGGTGGAAAATCATTAAGTAAGTCCAATCACGCAAAGAGACAATAATAATAACAAGGGTATGGCGGTTTCTCTTCTAGATGGTAAGGTAAAGTAAAAGCAATAAATAGCCCCAAAAGCGACACAAGGACATAAGACCCAAAATCCAACCAACAATTCAAATAGAAAAAACATTTATTGCACCCACCATAAGATAATCTAGTAAAAATAATGGTACAACATAGAGTCGAAAGTGGTTCAAGGAAAGCCATCTTTGAAATCTTCAAGACAAGAAAAGCGGCAAACTAAGCCCACAACATCAAAAATATGGAAGGAAATCAGAGAAGAAATTCCAATCCAGAAAGAAAAGTTATAATAGCAAATGCTTGCTCTCTCCTTATAGGTTGTGGAGGTGAGGTTAGGGAGCATAACAGGGGCCACATCCATAATAAATGGGAAAAAATAAATAAATTAGGGCCTGTCATGAAGCTATACAAAAATATAATAATTAAACATTGATACAACAAGTTCATGAGCCCCAGAATAGATTTCCTGAAAAAGGAAAAGAGATAGAGCACAACCTTGATCATATAATGGAAAATAGCGAGGACCCCTTAACAAAAAATTGATTGCAAAAAGTCTATCCACTGATCAAAAAAAGTAAAGTAAAGCATAAGGTAATACATCTCCCTCAGACAGAAACACCTTACC
Source organism: Cymbidium sinense (assembly GCA_021442155.1). NCBI lineage: Eukaryota > Viridiplantae > Streptophyta > Magnoliopsida > Asparagales > Orchidaceae > Cymbidium > Cymbidium sinense. Next base: position 54,276,260 of record CM038224.1, on the reverse strand, counting down.
ATTAATGGAAGCGGCAACACCCCAAAAGGTTAGGGTAATTAATCCAATAGCATCGCGATCATCAATTAGCGAAGGTACGGGAAGATGCATCGGAAAATCAAAGAAACAACACTAAATAGAAGTTGATCATGCAGTTAAACAAGAAATATAATAGGCCAAACCAATAGGATGGATTAATTTATGAGGTAAGGGAATCCAATATTGTCCAAATTAACCAAATCACGCAAATGTTTAGGAAGTGTAAGTTGATCAAAGAATTTTATGCCATCTAATCTTGCACCCAGATTAGCAAGGTAATCAGCACATGCATTACTTTCATGCCTTACATGAGAAAATGAGTTGAGAAATGAGCTCTAGCGCTTGAGAAGGTAGTATAATTTTATTATTATTTTGGTGGAAGTCAAAAGATCAATCGCAAGGCATCCACCTCAATCTAAATATTGAGCCAACCTTTTGAAGGCAAATCTCAATAGCTTTGTAACGCCATTAGCTCACAAAGGAGCGAGCAAGTATTAAGGGGTAAGCAAAAGCACATAGGACTTTACCATTAAGGTTCTAAAATGCCACCACAAGCATTTTGAGACAGAGCCATCTGTTAATTTTAATAGTATTAGCATGAGGTTTTACCCAATAAACAATCTTGTCATCTTTATTGGGTGGATCCGACAAGTTAAAACCCTTTATTGGCCACAAATTTACACCTTTGAATTATGTAGTTAATTAAATTGGCAGTAAACAAGTCACAAATTTTATTTTTAATTCTAGCAATTATCCTCATATGGTTCACTTCTGATCATGATTGCTAGGAATGATAGGAATAATAGTAAGTTTCTCTAAAAGAGAGAAAGGAATATAGTCAATAAAACTATTGTTCCATTTATTATTCTACCAAAAGAGTTCACTTCAATAGCGGCTGAGTGGGTAGAAAGTAATTCATCAATGGACCCATCTCCAGTCCAGTTATCTTGCCAAAAGAAAGAGGTTCCAGAGTTAATCCCCTAAGAGATTAAATATTCCGCTTCCCATTTGATGGATAAAGTATTTTACATACAGGAGAGTCTCCCACTTTATAAGGGCAAATGAGAAGGTGCTTACCCTGGCAGTATTTGGCAGTCATGAAATTAGCCCAAAGACTATTATTGCTCTTAAAATTCTACCAAAGTTTATAAGAAAAGCGGTGATAGCTTCCACGATTGGCTTACAACCAAGCACCTTGAAAGTGCCATGACTTTTATACCAATAGGTCCAATCGTTCTTTAGTAGAATTGTTAGACTCGGAAGAATTTGTTAAGGAGGCTCAATTATTAATGGTAGTTGGTACAATGGTTTGAATGAGATATAAAGGCATGGAGTTAAGGGTGATCTTAATCAAAGTGAGCCTACCACCAAATGAGAGTAAATTCCCAAATAAAATTTTATTAGAGATTTTTTGGATTAACTCATCAAAGAGATGATCTTTTCGACCTTTAAAAGAGCACCAAGATATTTAATAGGAAGTTATTGTTGCTGAAAATTAGTAATTCTCAAGATTTGGTTGATCCTATTACTAGGGATTTTAGAGGAAGGAATGAAATAACTTTTACCTTCACTAAGAAAAAGATCACTTTCATTACCAAATTTATTTAAAAGATTCTTAATAGTTTTAATGTGATGAGTAGAGGCATTACAAAAGATTATGAAGTCATCAGAAAAACTAAGATGAGAGATAGGAAGACCGCCTTGAGTTCTAAAAAATATGCTAGGATTATTGTTGAAAAGATCATTAAGGCTCCTCAAAAGATATTCAATGATAATAAAAAGAGGAGATAAGGGATCTCCTTGTCTCAAACCATACATAGAAGGAAAAAAACCTAGAGACTCACGATTCATGATAACAGAGAAACATTGGTAACAATTTTTTTAATGAGGCGGATAAAATAGTGAAAAAAACCAAACAAAGAAGAATTTGGAAGAGGAAATTCAAGAGCGGTTGTCAAAAGCTTTAGAGATGTCTAATTTGAAAAGGATGTTACCACCATGGTAAAAGCATCAATGTCATGAATCGACTCTTGGGCTAGAAGAATGTTGTCGATATAGCTCTACCTTTAGAAACTAGTTTGGTTGGGGAAATAATTTTAGGCGAAGACTAATTCTATTGGCAATTAATTTAGCTATGAGTTTATGAAAGAAGGTGCAAAAGATAGGTCGAAATCACCCAAGATTGATTATTAATTTTGGGAATGAGAATAATGGAAGTGCTAGTAAAATATCTAGGTAAAGGATTGCCATCAAAAAAATCAACGAAAACATCGACAAGGTCAGACTTAATAATAGGCCAACAATGATGAAAAAATTGAGTCATGTAGCCTTCAGGGCCAGCAACAAAATCAGTGTTCATGCTATTGAGAATACTACCAATCTCAGCTTTTGTAGGATGCAAATTAAGCAAATGGTTGTCATCATTAGTGTCGTTGAGGGAATCAAGTGAGTTGGAGAGCTTCAGGTAGGGTTGTTGTTTAATAAGTTTTAAAATGATGTATGGAAGAATCTTTAATATCATTATTATCAGTGATCCAGTTATCGTTATCATTTTTAATTTTTTTAATAGAGTTTAAGGCTTTCTTTTTTCTGATAAGAGCATGGAAATATTTGGTATTTCTATCACCATCCGCAATATGTTTGCTGGCAGCCTTTTTTTGCTAGTATGTTTCCTCCATATTCGATATTTAACCAAGTTATCTTTAGCCATTCAACTCCTCAAATTTGGTAGAATCAGTTAAAACAGCATGTTCAAGTGAACAAACTAATTGTTCCATATTTTAATATTGGCAAAAGATTTTAAAATGATGCTTGTTCCACCAATTTAGGTTTTGTTTAAGCCTTTTAAGCTTAAGCTAGAGGCGAATCACCCTGGAATTATCAGATGAGGAGCCATCGTTAATGGATACAACATTTATGAAATCAATGTGTTGGATCCACATATTTTGGAATCTAAAGAAGTTGGGAGGATAATCTATTGGAGGGATTTTGGATAGAAATCAAAAGTGGAGCATGATCGACAAAGTTTTTGCTCAAATGTTCACAGTAAGGGGCCATTGATTGATCCAAAATTAAAGAGTCCTATAGCTACTAGAGTCTAGAGTTATTCCGCATATGGTCAAAGCCAAAAGCCAATATCAATCGATTCAAGAATCATATTAAAAAAAATCTTCCATGAGAATGAATGTTAGAGCAACCTCCCCTTTTTTATGAGTAAGAGAGAATAGTGTTAAAATCACCACCAACCAACCAGGGTTTGTTGACCGAGGAGGCAAATGTTCTTAAGTTATCCCAAAGGATGTTCCTACCGCTTTATTACAAGAAGCATAAATAAAGGAACCAAGAGAAAATTCACCCAGTGAGATGTGGACATTAACCAATTATTGAAGATCATCAAGGATAGAGATGTTGACTAAATTATTCCAAAAATACCAAATTTTATTGTTAATATTATAAAAGAAATTTTGAAAGCCAAGTGTTCTAGCACATGGTTAATCTTAGAAGAGTGTATGAATGGTTCAATAACAACAAGTAAGGCTATGTTATGAATACGAAAAAGTCTTCTAATACAGTTGTGAATAATGAGAGTCCCAATACCCCGAACATTCCAAATTAGAAAATTGATCATAGTAAAATAAAAAAGAAAGGAAAAGATATAACTAAAGAAATAAAAAATCAAGAAGAAAAGAAAACTAAAAATAGTTATTTATGGGAAGTTAGAAGATAGTAGTTCTAGTGCTATTAGTGAACATTCTAGCTTTAAGAGATTTGTTTTTTAAAAATAGTTTGAAAAGATCTCTCTATGTCAAGTATCACCATCGAGTGATTTACGATATTGAATAGGACATGTATCTCAAGCATTTCTAATGGTAATTTCCCTTCTTCAATGTCATAATTAAGGTGAGAAAGTGGGTTAGCATGTATCACTCAAGGGTAGGAGAAGGAGAGGTTGTGAAGCCATTAATAGCAGATTTCATGCTTAATTACTTTTTGATTTTGTTCCATCATCAAAGGAACATCAAATTTCAGATTTGTTCTTTCATCAAAGGATCAACTCGAATTTGTTTTAGATTTTGATCCAACGAAGTTTCCATTCAAATCACCACTAGGTTCATATGAGTCTCCTCGGTTCACTAGCCAAGGGGTAGGTTAGGCGAGTCAAGGTATTATCTTGAGAGCCAAATTGTTACAATTAGAAGCAATAATTAATTTATCATTAGCCTCCTCATGAACCTCATTATTTTTAACATGCTCATTGCTCTCAATAGCAAATCGGTGGATAGAAAAGGAGTAGGGATAGGGGGATGATTCCCATTTTGAGTGACTTTAAGCACATAAGCAAATTTATTAGTTTTTTTCATTTTACAGGGTAGGATTAGGATCCGGCAATTTATTCTATTTAAGATGAGGATGCAACACAAAACATTCAGAATGATCATGGCCATGAATCTTACAATGTGTGCAAAAAATAGGAAAGTTCTCAAATTCCACTTTTTTATTATAACCAAACTTCTCAGAGCCGATCCAAACTTCTTTAGGATGCTTTTTAGTAATATCAATCTCAACCAAAATATGAGCAATAGAAGGTCGTGATCTCACAGTGGTGGCCTGATCGATTTGAAGAGGCTGACCAAAGAGAGCCCCAACCGTAAAGAGAACTTGATGTGTAACATAATGTATTCTCATATTAGGAAGAGCTAGCCATATAGGAACAATTGGGGATTCCTCTTTTATATCAAAAATAGGAGACCATTTCAAAAGTCGCATTTGACTATTAAACACAAAGTAAGAGCGACGAGTAAAAACTCTAGAATAATCTAAGTCATTAGAGATTTGAATTAAAATATGCCTAGGATCAATCAATGAGAAAAACACGGTTTAAGGCTATGAAAAATGATCGGATGTTATTAGAGTTGGCGTGTAAGAAAATTTACCAACTAAAGAATTGAAAAGGCTTCGCCAACTTTTCCACATCTAGATCCAGAACATAACGAGGCATCCCATGAAATGAGGTCGAGATCAAATTCACCGAAGCATTAGGGGAAAGGTTCTAACCAGATAAAGCATCCTTAAAGGACTTAACTCCAGGCAGAGTAGCTGTTGATTTCGGATCCATAATACCATGTAAATTTAATGCCCTAGCCGACACCTCCAAGATGGATAAGCTTGGCTGCACGGAAAGTGGCTCCTCCATCATTGAAAGAGCGAAGGGAAACTCACATAAGAGGCCAATTAGAGACAAATTATCGAAAAAATCGATCAAGAATGATCAAAAATCGGCCAAATCGCAAGGAAAATGAAAAGGAAAAATGCAATGAAAGCGTCGTGGTAGAGGGGAGAGAGGTTTTTTTGAGGTTATTTATTTGGTTTTTAGGTTTAGGGTTTTTAGGTTTTTAGTTTAGGCATAGTTATAATTTTTAGTTTGGGGTTTAGGGTTTAAGGTTTAGGGTTTATGGTTTTTTAGGGTTTAGGTTTAGGTTTTAAAGTTTAATTTTTTTGATTTTAGATTTAGTTTAGATTTAGTTTAGAGTTTAGTTTTGAGTTTTTACATTTCATTTATTTACATTAGTTTAGATTTAGTTTTAGGGTTTAGATTTAGGCTTATATTATAGATTTAGTTTTCTGTTTATATTTAGTTTAGTTTAGTTTAGTTTAGATTTCATTTAGTTTAGATTTTATATTTACATTTTAAGTTTAGTTTAGAGTTTATTTAGTTTAGATTTTAGATTTAGCTTAGGTTTTTAGTTTAGATTTTCTAGTTTAGATTTTATATTTAGCTTAAAGTTTAAATTTAGTTTAATTTAGATTTAGTTTAGATTTTTTTAGTTTAGATTTAGTTTAGATTAAGTTTAGTTTGGATTTAGTTTAGATTTAGTTTTAGATTTTTTAGGATTAGATTTTTATTTATTTTAGAGTTTAGATTTAGTTTAGATTTTATTTTTATTTAGCTTAATTTAGTTTAGTTTTGATTTTAGATTTAGTTTTAGAGTTTAGAATTTAATTTTGTTTAGATTTAGAGTTTTAGAGTTTTGATTTAGATTTTAGATTTACTTTAGATTTAGTTTTGATTTTTAGATTTAGTTTATATTTTAAATTTAGTTTAGATTTTAATTTTAGAATTTATATTTTAGTTTAGTTTAGATTTTTAGATTTAGTTTAGAGTTTAGTTTTAGTTTAGTTTAGAGTTTAGAGCTTAGATTTATAGATTTTAGTTTAGATTTAGTTTAGATTTTTAGTTTAGTTCATCTTTTTTTGGTTTAGCTTTTAGTTTAGTTTAAATTTTAGTTTTTGAGTTTAGATTTTTAGTTTAGAATTTAGATTTTTGGATTTAGTTTAGTTTAGATTTATAAAGTTTAGATTTAAATTTAGTTTTGATTTTATTTTAGTTTAAAGTTTTTTTTGGGAACTCCATATAGGGGAATTTTATTGCCACAAAAGAGGTTACAAGGTCTTTAAGAGGATTAACTCAAGAACTCTTGCTCATTGCCTAGAGTAAATATTTTATGCAGTCAAAACAAAGCTGGAGAGCCAAAGATATAAAGAGATGAAAATAAGAAGCTATTGGACCACTTTCATCAAAAGCTCTTGAGGATGATAGATGGCTATGTCTCCACTATAGAAGAAACCTACAAGAAAATAGTACACAATCTGTAAACATATAGAAGAAAGAGTTTGATTAAGATGGTACATCTCAAAGTGAAAGTAAAATCGAGAATAAAATGAAATATGGGAGTGTGTGAGACAGGCATTAGTCACACAATTGGGGTAGCCATAAACATGAGCATCAAACTTTCAATGGAGGTTACATCATATTTATTCAATGAGTAAAGTTTTTTTTTTTTTTTTTTTTTTTTTTTTTTTTTGAAACCCCATGCAGGTATTTTATTTCCACAAAAGAGGGTACAAGATTCTTAAAGGATAAACTCCACTACGTTTAGAGTTTATAGTAAATTATCTAAGTACATCCAAAAGCAAAAGATGGCATTAGCAATCAAAAGATTATTAGATTAACATAAAGTCAAAGGAAGATTAGGGTATGCTCTATGAGAATGCATAACATATGGAGCAAACCTATAAGAGGACAAGAGAATGTAAACAAAAAGAAATTAGCAGTTAAGGTAATACAAACATAATGATAATTGAAAATAGCATAATCTGAGAATGATAGTAAAGAATTGTGATAGTTGTTTCGGGTTTACAGTTTAGTGTTTAGGGTTTATGATTAGTTTAGGGGGTGTAGGGTTTAAGGTTTAGGATATTACGATTTAAGGTTTAGAGTTTTGGGTTTTGGGTTTTGGTTTATGGTTTTTTATGGTTTTGGTTTAGTTTTTTTTTAATTTATTATTTAGGTTTTATTTTTATTTATTATGGTTTAGTGCTTAGTTTAAGGTTTAGGTTTTATTTTTTATTTATTTTTAGGTTTATTTTTTGGTATAGATTTTTATTTAGTTTTTATTTTATTTTATTTTTGGTCTATTTTATTTTTATTTTAGATTTAGTTTTTATATAAGTTTATTTTTTTTATTTTTAGGAATATTTTATTTTATTTATTTTATTTTATTTTAGTTTTTATTTTATTTTTTATTTTATTTTTAGGTTTAGGTTTAAGTTTAACTTTTAATTTAGGTTTCTATTTTTTTATATTTTTTTATTTTATTTAGGCTTAGGTTTTTTTCTTTATTTTATTGTTAGGTTTCATTTAGTTTAGGTTTTGGGTTTTAGGGCTTAGGATTTAGGGTTTAGGGTTTAGGGTTTAGAGTTTAGGGTTTAGGGTTAATTTAGGGTTTAAGGTTTTGAGTTTAGGATTTAGGTTAATTTAGGGTTTTTTTTTAAATTTTTTTTTAATTCTTTTGAGCCATGAGTAAAACCAAAGCAAAATATCTTGAATAAAGACAAAAGGGTAAAGGATCCCATGCAGTAAATGTCATCATATTAGGCTCCATGTCATGAGAATCCCAACACAAATGAAAGTGAACCATCATTGTCGTCTATTGTCCAAGGGTTTAATTAGATCACATGAAGACCCACCAGGAAAACAGAAAAGTCAGGAGGAGGTAAAGCATAAAAGACCAATAGAAAGATCTGCAATAGAGGCAAATAAAATAGCATGGAATTAACCCCATCCCAAATAAATGGGACAAATATTAAACAAATAATCACATAAGCGACTAGTAACACCTAGGGATATACCAAAAAAAAGTGCAATGAAAGAAACAATGCGTTAACAACCTTATGTTGAAGTTAGTAATGAGTGTAAGTAGCATATCCAAGCCCAAATTACAGAATTCTGAAGTCTATCAGAGAGGAGATGGGAATGCGGCATTAGATGAACCATAAGGAATATGGCTCCCCACCACAAATAACTCAAGTAAAACAATGAGAGAAAATCCAGTCAAACTGGCGAGTAAACTTCAAACAATCTAGTTAAATAAAACCAAGATAATAGGACAAGAGTAAACAATGCATAGGTTAAAATTAAATTAGGCAAAAGCATAATCTCAGTGATCTGCATAATTCTAACAGAACCAAGAGGAAGAAAATAGTAGCAGGTTAAGTAGATCTCAAACATCAGAGCGGCAGGTTGCAATCATCAAAACATTGAGAAAAGCAATAACGACCAACAACCACAAAATGACTTCTGGACGGACCAAAATCCACGAAACAATGACAATACAAGTATTGCAACCATATGATAAGCGGTGAAAAGCAGATGCAAAAAAAGAAACAAAATGGGTTCAAAGATAGTCAACATTGAAATCCTTCAAGGTAAAGATGAGCTTATAAACCAAAATCCTAAAACTAGGCGGAAAGAAACCATAAAGTAAGGCCAAATGAGATAATAAAATAACCAAAAAAATTGCAATTTCTCCTAACAGTTGGGAAGATGGGGTTAAAAAATCAATCAAAAAATAACTCCAAAAGCACCTCAGCATGATAAATGAGTACTTGTAGGCATAAAACCAATGATCTAGTTGACCAACAACCAAGATAGGAAAAATAGCAAGTTGGCCATAAAACCACCCATTCAAAATAGACAATGCATAAGATAAATTCGTAGATAATGAAGTGGTCGGCCAAGTCTACGAACCAAGATGGAAAAAATAGCGGCTTAGATAGGCCTCAAACATGTGATGATCACTGCGGCTATTACAACAATATAATAAGTAGAAAGAAAAAAGCCACCATGCGACCAAAACCTCAAAAGGCTCGATGATAAGATCCCAAAAACTAAAGCTTGTTGAGCGTTAATCCGGTTCAGAACAACCAAGCGATGCAACAAGTTGGCCAAAATCACCATTAGAGTAGCATAAGTTAATATCCAATTAGGCAATAGCATAATCATAGTGATCTGCACAATTCTAATAGAACCAATAGGGAAAAAATAGCAGCAGATTAAGTAGACTTCAAACATCAGGTGATTAGTTGCAGCCTGGTTGCAAATAACAAAAATAGTGGGGCAACAAACAAGAAGTAATTCCAAATCTATAGAAATAATCAGGAAAATAATGACAACAAATACCACACCAAAGCGACCCTGAAAATGTTCGATAATCTACGATAAAATAGCATATGATTATTGCACCAACCATAAGATAAGCCAAAAAGACAGGGGCAACATAATAGAAAGGGTTCAAAAGTAAACCATCAATGAGATCCTTCAATACAAAGGAGACAGTTATGAACTATCTAAAAAAAAAATAGGCGAAAGGAAATCATTAAGTAAGTCCAATCACACCAAAGAATAATAATAATAACAAGGGATTGCGGTTTCTCTCTCCTTACAGTTAAGGAGATGAGGTTAGCAAATACAATCGGAAACCAACCCCAAGAGCAACTCAGGACAAAGGAAATCCAACGACAATTAAAACATCAAAATAGATATTGCACTCACCATAAGATATAAAAAAAATAATGGAACAACATCTTATAAAATTGGTCCAAAGGAAAGCCATCTTTAAGATCCATCAAGACACATAATATCAGGCAATCCATATAAATGGATGGAAATCAGAAACAATTCCAATCACAGAAAAGAAGTTATAATAGCAAAGATATTGCAATTTCTCTCCTTACATGTTGTGGAGGTAAGGTTATGGAACATAGGAGGGGCCACAACCATAATAAGGAGAAGAATAAGATAAATTAAAATTCATAAGGTTATCTGAGTATAGCATTTAAACATATAGACAAGTAATATAATTCGAAAAGAGGGAAAGGAGGAAGAACACTTTAATCATAAAATGAGAAATTAGGATCCATAATCAAAATATTGATGGAAAGAGGTCTATCCCTATTTATTAAAAAATAAAGTAGAAAATAAAGCATAAAGTAATACATCTCCTCAGAAGCAGAAACACCTTACCATTAAAAGTGGAAGCGGTAAAAAGGCCCCATTTAAGGTTGGGAGAGTTAAACCAATAATAGACAAGGGGTATGGATGCATCAGAATTCCAAATGAACATCAACACATTAGAAGTGAAAGCGGTAAGCCCCAATTAAAGCTAGGTAATTAAACCAACAACAAGGGATATCGATGATGCATCAATTCCCAAATAATAACACTAAATAGAAAATGATCATGCGTTAATCAGTAATATAGAAGATCAATCCAATAGGTTGGATTAATTTTACGAGATAAGGAGTCTAGTATTGTCTGATTCACCAATCCATAAATGTTTAGGAAGTAAGTTGATCAAAGAATTTTATACCATCCAATCTAGCACCCAGATTGGCAAGGTAATCATCACATGCATTACCCTCACGCCATACATGAGATTTTAAAATAGAGTTGAGAGGAGAGCTCTAGTTGCTTGAGAAGATAGTACAATTACATTGCCCATTTTGGTGGAAGTCAAAAGATCAATCAGCGGCAGGCATCCACCTCAATCCAAATATTGAACCAACCTTTTGAAGGCAAATCTCAAGAGCTTTGTACTCCATTAGCTCGGAAAGGTGAGCAAGTATTAAGGGGTAAGCAAAAACACATAGACTTTACCATTAAGGTTTAAAATGCCACCACGTAAGCATTTTGATAGAGCCATCGGTGTTAATTTTAATAGTATTAACATGAGGTTTTACCCAATAAATAATCTTGTCATCTTTACAGTTGGGTTGATCCGACAAGATAAAACCTAGTTTATTGGCCACAAATTTACAGCCTTTGAATTATTTGTAGTTAATTAAATTGGCATTGAATAAGTCACAGATTTTGTTTTTAATTCTAGCAATAATCCTCATGTGATTCATAGGAATCCCACGATGTTTTGCATCATTTTTGTCCATCCATATGAACCAAATAAGAGTGATAGCAATTATGACTTTAATGTGACCTTTAGTAGTGTTATCAAAATAAACTTCAAGAAGCTGGTATAAAGTTAAGGAGCCATTGAATTTGACAATGTTAAAGAGATCATCATACCAAATCTAAAGTTTGGAAGCAATGGCTCCGTTAACAAAAACATGATTTACATTCTCAATGTGAAAGCGGTGATATTTTGAAGGTAAGTGAAAACCTTTCCCCACATCAAGGAGTCAGGATGAAGTTTTCAAAATACAAAGAAACGAGAAAAGAAGTAGAATAGTGTTATTCCAAAGTTTGAAAAACACATTGAAAATCATGAGCTTCTTTAATATGAATCCAAACATTTTTAAAGTTGAAATCACCATTTTGAGAAAGCTTAAAAGGATCGATCATGATTGCTAGGTATGATAGAATAATAGTAAGCTTGTTTAAAGAGAAGAAGGAATATAATCGAGCTTACTATTGTTCCACATATTATTCTATAGAAAGAGTTCACTTTAATAGCATGGAATGGGTAGAAAGTAAATCATCAATGGACCCACCTCCATCAGTTATCTTGCCAAAAGAAAGAGGTGCAGTTAATCCCCAAGAAATTAATGATTGACATCCCATTTGATGGAACAAAGTCTTTTTTGGAGAGTCTCCCACTTTATAGGGGCAAATGAGGGTGCTTACCACGGTATTTAGCGGTCATGAAATTAGCCCAAAGACTATTGTTACTCTTAAAATTCCACCAAAGTTTATAGGAAAAAAGTGATAGCTTCCTTGATCTTACATCAAGACCACCTTAGAGTGCCACTTTTATACCAAGTGGTCCAGTGCATTCTTTTAGAGGAATTGTTAGAACCCCAGAAAAAATTTGTTAAGGAGATGCTCAATTCTTTTGGTAGGTGAATTGACATAATGGTTTGAATGAGATATAAAGGCATGGAGTTAAGGGTGCTCTTAATCAAAGTGAGCCTACACCAAATGAGTAAATGAAATTCCCAAGCGAAATTTTATTAGAGATTTTTTTATTAACTCATCAAAAGATGATATCTTTTTCGACCTTTAAAAGTGGAGCACCAAGATATTTAATAGGAAGTTGTTGTTCTGAAATTAGTAATTATCAATATTTGGTTGATCCTATTACTAGGGATTTTAGAGGAAGGAATGAAACAACTTTTGCCTTCGTTAAGAAAAAGACCACTTTTATTGTCAAATTTATTTAAAAGATTCTTAATAGTTTTAATGTGAAGAATAGAGGCATTGCAAAAGATTATAAAGTCATCGGAAAACTAAGATGAGAGACGAAGACCACCTTGAGTTCTAAAAAACATGCTAGGGGTTATTATAGAAAAGATCATTGGCTCCTTGAAAGATATTCAACTAATAATAAAAGAGAGGGTGAAAGGGGATCACCTTGTCTCCATGCATCAAGGGAAAAAACCAAGGGACTCACCATTCATGATAATGGAGAACCAAACATTGGTAATACAATTTTGATGAGGTGGATAAAATTATCGAAACCAACAAATGAAGAATTTGAAGAGGAAATCCCAAGAGAGGTTGTCAAAAGCTTTAGAGATGTCCAGTTTGAAAGGATGTTGCCACCTCGATAGGAATGTCAATGTCATGAATCGCTCTTGGGCTAGAAGTATGTCATCATATATAGCTCTACCTTTAATGAAGCCAGTTTGGTTGGGGGAAATAATTTTAGGTAGTAGCGGAGTAATTCTATTAGCAATTAATTTTGCAACGAGTTTATGAAAGAAGGTGCAAAGGCGATGGTCAATCACCCCAAGATTGAGATTATTAATTTTGGGAATGAGAATAATGGAAGTGCTAGAAAAATATCTAGGTAAGGGGTTGCCATCAAAATCAACACACATCAACAAGGTCGACTTAATAATAGGCCAATAGTGCTAAAAAAAATGAGTGATGTAGCCTTCGAACAGAATCAATGTTCATGCTATTGAAATACTATCTAATTTTTAGTGAGCAAGTGGTTGTCATCATTAGTAATCATGAGGGAATCAAGTGTGGAGAGGGCTTTTAAGGAAGGTTGTTGTTTAATAAGTTTTTAAATGATGTATGACAAAATCTTTAATATCATTATTGTCAGTGTTCCAGCTGTCGTTATCATTTTTGATTTTTTAATAGAGTTTAAGGCTTTCTTTTTTTTGGAAAGAGCATGGAAATACCTTGTATTTCTATCATCATCAGCAATATATTTGCTAGCAGCCTTTTGCTGCCAGTAGGTTTCCTCCATGTTCTGATAGTTAATCAAGTTATCTTTAGCTGCATTCAACTCCTCAAGCTTAGTAGAATCAATCAAAATAGCATCTTCAAGAGAACAAACTAATTGCTCCATATTTTTGAGATTGGAAAAAAGATTTTTAAAATGATGCTTGTTCCACCAATTTATGTTTTGTTTAAGCCTTTTAAGCTTAAGCCAAAGGTGAATCATGCCTTTAATGAAATTATCCGGATGAATAGGGCCATCCAATTAATGGAAAACAACATTTATGAATCACTATTTTGGATCCACATATTTTGGAATCTAAAAGAAGTAGGGAGGATAGTCTCGAAGGATTTTGATAGGTCAAAGCGAGCATGATGGTGAAGTTCTTGTCAAATGTTCAACAAGTAAGGCCATTGATTGATCCAAAGGGAATTAAAGAGGGTCCTATCAAGCAGCTAGTCTAGAGTTATGCCACATATAGTGAACAAAAATATCAATCAAATTGCAATCAAGGATCATATTAAAAAATTCTTCCATGAAATAAATGTTAAGAGAGCAACCTCCCCTTCTTTCCGAAGAAGCGAGAATATTGTTGAAATCACCCCCAACCAACCAGGGTTTGTTGACAGAGGAGGCAAAGGTTCTTAAGTTATCCCAAAGGATGTTCTTACTAGCTCTATTACAAGATGCATAAATAAAGCAACGAAGAGCAGAAAATTTACCCAATGAGATTTGAACATTAACCAATTGTTGAAGATCATCAAGGATAGAGATGTTGACTAAATTATTCCAAAAGCACCAAATTTTATTGCTAATATTATAGAAGAAATTTTGAAAGCCAAGCATTCTAGCAATATGGGTGATCTTAGAAGAGTGCATGAATGGTTCAATAACAACAAGTAAGGCTATGTTATGAGTACGGAAAAGGCTTCTAATATGGTTACGGATAATGAGAGTCCCAATACCCCAAACATTCCAAATAAGAAGATTGATCATAATAAAATAGAAGAAAAGGAAAAGAGATAACTGAAAAAATAAAAAGCAAGAAGAAGAGACAACATGAAACAATTATTTATGGGAAGTTAGAAGATCTAGTGGTTACGGTGGAGCTATTAGTGAACATTCTAGCTTTATTTTTTTTAATAATATAATTTGAAAAGGTCTATCTATGTCCAAAGTATCTCCATCGAGAGAGAGTGATTTGTGATATTAGAATAGGACCGGTATCTATCAAAGCATTCTAATGGTAATTTCCCCTTCTTGTTAATTAAGTTGAGAAATGGGTTAGCATGAGTATCACTTTGTAGTAGGAGAAGGAGAGGTTGTGAAGCCATTAATAACATTTCATGCTTTTATTACCTTTCATTTTGTTCCATGACCAAAGGATCACCATTTTTCAGATTTTGTTCTTTCATCAGATGAACAATTGCAAAATTTGTTTTCAGATTTTGATCCAACATGAAGTTTCCATTAAAATCACCACTAGGGTTCATATGAGTCTCTTTAGGTTCACTAGCCAAGACGGGTAGATTAGACTGAGTCAAGGTATTATTTTGAGGAGCCAAATTATTACAATTAGAAGCAATGTTAGGAAAGTTATCATTAGCCTCCTCACGAACCTCATAAGCATTATTTTTAACATGGTTTTGATAGGAAAATGGTAGATAATAAAGAGTAGGGGTAGGGGATGAATTCCATTTTGAGTGACTTTAGGCACATAAGCAAATTTATTGATTTTTCATTTGCTAGAGAGGGATTAGGATCCAAAAATTTATTCTTTTTAAGATGAGGATGCAACACAAAGCATTCAGAATGATCATGACCATGAATCTTACAATGTGTGCAAAAAATAGGAAAATTTTCAAATTCTACTTTTTGATTATAACCAAATTTTTCAGAGCCAATCCATACTTCTTTAGGATACTTTTTGGTAATATCAATCTCAACCAAAATATGAGCAAGCAAGGTCATGATCTCGCAGGTGGCGATCAATTTGAAGAGGACCAAACCGAGAGAACTTGATGTGTAACATAGTGTATTCTCATATTTGCAAAGCTAGCCATAAAGAACAATTGGATTCCTCTTTTACATCAAAAGGAGACCATTTCAAAAGCCTCATTTGATAATTATACACAAAGTAGGGCGACGAGCAAAACTCTTGAGTAATCTAAGTCATTAGAGCTGAATAAGAATATGCCTAGGATCAATCAAAGAGTGAAAATGCCAGAGAGCTTTAGGCTATGAAAAAAATGATCGGATGTTATTGAGAGTTGGTCGATGTAAGGAAAATTTACCAACTAAAGAGAATTCAAAAGGCTTTTTTTCCACGTCAAGATCAGAGCACAGAAGCATCCACGAAAGAGGTTGAGATCAAGTTGACCATAGCATTAGGGAAGAGTTCTTACCGGTAATGCATCCTTGAAGGACTTAATGAGGGTAATGAATGATGTCGATCCATAATACCTTATAAATCGAGCCTAGTAGCCTCAAGTTTGAAAGGCTTCATGCAGAAAGCGGCTCCTCATTGAAAGAGCAAAGGAAACTCACATTAGTGATCAGATATAAATAATCAAAAAATTGAGAAGGATCAGAAAGATCTGAAAAAGAAAAAAAAGGAAACAGAATCAGAGAACACTATGAGAGGAGAGGAGTTTTTTCATTTTGGGTTTAGATTAGGGTTGGTTTAGGTATTTAAGGTTTAGGGTTTAGGGTTTATGATTTAGGGTTTACGATTTATGATTTAAACTTTTAAGGTTTAGGGTTTAGGGTTTAGGGCTTAGAGTTTAAGTTTTATGTTTTTTTCAGGTTTATGTTTTGGTTTTAGAGTTTAGATTTTTTTTATTCTAGATTTAGTTTTGATTTTTTTTTAATTTAGTTTAATTTAGATTTTTTTAGAGTTTTTAGATTTAGTTTAGATTTAGTTTTAGGGTTTAGATTAAGTTTTAGATTTGTGATTTAAGTTTTAATTTAGATTTAGTTTAGTTTTATTTAGTTTAGTTTAGATTAAGTTGGGTTTAGCGTTTAGGGTTTAAGGTTAGTTTAGTTTATTTAAATTTATAGTTTAGGTTTAGAGTTTAGGTTTTATTAGGTTTAGGGTTTATGTTTTTTTGGGGTTTAAGTTTAGGTATTATTATTTTTTAATTTAAGGGTTAGGTTTTATTTATTATTTATTAGGGTTTAGAGTTTCATTTAGGGTTTAGGATTTACAGTTTAGGATTAGTTTAGGGGGTTTAGGGTTTAGGGTTTATGATTTAGGATTTAAGGTCTGGGGTTTGGAGTTTATGGTTTAGGGCTTTAGGGTTAAGGGTTTAGGGTTTAGGGTTTGGGGTTTATGGTTTTATTTATGTTATTTAGTTTAGATTTAAATTTTTATTTAGTTTAGATTTTTTTTAGTTTAGTTTAGTTTAGATTTTAGGTTAGAGTTTTAATTAGTTTAGATTTAGTTTTTAGTATTAGTTTAGTTTAGGTTTAGATTTTATTTATTTAAGACTTTAGATTTAGTTTTAGTTTAGATTTAGTTATGTTTAGTTTAGATTTAGTTTACTTTAGAGTTTAGATTTAAATTTTTAGTTTAGTTTAGAGTTTATTTAGTTTAGATTTTATATTTAGTTTAGGTTTTTAGTTTAGATTTTTTTTTTTAGATTTTAGATTTTATTTAGAGTTTAGATTTAGTATAGATTTTTTAGTTTTAATTTAGTTTAGATTTAGTTTAAATTAACTTTTTAGATTTAGTTTTAGGTTTTTTAGGTTTTTTATTTTATTTAGTTTAGTTTAGTTTTGGTTTAGATTTTATTTTTAGTTTAGGTTTAGTTTAATTTTGTTTGATTTAGAGTTTTAGAGTTTAGATTTAGATTTTTAGATTTAGTTTAGAATTTTAGATTCAATTTAGAGTATAGATTTAGTTTAGATTTTAGATTTTGGAGTTTAGATTTTTAGATTTTTAGATTTAGATTTAGTTTTAGTTTAGTTTAGTTTAGTTTAGGTTTAGTTTAGATTTTTTAGTTTAGTTTTTAGCTTAGTTTAGATTTTAGTTTTTTAGTTTAGATTTTTAGTTTAGAGTTTAGATTAGTTAGTTTAGTTTAGATTTAGTTTAGATTATTTTAGATTTAGATTTAGTTTAGATTTTAGTTATTTAGATTAGATTTTGATTTTAGTTTAGAGTTTATGGTTTGGGGCTTAGGGTTTAGGACTAGTTTAGGGGGTTTAGGGTTTATGGTTTAGTGTTTAGGGTTTAGTGTTTTAAGGTTTTGGATTTAGGGTTTTTTAAGGTTTAGGTTTAGGTTTTTTTTAGTAATTTAAGGCTTAGGTTTTCTTTATTATTTATTAGGGTTAAGGATTTAGGTTAATTTAGTGTTTAAGGTTTAGGTTAATTTATGGGGTTTAAGGTTGAAGATTTTAGGGTTTAGGGTTTAGGGTTTAGGGTTTTTTAGGGTTTAGGTTTAGGTTTTAGGGTTTAGGGTTTAGGGTTTAGGGTTTAGGAGTTAGGGTTTATGGTTTTGGGTTTTGGGTTTTGGGTTTAGAATTTTAGGGTTTAGGGTTTATGGTTTAGGTTTTATAGATTGGATTTTTAGATTTTAGATTAAGTTTAAATTTAGTTTAGATTTCTTAGTTTATTTTAGTTTATTTTTAGTTTTGAGTTTTTAGATTTAGTTTATTTAGTGAGGTTTAATTTAGTTTAAATTTAGTTTTAGGGTTTAGATTTTATTTAGTTTAGATTTTAGATTTAGTTTTTAGTTAGGATTTAATTTAGTTTAGTTTAGATTTAGTTTAGGTTAGAATTTTGATTTAGATTTTTAGTTTAGTTTAGAGTTTATTTAGATTAAATTTTAAATTTAGTTTAGGTTTTTATTTTAGATTTTCTAGTTTAGATTTTAGTTTAGATTTTAGATTTAGTTTAGAGTTCATATTTTATTTTGTTTAGATTTAGTTTAAATTTTGTTTATATTTAGATTAGTTTAGATTTAATTTATATTTAGTTTAGTTTAGATTTAATTAAGATTTAGTTTATAGATTTAGTTTTAGATTTTTTTAGGTTTAGATTTTTATTTATTTTAGAGTTTAGATTTAGTTTAGACTTTTTTTTAGTTTAGTTTAGATTTTAAATTTAGTTTTAGACTTTAGAGTTTAGATTTTAGTTTAGAATTTTAGAGTTTAGATTTTCTTTAGATTTAGTTTTAGATTTAGTTTAGATTTAGTTTAGATTTTTAGATTTAATTTAGAGTTTAGATTTAGTTTATATTTTAGATTTTAGAGTTAGATTTTAATTTAATTTATATTTTTAGATTTTTAGATTTAGTTTAAAGTTTAGTTTTAGTTTAGTTTAGAATTAGTTTGGTTTAGTTTAGAGTTTAGAGTTTAGATTTTTATATTTTAGTTTAAAATTAGTTTAATTTAGATTTTTAGTTTTGTTTAGATTTTTGTACTTTAGTTTTTAGTTTAGTTTAGATTTTAGTTTTTTAGTTTAGATTTTTTTAGTTTAGAGTTTAGATTTCTAGATTTTATTTAGTTTAGTTTAGATTTAGTTTAGATTTTTAGAGTTTAGATTTTGATTTAGTTTAGATTTTAGTTTAGTTTATATTTTATATTTTAGGTTAGAGTTTAGGGTTTTGGGTTTAGGGTTTAGGGTTTAGGGTTTTAAGGTTCATGGTTTAGGGTTTACAGTTTAGGGTTTATGGTTTTTTAGGGTTTACGTTTAGATTTTTTTTAATTTACGAGTTAGGTTTATTTATTTATTTATTAGGGTTTAGGGTTTAGTTTGGGGTTTAGTGTTTAGGGTTTATTTTTTTTACTTATTTTTAGGTTTATTTTATAGGTTTAAGTTTTTATTTAGTTTTATTTTATTTTAAGTCTATTTTATTTTTATTTTATTTAGGTTTTTTATTTTTAGTTTTATTTTACATTTTTTTTCATTTAGGTTTTTCTTTATTAATTTTTAGTTTAGTTTTTATTTTTTAATTTTATTTTAATTTTAGGTTTAGGTTCAGGCTTCAATTTTAGTTTAGGTTTTTATTTTATTTTATTTAGGTTTAGTTTTTTTTATTTTTTATTTTTAAATTTTATTTAGTTTAGGTTTAGCTTTTTAGGGTTTAGAGTTTAAGGTTTAGGGTTTAGTGTTTAGGGTTTAGGGTTAGTTTTGGTTTTCGGGTTTAGGTTTGTTTAGGGTTTAAAGTTTAGGGTTTAGTATTTAGGGTTTAGGGTTTAAGTTTTATTTTTTATTTATTTTTTGGTTTTATTTTTAGGGTTTAGGGTTTAAAGTTTAGAGTTTAGGGTTTAGGATTTAGGTTTTTATTCAATTTTTTATTTTTTTTGTTCTATTTTATTTTTATTTTAGATTTAGTTTTTATTTTATTTAGGTTTTGGATTTTTAGGTTTATTTTATTTTTTTAGTTTTGTTTAGGTTTTTATTTCTTTTATTTTAGTTTAGTTTTTATTTTTTTATTTTATTTTATTTTAGTTAGTTTAGTTTTAGATTTTAGTTTACATTTTTCTTTTATTTTATTTTTTTATTTTATTTAGGTTTATGTTTTTTATTTATTTATTTTTTATATTTTATTTAGTTTTGGTTTAGGTTTGCATGGTTTAGGCTTTAGGCTTTAGGGTTTAGGGTTAGTTTAGGGTTTAGGGTATAGGTTTTATTTTTATTTATTTTAGGTTTATTTTTTAGGTTTAGGTTTTTATTTAGTTTCATTTTTTTTATTTTAGCTCTATTTCTATTTTAGATTTGGCTTTTATTTTATTTAGGTTTTTTATTTTTCGATTTATTTTATTTTTTAATTACATTTAAGATTTTATTATTTTATTTTAGTTTAGTTTATATTATTTTTTTATTTTTAGGTTTAAGTTTAGGATTTAGTTTAGGTTTTTATTTTATTTATTTATTTTATTATATTTAGGTTTTGGTTTTTCTATTTATCTTATTTTTAGGTTTTATTTAGTTTACGCTTAAGTTTTTAGGGTTTAGGGTTTAAGGTTTAGGGTTAGTTTAGGATTTTGGGTTTTGGGTTTAGGGTTTAGGTTATTTTAGGTTTATAGTTTAGGGTTTAGGGTTTAGGTTTTTGTGTTGAGGGTTTATTTAAGGGGTTTAGGGTTTAGGGTTTTAGGGTTTAAGTATTAGGGTTTAGGGTTTACAATTTTTTATGGTTTAGGTTTATGTTTTTTTTTTTTTTAAATTTAAGGTTTAGGTTTAAGGTTTAGGGTTTAGGGTTTAGAATTTTAGATTTTAAGGTTTAGGGTTTAGGGTTAAATGTTTAGGGTTTTGGGTCTTTTAGGGTTTAGGTTTATGTTTAAGAGTTTAAATTTTTAGATTTTAGATTTAGTTTAGATTTAGTTTAGAAAAATTTTAGTTTAGAGTTTTAGATTTAGTTTAGTTTAGATTTAGGTTTAGGGTTTAGATTTAGGTTTAGATTTCAGATTTAGTTTCTAGTTTAAATTTAGTTTGATTTACTTTAGTTTAGTTTATAGTTTAGATTTAGATTTCTAATTTAATTTAGAGTTTATTTAGTTTGATTTGAGATTTAGTTTAGGTTTTTAGTTTAGATTTTCTAGTTTAGATTTTAGATTTAGTTTAGTTTAGATTTAGTTTAGATTTAGTTTAGTTTAAATTTTATTTAGCAGAGAGTTTAATTTAGGTTTGTTTATATTTTAGATTATAGTTTAGATTTAGATTTGTAGATTTAGTTTAGATTTTGTTTATATTTTTAGATTTAGTTTATTATTTATATTTAGTTTATATTTTAGATTTTAGAGCTTAGATTTTAGAGATTTAGTTTAGAGATTTAGATAGACACAGATTTTAGTTTAGTTTAGATTTTAGATTTAGTTTAGAGTTTAGCTCGTTTAGTTTAGATTTAATTTAGTTTAGTTTAGAGTTTAGGAAAGATAGTTTATATTTAGTTTAGAAGTTTAGAATAATAAGTTTGGTTTTAGTTTAGTTTAGATTTTAGTTTTAGTTTAGATGAGAGTTTAGATAGATTTAGTTTAGTTTATTTTAGATTTAGTTTAGATTTATAGAGTTTGATTTAGATTTAGCTTAGATTTTAATTTAGTTTAGATTTTAGATTTTAGTTTAGAGTTTTGGGTTTATGGATTAGGGTTTAGGGTTTAAGGACCATCAAATTTTATTGCCACAAAAAGGTTACAAGGTCCAGAGGATAAACTCAAGAACATAACTTCTGAGAAAAGCAGAGTAAATCCCACTAGAAATGATCAAAATAAAGCAAAAAAAGATAAGAGAAACAAAAGATATAAAGAGATCAAATAAGAAGCCATTGGACTTTCATCAAAAGCTCTTGAGGATGATAGAAGGCTATGTCTCCATTATAAAACGAACCTACAGAAACAACCCAATCAACATATAAAAGAAAGAGTTAGTGATAGATGATGCACTCAAATTGAAAGTAAAATTAGAATAAAATTAGAGAAATATAGAGTGTGTGAGAACAGTAGCTCAGTCACACAAAATTGCAGCAAACATGAGCATCAAACTTCTAATGGAGGGTTACATCACATAACTACCAAACAATGTGTGAAATCATACCATCATAATTCAAACACGGGAAGTAGACCATTGAAAATCATATGATCTTTAGTACATACCAAAAAAATAGCCACATACACTATAGCAAAGAAGGCAACATAGATCGAATGAGATAGGGATGACACCAAACCCTATAAGATAAGTATTACCAACCAAAAGCATAAAGATACATTAACAACATCCCTACCAGATGTACATCTTGGCCACATCCACCTTATCGATAACATTACTGATAGCATTATTGATAGAATTATCACCACAATAAATATACATGTCAAATAGATCCAAGATTAAACTCAACCAGCAGATAAATCCATACAGCAAGGTCACAAGGTCACAGATAATGAGGTTAACAACACAATAATCAAGAATCCAAAGATAATATTCAGCCTGTTGGACTGAGTAATACAAAAAAAGCCACTCAGCATATAGGCAAAACCATCCACCCAAATGATCCTCTTGGCCAAGAAATAGCCTGTAAAGAGGAAAGCCATTCAGGGTCATCAATACATATGTTAACAATCACCTTGATAATAACATAATCACAATACGCGTCTAAAGATCCAGGAAATGAAATAATAGATAGACCCATATCACAAAGGCACAGATAATATGGTTAACCACACAACAAACAACAGAACAAAGGACCAGTCAAAAAAATAACCACAATAGTTAGCCTGCTGAAGATAAAAACCCAAAAGACCATTAAAGATATCAAGCGATAAACCAAATCGAGCTTGATACAGAATGAGAGGCAAAAAATAGTCCCAATCATGCATAGAAATAACAGTGATGGCAAGAAAAATACACCATCTGTCCCTATAGATTAAGGAAAGAGACAGCACAAACTTGTACATTAAGAAGCGAAGCCAACCATCATCATTGATGAATCAGAAAGTACAATAAATCCCAAAGTAGACAATTAGATAAAACAGGTGAGGCTCAATGGCAAGAGCCTCCATCACATGATAATAGTTAATAATTTCAAGGCAATACATCAGAAGACTAAAAAGCAATAGAAATAAAATAAAGGAATGGACATACAGGTAAGCCAAATCTGTTAACAGACCAGAAAATAGAAAAATGAGACTAATCTCTAAGATAGGGTATTCCAGTAATGTCCAAATCAAAACAAGTGAAAATAGAGCACCATAAACGATATCATAAACACATGGAGTGGGAGGCAAGGAACAATCCCTAAATAGAAATTGCGTGATGGCAAGCAAAATACAATCATTCTGATTATGAAAGAGCGACAAACTAGCATTAGAAGCGGGAAAAGACCATCATTCATTAAGGGAAACAGAAAATACAATAAAACCTTATGATGCATCAAAAAACCAAGAAGCAAAAGAAATAAAACAAAGGATTGGACATATTAAAATTAAGACCAAAACCATAAGAATGAGACTAATTTGAGATAGGGTAATTGATTATCCAAATTAACCAAACCACACACAAATATTTAGGAAGATTAAGGCGATCAAAGAAAGTTATATCATCTAATCTAGCACCCAAATTAGTAATCACACTTACCTTCATGCCAAACATGAGTGATTTTGAAACAAACTTAAGATATGAGAGCTCTAGTATGGAGGTAGAATACAAATGTATTTCCACCTTGGTGGAAGTCAACATATCAATCAGCAAGAGAGCGTCCACCTCAATCCAAATATTGAGCCAACCTTGTTCTAAACAAATCTCAATAGCTTTGTTAACAGCCATTAATTATGCATAGATAATAGAACATGCAGTAAGAGGATAGGAAAAAGCACAAAGGACTTTACCATTATAGTTTCTGAAAATGCTTCCACAGCCAAAAGCATTTTGAGAAATAGATCTATCAGTATTAATTTTGATAATATTATTGTGAGGCTTTATCCAATAGACAATCTTATCTTCTTTAAATTTGGGAAACTCAAGCAAGTTAAAACCCAGTTTATTGGCCACAAATTTATAGCCTTTAAATTGATTGTTGGTAAGTAAACTGGCATTAAATAGAGCACGAATTTTATCTTTAATTCTAGCAATAATCCTTTTGTGATTCATAGGAATCCCACGATGTTTGGAATTATTTCTATCCATCCATATGAACCATATAAGAGTGATGAAAGTTATCACTTTAATGTGACCTTTTACAGTTCTTTGAAAATAAACATCAAGAAGTTGATATAAGGATAAAGAGCCATTGAAATGGTCAATATTGAAAAGATCATCATACTAACCACATATATTGGAGGCAATAGCTCCATTAATAAAGACATGGTTCACATTCTCAATGTGAAAATAACAGTAGCATTTTGAAGGTAAATAAAAGCCTTTACCCCACATCAAAGAATCAATAGGGATGAAATTTTTCAAAATTCTCTAAGTTAGAATAGAATAAGAAATAAGTATAGTGTTATTCCAAGATTTAAAAAACACGTTAGAGAAATCATGAGGTTCTCTAATATGAATCCATACATCTTTAAGGTTAAAATCACCATTTTGAGATAGCTTAAATAGAATCTGATCAGGATGGTTAGAAATGATAGGGATGCTAGTAAATTTATGTAAAGAGAGGTAGGAATATAATCAGTAAGCGTATCATTCCATTTATTATTCAAGAATGACTTCACTTTAATATAGCGGGTGGTGAGTGGATAATAAATCATAAATGGAACCCTCATCAGTTGTCTTGCAAAAAAAAGGAAGATCGAGTTGACCCCAAGAAATATTGACTTCCCATTTGATGGAACAAAGTCTTTTCCATACATGAGTCACCCACCTTGTAAGGACAAATGAGATGATGCTTACCCTGGCAGTACTTGGCAGTCATGAATTTAGCCCAAAGACTATTTTTGCTCATAAAGTTTCACCAATGTTTATGAAAGAATCGATAATAGCTTCTGGTTACACCCAAGCCCTTCCAAAGGTGCACAACTTTTATACCAAGAAGTCCAATGCATTCTTTTAGTAGAATTATTGGATCCCCAAAAGAATTTATTAAGGAGGCGCTCAATTTTGTTCAGGGTAGAATTAGTAGGAACAATGATTTGAATAAGATATGAAGGCATGGAGTTAAGGGTACTCTTAAGCAAAGTGAGTCTACCACCAAATGAGAGTAAATGAAATTCCCATACATAAATTTTATTCAAATTTTTTTGGATTAACTCATCAAAGAGGTGTGATCTTTTCTGACCTTTATATAATGGAGTACCAAGATATTTAATTGGAAGTAATTGTTGCTGAAAATTAGTGATTCTCAAGATTTGATTGATTTTATTACTAGGGATTTTAGTGGAAGGAATGAAACAGCTTTTGCCTTCATTAATAGAGAGACCACTTTCCTTCCCAAATTTATTTAAAAAGTTCTTGATTTTTTTTAATGTGATGAATGGAAGCATTGCGAAAGATAAGGAATCTTCAACAAAACTAAGATGGGAGAGAGGAATACCACCAAGAGTTCTAAAAAACATGCTTGGATTATTGTTGAAGAGGTCATTAAGGCTCTGAGAAAGATATTCCACATCAATAATAAAAAGAGAGGGAGATAAGGGATCCCCTTATCTCAAACCATGTGAAGAAGAGAAGAAACCTAAGGCCTCACCATTCAGAATAATAGAGAACCAAGCATTACTAATATAATTTTTAACGAGAGAGATGAAATTATCAGAGAAGCCAAACAATTGTAGAATTTGAAAAAGGAAGGTCCAAGAGATGTTGTCAAAAGATTTAGAGATATCCAATTTGAAAAGGATGTCACCACCTCTATTAGAGGCATCAAAATCATGAATCAGCTCTTGGGCGAGAAGAATGTTATCAGATATAGCTCTACCTTTAATTAAACCAACTTGGTTGAGAGAAATAATTTTTTGAAGTAGAGGACTAATTCTATTGGCAAGCAATTTAACAATTAGTTTATGAAAAAGGTGCATAGATAGTGCGAAATCACCCAAGATTCGGATTATCAATTTTGGGTATAAGGATAATGGAAGTGCTAGAGAAATATCTAGGTAAAGGATTACCATTATGAAATCAACCACAGCATCAACTAAATCATACTTAATAACAAGACAACAATGTTGAAAAAAATTAGTATAGCCTTCTGGACCAGCAACAGAATCAGCATTAAGAATTTTACCAATCTCAGGTTTCGTAGGGACCATAGTAAGCAAGTGATTGTCATTACTGATAATTGTTAACGGAATCAAATGAGAGTTGGAGATAGCCTCTAAAGTATGGCTCTTGTTCAACAAATTTCAAAATGATTTGTGATAAAGTCTTTAATCTCATTATTGTCAGTGATCCAATTGCCATTGTCACTTTAAATTTTTTGGACAGAATTTAAAGCTCTCTTTTTTGGAAAAGAGCATGGAAATATCACGTATTTTGTCCCATCGACATATATGCTTTGACCCGGTATGTTTCTTCCATATTCTGATAGGTAACCAGGTTATCTTTGGCTTAATTTAAGTCCTTCAGTTTAGAAGAATCAGTCAAAATAGCATTTTCAAGACAACAAACTAATTGTTCCATGTTTTTGATATTAGCAAAGATATTTTTAAAATAATGCTTGTTCCACCAAGCAAGGTATTGTTTAAGTCTTTTAAGCTTAAACTAGAGGTGAATCATGCCCTTAATTATCTGGGTGTAGAGGGGCCATCCAGTTGGTGGAGACAACATTTAAGAACTCAATGTGCTGAATCCACATATTCTGGAATCTGAAAGAGGTAGAGGAGGATAGTTTATTAAAGGGATTTTTAATGGATATCAAAAGAGGAGCATGGTCAGACAAAGTTCTACTCAAATGTTCAACAAATGTACAAGGCCATTGATTAATCCAAAGGGAGTTAAAGAGAGTCCTATCAAGCCATTGCTAGAGTCTAGAGTTATGCCAAGTTTAATCTGAACCCGAGTAGCCAATGTCAATAAGATTGCAATCAAGAATCATATTGGAGAAATCTTCCATGGAATGAATGTTCGGAGAACAACCACCCCTTCTTTCAGAGGAAGAGAGGATAGTGTTGAAATCACCCCAACCAACCAAGGTTTGTTGACAGTAGAAGCAAAAGTTCTTAAATTGTCCCAAAGGATGTTCTTACCAACCCTGTTACAAGAAGCATAAACAAAGGAGCCTAGAGCAGAGAAATCACCCAAAGAGATGTGGACATTGACAACTTACAGAAGATCATCAAGGATAGATACATTGACTTAATTATTCCAAAAACACCAAATTTTACTGCTAATATTATAGAAGAAGTTATTAAAATTGAGCATTCTAGCAACATGGTTGATCTTAGAAGAATGTATGATAGGTTCAATAACAACCAGTAAAGCAATATTATTAATACGACAGAGACTTATAATACAGTTATGGACAATGAGGGTCTCAATCCCTCGACATTCCAAATAAGTGAGTTAAACATAAAGGAAAAATAAAATAAGCTAAGGAAAAAATAGATAAGTAGAGGGAGAAGAAGCAAAAAGAAATAGTTATTTATGAGATGAGGAACCAGATCAATAGATCTAGTAGAGTTATTAAACATTTTTTGCTTTTAGTGATTTCTTTTTAAAAATAGTTTAAAATGGTCTATTTTTGTCCAAAGAATCACCATCGAGAGAGGCGATTAGTTGTATTAAGAATAGGTCGAATCGGTCAAAGCATTTCTAATGATAACTTCTCCTTCCTCAATTTGAGTATTAAGCTAAAGGTCAGATTAGCATGCATGTCAATCTCAAGATTAGGAGAATGAGAGGTTATAAAACCATTAAGAGCACAAATTTTAGGATCAACTTCAGAATTTTTTTTTAGTTTTTCCTCCATCATCAAATTTCCATTCAAATTACCATTAAGGGTCACATGCTCCTCCTCATGTTCAGTAGTCAAGAGAGGCAAGGTAGTCTGAATAGAGGCAATATCTTGAGGAGGCATATTATTATGTAAAGAAGGACTATTATTCAAACCATCATATTCAACATTTTGGTCAACATGAGCAATATCTTTAACCTGCTCAGATTGAAATTATGGAGTATCATCATTGATCACTTCATTAAGTAAAGTAGTGGGTTCCAAAGAAGTAGAAATAGGATTCCCATTTTGATTAACCTTAGGCACATAAATAGATTTACCAACTTTATCAGTTGGTAGATTAGGATTAGGATCAGTCAAGTTTTTCTTTTTAAGTTGTGGGTGCAGCACAAAACATTCAAAATTATCATGCCCATGAATTTTACAATGCGAGCAAAAAATAAGAAAATTCTCAAATTCAACTTTTTGATTGTAACCAAACTTTTCAGAACCAATCCAAACTTCTTTAGGGTGCTTTTTAGAGATATCAATTTCCACCAAAATGCGAAAGCAAGGGGATCTCACAATGGTGGCTTGATCAATTTGGAAAAGAGCGGCGCAGAACATGATGTGTAACATAATGAATTCTCATATTAGGAAAAGCCAACCATACAGGAACAATCGGTGATTCCTCATTTATATAAAAAGGGGGAGACCACTTCAAAAGATGCATTTGACAATTAAAAATAAAGTAAGAACATCGAGTGAAAACCCTTGAATAATCTAGATCATTAGTAAGCTGAATTAAAATGTGTCTTGGATCAATCAAACCAATAGAGAATTCACCTGAAAGCTTAAGATTATGAAAAAATGAGCGGATATTGTCCAGATTAGGCCACCACAAAGTAAATTTACCAACTAAAGTGAATTTGTAAGGCTTAGCCAACTTCTCAATGTCATTATTCGAGCACATAATCGCTGGGATGTCACAAAATGAGGTCGATATCAAATTCATCAAATCAGTAGGGGAAAGGCTCTTACCAGAGAGAGCATCCTTAAAGGATTTAACCGCAGGAAAAGTAGAAGGTGCTTTCTAATCCATAAATCCCATTAAATCTGATGCCCTAGCTGCTGCCTCCATGAAGAAATTGCTTTCACTACGGAGCCCGACCATCAACAAGATAATGGGAACATCACGTCATGATGCAGAGGCAAACAAAGATCCAATCGAGAATGAAGAAGAAACAACCAAACTTCAAGGAGAAAAGGATTCAGAAAGAGGGGAAAATGCAGTTGCCAGAGAGTGCCGTAGAGAGGAGGTCGGATTGATGAGTTTTTTTTATTATTTATTTATTATTTTATTTATTATTTTATTATTTTATCAATTTTATTTTATTTAGTTTTTATTTTTTATTTTTTATTTTTTATTTTTTTAGTTTTTATTTATTTATTTATTTATTTTAGTTTTTTATTTTTCTATTTAATTATTTTAATTTTTTATTTATTTTATTTTTTATTTTTATTTTTATTTATTTATTTATTTATTTTATATTTATTTATTATTTATTTTTTTTTATTCTTAGGGTTTAGGGTTTAAGGTTAGTTTAGAGGTTTTTTTTATTTTTTATTTTTGGGAAACCCCATATAGGGGGAATTTTATTGCCATAAAAAGAGGGTTACAAGGTCCTTAACAGGGGATAAACTCCATAATTCTTTGCTTAAAGAGCTGATCGACTAGAGGGTAAATCTCTATCTAAAGTACAATCAAAAGCAAAATAAAGAGTAAAGGAAAGAAAAGATATAAATTGATTAACATAGATAAGCCAATGAATAGATCAGGGCCAAAGCTCTTGGGGATGAGAGAATGCATGACAGAGGAAGCAAGATAACAAACCAAAAGGGAAATCATCACAACCATCATAACCAACAAATGTGGGAAGATAGCAACCATTTGTTAAAGTGTTTTGAGCCTTAGTACAACCTAAACAAAAACCATAAACACAATAGAAAGGATCTGAGGCGAATGGGAAGGGATCCCATGAATAAATTTCATCAATATAGTCACCATGGCATGAGAATCCCACATATGAAAATGAACCATCTTTGCGGATCCACCTTATTTTTACGAGCCAAGTTTAATTAGGCCACATGAAAACCCACCACGGAAAATAGCGAAAAAGCCAGGAGGAAAGAAGCAATATACACTAAAAGCACAATCAAAGGGAAAATTAAATAGCATGTAATTAACTCCATCTAAACATATGGGACATATATGAAACTTAGATCTGGTATATAGCCCGAATATAAACAAGTGTAAACAAGGTAGCATAACCCAAACCCAAGCGGTAAATGCAGTTAGAGCCAAGATGAGAATGTAGCAGATTAGATGGACCGAAGCCATAGGTAATTTCCCCACCACAAACAATTCCAAATAAGGACAATCAGAGACAACCCGATAGAGCGACTTGGGCATAAAACCTAATAATCTAGTTGAAACAACCAAGATAGCAAATGACAACATAGCCATAAAACCACCCATTGAATAGGCATGTAAGATAATATCCAAGTAGGTAATAGCATAATCATGTGATTTGCATAAGTCTTAAGCGAAACAAGATGAAAAAAATAACAGCATATTAAAGAGACCACAAACATTGATCGGTACATTGGAAACAACAAAACAATCGAAAAATAGCGCTAACAAACAACCAACAACCTCAAGGTAGCTTTTGGACATAAGACCCAAAATCCAACGCCAACAATTAAAACAACAATAAATTATTGCACCCACCATAAGATAAATAGTAAAAAGAGAGGTACATAGATACAAAAGGGGTTCAAAGAGAATTGATAGCAAAATCAATCAAAAAATAGCCCCAAAGTAGCTCTTTGGACATGAGACAACCCAGTGACTAGCATGAAACAATAATCTAGTTCAACCAATAACCAAGACAGCAAATAAGAGCAAAATATAAAACCACCCATTCAGAATGACATTACATAAGTTAATTTCCAAGTAGGTAATAGCGTAATCCGATGATCTGAGTCTAACGAATCAAGATGGAAAAAATAGCAGAATTTAGATAGACGAAACATATGGTGATCAAGCGAGTTACAAACAACAAAAGAATCAAAAAAACAAAAGCAAACAAAAAGCCAACAACCTCAGGTTGGACATAAGATCCAAAATCCAACAAAATTAAAACAATACAATTATTATTATAAGATAAAATAATAAAAAATAGGATACAACACACAAAGGGGTTCAAAAGGAGCCATCATTGAAATCTTCAAGACAAAAGCGGACTTGCGTTAAACTAACATCCTAAGTAAGGTGAAAAGAAATCATTAAGTAAGTCCAATCACAAAGAGATAATAATAATAACAAGGTTATGGCAGTTCCTCTCCTTATAGGTTGGTAAGGTGAGGTTGGCAAAAGCAATCAGAAAAATAGCCCCAAAAGCAGCCTGCTGGACATAAGACCCAAAAATCCAATAGCTAACAATTAAAATAGCAAAACATTTATTACACACACCATAAGATAATCCAATAAAAAATTGTGGTACAACATAGAGTCAAAAGTGGTTCAAAGGAAAGCCATCTTTGAAATCCTTCAAGACAACAGAAAGAGACCAAGCCAACATCATGATAAAAAGGCATGGAAAAGAAAACAAAAGTAATTCCAATCCTACAAAGAGACAATAATAATGGTGTATATTTCTCCATACGGTTGGGGAGGTGAGGTTAAGAACAATTAGAAAAACAACCCTGGCGACCCTGGACATAAGACTAAAAATCCAACATAACAATTAAATCAAAAATTATTGCACCCACCATAAGATAATCATAAAAAATGGTACAATATACACAAAAGGGGTTCAAGGAGAACCATCATTGAAATCCTTCAAGATAAAAAGAAAAGACTAAACCAACATCATCATTAAAAAAAAAAATGCGGAAGGAAATCAAAAAGTAATTTCAATCTGCAAAAGCGATAATAATAAGGGTATTGGGTTTCTCTCCTCATAGGTTGTGGAGGTGAGGTTAGAGAGCATAAGAGGGCGACAACCTATTAAGAGAGAAAAGATAGATAAATTACTGTCATGAAGCTATACAAAAATAAAATTAAATAATGAGGCAATAAAGTCATGAGCCCCATTCAGAAAAAAGAAACAACACACCTTAATCATATGGAAATGGAAAATAGAGACCCATAAACAAAATATTGATGGCAAGAAGTCTATCCTTGTTGATCAAAAAATAAGTAGAAAGTAAAACATCTCCCTCCAGCAGATTTGGCTGATAAGGGAAAATATCTCCATCCAGTAGGTCAGAAAAATAGGAAACACCTTACCATTAGTGGAAATAGCGAGAGCGGTAAGACCCCGATAAGGTTAGGTAATTAATAGCAGATGCCACAAAATCACAAAATAACCAAAAGGGTGTCGGAAAATGCATCGACAAAACTCGAGAAAAACAACACTAAGCGAAGTTGGTCATGTTAAACAAGTAATACAAGACAAAACAATAGGATGAATTAATTTAGGTAAGGAGTCCGGTATTGTCCAAATTAACCAAACCATGTGTTTAGGTAGTGTAAGTTGATCAAAGAATTTTATGCCATCTAATCTAGCACCCATTAGCAGGTAATCGACACATGCATTACCTTCGCCATACATGAGTGATTTTAAAATAGAGTTGAGAAAGGAGAGCTCTAGTCTACTTTAGAAGGTAGTACAATTCGTATTGCCCACTTTGGAAGTCAAAAGATCAATTATAGCGCATCCACCTCAATCAAATATTGAGCCAACTTTTGAAGGCAAATCACAATAGCTTTGTAAACTGGCATTAGCTCAACAAAAAAAATAGAGAAAGTATTAAGGGGGTAAGCAAAAGCACATAAGACTTTACCATTAAGGTTTCTGAAAATGCCACCACAGATAGAAGAATTTTGAGAAACAGAGCCATCAGTGTTAATTTTAATTGTATTAGCATGAGGTTTTATCCAATAAACAATCTTGTCATCTTTATAGTTGGGTTGATCTGGCAAGTTAAAACCCATTTTATTGGCCACAAATTTGCAGCCTTTGAATTGATTGTAGTTAATTAAATTGGCATTAAACAAGGCATAAATTTTATTTTTAACTAGCAATTATCCTCATGGTTCATAGGAATCCCATGATGTTTTGCATCATTTTTCATCCATCCATATGAACCAAATAAGAGTGATAGCGATTATCACTTTAATGTGGCCTTTAATAGTGTTTTCAAAATAAACTTCAAGAAGTTGGTATAGAGTTAAGGAGCCATTGAATTTGACAATATTAAAAGCTCATCATACCAAATCCAAAGTTTGGAAGCAATGGCTCATTAACAAATACATGATTCACATTCTCAATGTGAAAGCTGATACATTTTGAAGGTAAGTAAAAACCTTTACCCCACATCAAGGAGTCAATAGGGACGAAGTTTTTC
The DNA here is from genome assembly GCA_021442155.1 of Cymbidium sinense. NCBI lineage: Eukaryota > Viridiplantae > Streptophyta > Magnoliopsida > Asparagales > Orchidaceae > Cymbidium > Cymbidium sinense. Next base: position 54,242,935 of record CM038224.1, on the reverse strand, counting down.
AAAATATGCCAAGTTAGAACATAATAGGAAATAAGAATAGTGTTATTCCAAATTTTAAAAAATACATTGGAGAAATCATGAGCTTCTTTGATATGAATCAAACATTTTAAGGTTGAAATCACCATTTTGGGAAAGCTTAAAAGGATCCGATCATGATGGCTAGGAATGATAGGAATAATAGTATCTAAAGAGAGAAAGGAATTTAGTATAGCTATTATTCCACTTATTATTCGCGAGAAAGAGTTCACTTTAATAGGTGAGTGGGTAGAAAGTAATTCATCAATGGACCCACCTCAAACCAGTTATCTTGCCAAAAGAAAGAGGTTCGAGTTAATCCCCATGAGATTAATGATTACGCCTCCCATTTGATGGAACAAAGTCTTTTCCAAAGGAGAGTCTCCCACTTTATAGGGCAAATGAGAGGGTGCTTGCAGCGGTATTTGGAAGTCATGAAATTAGCCCAAAGACTATGTTGCTCTAAAATTTCACCAAAGTTTATAGGAAAAAGTGATAGCTTTGATTGGCTTATTGACCACCCAAGTGTCACGCTTTTATACCAAGAGGTCCAATGCATTCTTTTAGTAGAATTGTTAGAACCCGGAAGAATTTGTTAAGGAGGCTCAATTACATTAATGGTAGAAGAATTGACGCGATGGTTTGAATGAGATATAAAGGCATGGAGTTAAGGGTACTCTTAATCAAAGTGAGAACCAAATGAGAGTAAATGAAATTCCCAAATAGAAATTTTATTAGAGATTTTTTTGGATTAACTCATCAAAGAGATGTGATCTTTCTTTAGCACCAAGATATTTAATAGGAAGTTGTTGTTGCTGAAAATCAGTAATTCTCAAGATTTGGTTGATGCTATTACTAGAGATTTTAGAGGAAGGAATAAAATAACTTTTACCTTCATTTAGAAAGAGACCACTTTCGTTACCAAATTTATTTAAAAGATTCTTAATAGTTTTAATGTGATGAATAGAGGCATTGCAAAAGATTATGAAGTCATCGAGAGATGAGAGAGAAGACCACCTTGAGTTCTAAAACATGTTAGGATTATTGTTGAAAAGATCATTAAGACTCCTCAAAAGATATTCAACAGAGGGAGATAAAGGATCTCCTTATCTCAAGCCATGCATTAGAAGGGAAAAAACCTAGGGACTCACCATTCATGATAACGAGAACCAAACATTGGTAATATAATTTTAATGAGATGGATAAAATAGTGAAAAAACAAATAGAATTTGGAAGAGAAAATTCAAGAGGTTGTCAAAAGCTTTAGAGATGTCCAATTTGAAAAGGATGTTACCACCTCGGTAAACATCAAGGTCATGAATCGACTCTTGGGCTAGAAGAATGTTGTCGGATATAGCTCTACCTTTAGAAACCAGTTTGGATTGGGGAAATAATTTTTTTGAGCAGACTAATTCAATTGGCAATTAATTTAGCAATGAGTTTATGAAAGAAGGTGCAAAGGCTAATAGGTCTGAAATTGCCCCAAGATTCAGGATTATTAATTTTTAGAATGAGAACAATGGAAGTGCTAAAAAAAATATCTAGGTAAAGGATTACCATCGAAGAAATCAATAACATCATTAACAAGGTCAGACTTAATAATAGGCCAACAATGCTAAAAAAAATGATCCGTGTAGCCATCCGGGCCAGCAACAGAATCAGTGTTCATGCTATTAAGAATACTACCAATCTCAGCTTCCGTAGGACGCATATTAAGCAAGTGGTTGTCATCATTAGTAATTATTGAGGGAATTAGGTGAGAGTTGGAGAGAACTTCTAAAGAAGGGTTGTTGTTCAATAAGTTTTTAAAATGATGTATGACAGAATCTTTAATATCATTATTGTCTATGATCCAGCTATCGTTATCATTTTTAATTTTTTTAATAGAGTTTAAGGCTTCTTTTTTTGAAAAGAGCATGGAAGTACCTAGTATTTCTATCACCATCAGCAATATGTTTGCTAGCGACCTTTTGCAGTAGGTTTCTCCATATTCGATAGTTAACCAAGTTATCTTTAGCTTCATTCAACTCCTCAAGTTTAGTAGAATCGTCAAAATGGCATCTTCAAGAGAACAAACTAATTGTTCCATATTTTGATATTGACAAAAAGATTTTTAAAATGATGCTTGTTCCACCAATTTAGGTTTTATATAAGCCTTTTAAGCTTAAGACAGAGGCGAATCATTCCCTTAACTAAATTATTCGGATGAAGAGGAGCCATCCAGTTAATGGATACAACATTTATGAAATTAATGTGTTGGATCCACATATTTTGGAATCTGAAAGAAGTTGGGGAGGATAATCTATTGGAGGGATTTTGGACAGAAATCAAAAGCGAGCATGATCAGACAAAGTTCTACTCAAATGTTCAATAGAAGTAAGGGCCATTGATTGATCCAAAGATTAAAATAGTCCTATCAAGCTTGCTAGTCGAGTTATGCCATGTATAGTGAGCCCAAAAGCCAATATCAATCGTTGCAATCAAGAATCATATTAATCTTCCATGGAATGAATGTTAGGGAGCAACCTCCCCTTTTTTTATGAGGAAGAGAATAGTGTTAAAATCACCACCAACAAGGGTTTGTTGTTGAGGAGGCAAATGTTCTTAAGTTATCCCAAAGGATGTTCCTACTAGCACTATTACAAGAAGCATAAATAAAGGAACCTAAAGTAGAAAATTCACCCAATGAGATGTGGACATTAACCAATTATTGAAGATCATCAAGGACATAGATGTTGACTAAATTATTCCAAAAACACCAAATTTTATTGCTAATATTATAAAATTTTTTTTGAAAGCCAAGTGTTCTAGCAACAAGGTTGATCTTAGAAGAGTGTATGAATGGTTCAATAACAACAAGTAAGGTTGTGTTATGAATACAGAAAAGACTTCTAATACGGTTGCAGACAATGAGAGTCCCAATACCCTGAACATTCCAAATTAGAAAATTGATCATAATAACTAAGAAAGAAAGGAAAGAGATAACTAAAGAAATAAAAAGCAAGAAGAAAAGAAAACTAAAATAGTTATTTATGGGAAGTTAGAGAAGATCTAGTAGTTCTAGTGGCTATTAGTGAACATTCTAGATTTAAGAAATTTTTTTAAAATAGTTTGAAAAGATCTATCGTTGTCCAAAGTATCACCATCCGAGGAGGGCCGATTGTGATATTGAGAATAAGACCTGTATCAATCAAAGCATTTCTAATGGTAATTTCCCTTCTTCAATGTTAGAATTAAGCTGAGAAAGTGGGTTAACATTCATATCACTCTGAAGGGTAGGAGAAGGAGAGGTTGTGAAGCCATTAATAGCACAGATTTCATGCTTAGTTTCAAAATTACTTTTCAGATTTTGTTCCATCATCAAAGGATCTACAATATTCAGATTTTGCTCTTTCATCAAAAGGATGAACTCTAGAATTTGTTTTTAGATTTTGAACCAACCTGAAGTTTCCATTGAAATCACCACTAGGGTTCATATGAGTCTCCTCGGGTTTATTAGCCAAAAGGGGTAGGTTAGACTGAGTCAAGGTATTGTCTTGAGGAGCCAAATTATTACAATTAGAAGCAATGTTAATTAAGTTATCATTATCCTCTCCTGAACCTCATAAGCATTATTTTTAACATGCTGATTGCTCTCAATAGCAAATCGATTGGATAGAAAGGAGTAGGGTAGGGATGATTCTCATTTTGAGTGACTTTAGGCACATAAGCAAATTTATTGGTTTTCATTTGATAGAGTAGGATTAGGATCGGACAATTTATTCTTTTAAGATGAGGATGCAACATAAAACCGAATGATCATGGCCATGAATCTTACAATGTGTGCAAAATAGGAAAGTTCTCAAATTCCACTTTTGATTATAACCAAACTTAGAGTCGATCCAAACTTCTTTAGGGATACTTTTAGTAATATCAATCTCAACCAAAATCTGAGCAATAGAAGGTTGATCTCACGGTGGCTGATCAATTTGAAGAGGACCAAAGAGAGCCCCAAAGAGAACTTGATGTAACATAATGTATTCTCATATTAGGAAGAGCTAGCCATATAAGAACAATTGGGGATTCCACTTTTATATCAAAAAGCGAAGACCATTTCAGAAGATGCATTTGACAATTAAACACAAAGTAAGAGCAACGGGCAAAAACTCTTGAATAATCTAAGTCATTAGAGAGCTGAATTAAAATATGCCTAGGATCAATCAATCTGATAGTGAAAATACCTGAAAGTTTAAGGCTATGAACAAATGATCGGATGTTATCGAGAGTTGGTCGACATAAGGAAAATTTACCAATTGAAAAGAATTCAAAGGCTTAACACGCGTCTAGATCAGCACATAACGATGCATCCCATGAAATGAGGTCAGATCAAATTCACAAGCATTAGGGGAAAGGTTCTTACTAGATAATGCATTTAAAGGACTTAACTGCAGCGGTAGCGGTTGATTCAGATCTATAATTCATATAAATCGATGCCCTAGCACCTCAAGATGGATAAGCTTTGCCACGAAGTGGCTCCTCCGCCATTGAAAGAGCGAAGAGAAACTCACATAAGATGCCAATTGGAGACAAATTATCGAATAAATTGGTCGAGAATGATCGAAAATTGGCCAAACTGCAAGGAAAATGAAAGGGAAAAACACAATCTCCCAGGAAATGGGAGGAGGACAGTTAGTTTAGTTAGTTTAAGAGGTTTAAGATTTAGGGTTTAGGGTTTAGGGTTTATGATTTAGGGTTTAGGGCTTAGGGTTTAGGGTTTAGGGTTTTAAGGTTTAGGGGTTAGGGTTTAGGATTTATGGTTTGGGTTTACGGTTTACAGTTTTTTAATGTCTAGGTTTATGTTTTAGGGCTAAGATTTTTGAATTTTAGATTAAGTTTATATATTTTTAGTTTGGTTTAGTTTAGATTTTAGTTTAGAGTTTTTAGATTTAGTTTATTTAGTTTAGTTTAGATTTAGTTTTAGGGTTTAAATTTAGGTGTAGATTTTATTTAGTTTAGATTTTAGATTTAGTTTCTAGTTTAGATTTAGTTTAGTTTAGTTTAGTTTATTTTAGTTTAGACTTAGTTTAGTTTAGTGTTTAGATTTAGATTTTTACTCAAGTTTAGAGTTTATTTAGTTTAGATTTTAGATCTAGTTTAGGTTTTTAGTCTAGATTTTCTTAGTTTAGATATTTGTTTATTTAGTTTAGCTTTTAAATTTAGTTTAGAGTTTAGATTTTATTTAGTTTAGATTTTTTTAGTTTATATTTAGTTTAGATTTAGTTTAGTTTATATTTTATTTAGTTTAGATTTTATTTTTATTTAGTTATGTTTAGTTTAGTTTATATTTTAGATTTAGTTTTAGAGTTTAGATTTTAGTTAGTTTAGATTTAGTGTTTTAGAGTTTTGATTTTAGTTTAGATTTAGATTTGTAGATTTAGTTTAGATTTAGTTTAGATTTTTATATATAGTTTAGAGTTTAGATTTAGTTTAGATTTTAGATTTTAGAGTTTAGATTTTAGTTTAATTTTGATTTTTAGATTTTTAGATTTAGTTTAGAGTTTAGTTTTAGTTTAGTTTAGATTTATTTTAGTTTATTTTAGAGTTTAGAGTTTACATTTTTAGATTTTAGTTTAGATATAGTTTAGTTTAGATATAGTTTAGATTTTTGGTTTAGTTTAGATTATTTTAGTTTTGTTTTTTGTTTAGTTTAGATTTTAGTTTTTTAGTTTAGAGTTTAAATTTTTAGGTTTAGTTTAGTTTAGTTTAGATTTTGTTTAGATTTTTTGGAGTTTAGATTTAGATTTAGTTTAGATTTTAGATTTTAGTTTAGAGTTTAGGATTTAGGGTTTATGATCTAGGGTTTTAGGGTTTATGGCTTTTTAGGGTTTAGGTTTATGTTTTAGAGTTTAGGTTTTCAGTTTATGGTTTAGAGTTAGTTTAGGGTTTAGGGTTTAAGTTAGTTTAGGGTTTAAATTTTAGAGTTTAGGTTTTATGGTTTAGGGTTTTGGTTTTGTTTAGGCGCATTAGGGTTTTAGGGTTTAGGGTTTAGGGTTTAAGGTTTTTTAGGGTTTAGCTTTAGGTTTTTGAGTTTAAATTTTTAGATTTTAGATTTAGTCTAGATTTTTTTACTTAAGTTTAGTTTAATTTAGTTTTGAGTTTTTAGATTTAGCTTATTTAGTTTTATTTATATTTAGTTTAGATTTAGTTTTAGGGTTTAGATTTATGTTTAGCTTGTATTTAGTTTAGATTTTAGATTTAATTTTTAGTTTAGATTACATTTAGTTTAGTTTAGTTTAGTTTAAATTTAGTTTAGTTTAGAGTTTAGGTTTAGATTTTTAGTTTTGTTCAAAGTTTATTTAGTTTAGATTTTTTATTTAGGTTAGGGTTTAGATTTAGTTTAGATTTTTTTCGTTTAGACTTATTTTAAAATTGGTTTAGACATAGTTTAGTTTAGATTTATTTTTTAGATTTAGTTTTACATTTTTTAAGTTTACATTTTTATTAATTTTAGAAGTTGGATTTAGTTTAGATTTAATTTTTATTTAGCTTAGTTTAGTTTAGTTTAGATTTTAGATCTAGTTTTAGAGTTTAGAGTTTAGTTTAGTTTAGATTTAAATTTTTAGAGTTTAGATTTTAGTTTATATTTAGATTTTTAGATTTAGTTTAGGTATAATTTAGATTTTTAAATTTAGTTTAGAGTTTAGATTTAGTTTAGATTTTAGATTCTAGAGTTTAGATTTTAGTTTAGTTTAGACTTTTAGATTTAGTTTAGAGTTTAATTTTAGTTTTCTTTAGATTTAGTTTATTTTAGTTTATAGTTTAGATTTTTAGATTTTAGTTTAGATTTAATTTAGATTTTTTATTTTAGTTTAGTTTTAGTTTTTTAGTTTAGATTTTTAATTTAAAGTTTAGAATTTTTGATTTAGTTTAGTTTAGTTTAGATTTTTAGAGTTTAGATTTAGATTTAGTTTAGATTTTAGTTTAGTTTAGATTTTAGATTTTAGTTTAGCATTTAGGGTTTGGGGTTTAGGGTTTAGGGTTTAGGGTTTATTTAGGGGTTTAGGGTTTAAGGTTTTAAGGTTTAGGGTTTTGGGTTTTTTGGGTTTTAGGTTTAGGTTTTTTATTGAAATTTAGAGTTTGGTTTTATTTTTTATTTATTAGGGTTTAGGATTTAGTTTATGGTTAGCTTAGGGGGTTTAAGGTTTATGGTTTAGGGTTTAGATTTAGGGTTTTGTTATTTGGGGTTTTTTTTTAGGAATTTAGAATTTTGCCACAAAGAAGTTACAAGGTCCTTGATAACTCAAAACTACCACTAGGCTGATGAGCCTAGAGAGAGAATTTTAAATACATAAATTAAGAGAAAAAAAAAGATAAAAGCGTAAAAGATACAATGATAGAAAGGAAAAAAAGGTACAGTAGAATTTTGAAGATGAGAAGCATATTTAGAATTGGAAACCTTAGGAAATAGTAGAGAGAGATAGAAAATGGAATTAGCATAGCTAGAGAAATAAAAGCTATAATAGCGAAGAAAGACTAAAGAAGAAAAATAAGAGGAGATGATGAAAGCTCAGCTAGTTACATGGGACCACAAGCGTGAGCATCAGGACTTAGGAAGGGTTACATAATTTTGCTTAGCAAAATTATGGGAATTCATGACCATCATAGTTTACATACAGGAAATTAGCAAATAGTGGAAGTCAGATGGTCTTTAGTACCTGTATAGCAAGCAATAGAAATGCAAACTATAACAAAAGTAGTTCCACTATTCACCTAGTCAACTAATTGCCACCAATCCCAAGAGAAAATAACATCAACAAAACTACCCAAACATAGATGGAGAAGGGGAACAAATCCCCAAGTAGACTACCATGAAAGGAATACCCATTAGTGTGGAAGGCAAACTAGTAAAGGGATCTAAACATTACTAATATGGTAAAAGCATTAATCCCAACCATATCACAATAGAAATTATACAAGGCCAATAGAGCCAAGAATAACCTTAATAGATAACCATATAGCATAGGTAGGGCAAAAGGGTAACCAAGCGATAAGCAATAGATCAACAAGAAAACCAATAAGCCAAGCAATACCATAACCCAAAGAATCAGCCTGCTCAAAAAAATAACCCAATAAACCATCTAGTCGATTGACAAAACAATAAATGGAATAAACCAGAGAATGAGACAAGCAGACCAGAAAGAAGGTAGTTCCATTACAGAGAATAAGATCTATAATAGAATTTAAAAAGTAAACAGCTGAAGCATCCATCCAATTAAGGGTAAATAGCCCAATAGCTAAAAGGCGAGAGGGGACATTATCAATGAAAAGGAGGAAGAGGAGACCAAACCAAAAGCATAAGCTAGAGAAGCATAACAATAAAAGGGGAAAGAAAAATAGTAGCCATAAATGGAAATTCACCTAATCCATCCATGAGGATGAAAAAGAGAGTAGCATAACCCAGTAGGTCTAGTAAAACAACCGACAATCCCATTTAAGAAAGCTAACAATAGGTAAAGACAATACCCAACATAGGGAAGGGCAAAAAATACCAACAGGTAACTAAAAGATGAGGCTGAAGAGCCAAACACCACCTGAACAGGAACACACAAAAAATGCAACATAAAATTGAGAAATGAAAAGAGCAGACCAAGTAAAATAGAAAAAGGAAAATATTGACATAGAAAGCAAATAAACCAAGCAAAAAATAAAATAATTCAAGTTATTTTTTGAGATAAGGTAAACCAGAGTTATCCAAATTAACCAAACCTCTCAATTATTTAGGAAGATTAAAATGATCAAACAGAGTGAGCTCATCTAATCTAGCACCTAGATTAGCAAGATAATTAGCACAACCATTTCCTTCACCCTAAATGTGAGTGATTTTAAAGCAGACTTGAGAGAGGAGAGCTCTAGAATGGTTAAAAGGTAGTATAAATTTGTGTTATTTGGAAGTCAACATGTGAATGAGTAAAGAGCATCCACTTCAATCAAATATTGAACCAACCTTTTGCAAACAAATATCAATAGCTTTGTTAACATTAATTAAAGATTAGAAGCTTTAAGGGATTAGCAAAAGCACAAGTGACATTACCTTTAAAGTTTTAAATGTAACCACAACCAGCATTTAGAGAGCCATCGTATTAACTTTGATAGTATTGTTGTGATTTTATCAATAAATAATCTATCTTCTTTATAGTTTGATCTTAGGTAGGCTAAGGCCCGACTTGTTATTAAATTTGTAACCTCTAAAATGGGTGTTAGTAATTAAGCTAGCATTAAATATAACATGTAATTTTTCCTTAGTTCTAGAAATAATCTTTTTATGGTTCATAGGGATACCTTGATGTTTAACATCATTTATGTCCATCCATATGAACCATATAAGAGTGATGACAATTAACACTTTAATGTGACCTTTCACAATTTTTTGAAAAAAAGCATCAGGAAGTTGATATAAAGATAAAGAGCCATGGAAATGGTTAGTATTGAAGAGATCATCATACCAAACCCATAATTTTGAGGCAATAGCACCATTGAAAGAAACATGATTCACATTTTCAATGTGAAAATAGCAATAACATTTGGAAGGCAACTGAAAGCCTTTACCCCACATCAAAGAATCAACAGGAATGAAGTTTTTCAAAATGCTCCAGGAAAGGGCAGAGTAAGAGATATGGATAATGTTATTCCAAAGTTTAAAAAATACATTAGAGAAATCATGAGCATCTCTAATATGATTCTAGACTTCTTTAAGAATAAAATCACCATTATGAGATAGCTTAAAAAGAATATGATCTGGTTTATTAGAAATGATACGAATGTTAGTGAATTTATCGAAAAGAGAAATTGGAATATAATCAGTGAGTTTACTATCATTCCAATTATTATTAATCCAAAAGGAGTTCACTTCAATAGCAGCAGTTGAATGAGAAGATAATAAATCATCAATAGAACCACTACCCATCCAGTTGTCTTGCCAAAAGAAGTATGATCCTAAATTTTTACCCTAAGAAATTAGGGATTCAACTTCCCATTTGATGAAGCAAAGTCTTTTCCAAACCAGGGAGTCACCCACTTTATAAGGATAAATAAGAGGATGCTTACCCTATTTATCATGAAGTTATCGAGAGATTATGCTCTAAAATTCCACTAGTTTATGAGAGAATTTAGATTCAGAATAGACTTAGTCACCTTAAGCTTGATAACATTTAAAAAAGTCCAATGCATCTTTTTTAGCATAATTGTTAGAGAGAAAAATTTATTAAGGAGGCTATTCTATTAAGGTAGAAATGGTAGGGATGATGGTTTGAATAAGATATAAAGGCATCAAATTTAGGGTATTCTTAAAGTAAGCACCCAAAAGGAGAGCAAGTAAAATTAACTGAAATTTTATTAGCAATTCTTTGAATTAGGTCATAAAAAGATGGGATCTTTTTTGACCTTTGAATAAAGGAGCACCTAAATATTTACTAGGGACTTGTTGGTGTTTAAAGTTAGTGATTCTCAAGATTTGATTGATTTTGTTACCGGAGATTTTAGAGGAAGTAATGAAGCAACTCTTGCCTTCATTAATAGAAAGAGCACATTCTTTGCCAAAAATATTTAAGAAATTCTTAAGGCTTTTGTTATGATGGATGGAAGCATTAAAAAAATAATAAAATCATCAATAAAACTAAGATGGGAGACAGGTATACCACCAAGAGTTCTAATGTACATGCTAGGATTATTATTGAAAAGATAATTTAAGCTCCTAGAAAGATATTACACAACAATAATAAACAAGGAAGGGGACAAAGGATCACCTTGTCTCAATCCATGGGAAGAAGGGAAGAAACCAAAGGCCTCACCATTAAGAATAATAGAAAATCAAGCATTGCTAATACAATTTTTAATTAGGTAAATGAAATTATCAAAAAAGGCTAACAAATGAAGGATGTTTAAAAGGAAACCCCAGGAGATATTGTCAAAGGCTTTAGAAATATCTAATTTAAAAAGGATGTTACAACCTCTAGTAGGAGCATCCAAATCATGAATTAGCTCTTGAGCAAGAAGAATGTTATCAGATATAGATCTACCTCCAATGAAGCTAGTTCGGTTGAGGGAGATAAGTTTTTGAAGCAAAGGACTAAGTCTATTAACAAGCATTTTAACAATCAGTTTATGAAAGAAAGTGCAAAGACTAATAAGTTTGAAATCTCTCCAAGAATCAAGATTCTCAATTTTAGTTATAAGGATAATGGAAGTGCTAGAAAAATATCTAGGAAGAGGATTACCAATAAAGGAATCAACAACAACACCAATTAAGTCATGCTTAATGATTGGCCAACAATGCTGGAAAAATTGAGTGGTATAGCCCTTCATACCAGCAACTGAGTCAATGCTCATATTATTAAGAACTTTACCAATCTCATCCTCCATAGGCAACCTAGTAAACAAATGATTCTCATCATTGGTAATAGTAGAGGGGATCGAATGAGAGTTAGAAATAGCATCTAAAGTGTGGCTCTTGTTTAGCATATTTCTAAAATGGTTAATAATATATTCTTTAATCTCATTAGTGTCAGTGATCCAATATCCATTATCACTTTTAATTTTTTGGATAGAGTTTAAAGCTCTCTTTTTATTGAATAAAGCATGAAAATACCTAGTGTTTCTATCTCCATCTACAATATGTTTACTAGTAGCCTTTTTGATAAGTTTATTCCATATTTTGATAGTTAACCAAATTATTTTTGGCTTCATTCAAATACTTCAGCTTAGAAGAATCAGTCAAAACAATATTTTCAAGATTATAAACCAGTTCCATATTTTTTATATTGGCAAAGAGATTTTTAAAACAATGCTTGTTCCAACAAACTAGGTTTTGTTTAAGCCTTTTAAGCTTAAACCATAATCTAATCATGCCTACGAGTTGTAGGTGTAAAGGGCAATTAGTGGCAACAACTTTTAAAATCAAGGTGTTGAATCCACATATTTTGAAATCAAAGAGAAAGGAAGATAATCTTTTAGGGTTATTTTTATTTGGAATCAAAAAGAGAATGATCGAAAATGTTCTCAAATGTTTAAGAGGTAGAGGCCATTGATTAATCCAATGTGAGTTAAAAATGATTCTATCAAGGCATTGCCAAAGTATAGAGTTGTGTTAAGTGTCCAGAAAAACTAATGTCAATAAGGTTACAATCGAGAATCATATTAGAAAATTCTTCCATAGAATGAATATTGGGAGAGCAACCACCCTTTATTCAGAGGAAGAAAGGATAGTGTTGAAATCACCCCCAACCATCCAAGGTTTGGTAATAGTTGAAGCAAAACTTCTTAAATTGTCCCAAAGAATATTACTACCAGCTCTGTTATAGGAAGCATAAACAAAAGAGCTTAAAATAGAAAAATCACCAAAGGAGATCTGAACATTAACAACTTGTTGAAGATCATCTAAGATGAAAACATTTAAGGAATTATTGCAAAACACCAAATTTTATTATTAAATTATTAAATTGAGCATTCTATCAACATGATTGTCTTAGAAGCATGTATGAGAGGTTCAATAACAAGTAAAGATATATTATTAATACAACAGAGACTTCTAACATGATTACGGACAATGAGGGTTCCAATCCCTCAAACATTCCAAATAAGAGAATTAAACATAAGGAAAATATTAAATAAAGTAAAGAGAAATAAGAAAAAAAGGGTTTAGAAAGTAAGATCTCAATGCCAAAGACCATTATTTATGAGAGGAAGAACTAGATCTAGTAGATTTAGCTCTATGGAAACATTTTTCTTTAAAGATTTCTTTTGAAAATAGAATGTTTGATTTTTCCAAAGTATCACCATCGAGAAGATTAGGGATTAATTAGGTTGAATTTTGAACATTTCTAATCACCACTTTTCTTCAATTTGATTAAGCTAAAAAGTGGGATTAGAATGGATGTCAATCTTGGAATTAGGAGAAAGAGAGGAAGTAGTACCATTAAGAGTACAAATATCACGGTCAGATTGTGAGTTTTGTTCTAGATTTTCAGTCATATTCAAATTTTCATTCAAATTATCATTAAAATTTCAGTCATCAATTAAGAGGAGAAACCTTACTAGATTCATTTGTGGGGAATCAACATTTTTTCAGCCTCTTTTAAATTTGAATTATCCTTAAAGCAAGTTATCATATAGAGAAGAATTGATTGACAAACCATCAGATTCAACATTAGTAACATCTTTGATGTGATTAGATTGAGTGGTGGGAGTAGCATTGTTAAGAACATTAGTGGATTCCAAGGAGGCTGAAATAATATTACCATTTGAGGAGGCACATCAATAGGTTTATTAACTTTATCATTAGGTAGAGTAGAGTTAGGACCATTCAAAATTTTCTTTTTTAGATGTGGGTGAAGCACAAAACACTCGGAGTTATCATGCCCGTGCATTTTACAATGTGAACAAAAAATTGAAAAGTTTTCAAATTTAACCTTTTGAAAATAACTAAACTTTTCTAAACCAATCCAGACTTCCTTAGGATGTTTTTTACAAATATCAAGTTCAACCAGTATATGAGCAATAGAAGGATGGGATCTCACAGTGGTGGCCTGATCAATTTGAAGTAGCCGACCGAAAAGAGCCCCAATAGCAAATAAAACCTAATGAGTAACATAGTGAATCATCATATTTGAAAAATCCAACCACACGAGAATAATCGGTGATTCATCTTTTATGTCAAAAAGGGGAGACCACTTTAAAAGTCTCATTTGGCAATTGAATACAAAATAAGATTTAGAAAACCCAGTAATCAAATCATTAGTAGTTAAATCAAAACATGTCTAGGATCGATCAAACTAATAGAGAAAGCACCCGAGAGTTTAAGGTTGTGAAAAAAATAATGAATATTGTCCAAATTCATATGACATAATGAAAATTTACCAACCAATGTAAATTCGAATGGCTTAGCAAGCTTATCGACATCAAGATAGACACATGATCAGGGGAAACAAAGTTGAGATCAGTTTTTAGGAAGAGGAAAAGCTCTTACTAGAGAGAGTATCTTTAAAGGATTTAATAGCAAGCACAATAGGAGATACATTAGATTGAATACCATGAAATCGATGCCTATAGCATCAAAAGGATAGAGTAGCTTGGTTTGAAAGTTTAGCGAGCTCAAAATTGATCAAGATTGGTGAAGAATCACCAAACCACAAGAAGAAATTTCTCCAAAAGGGAAAAATGAAATCTCCATAGTGTCGCAGGGAGAGCTCTTAAGCTTAAGGTTTTTAAAGAGAAACCAAATTGGGTTTTGTGATTTGGGTTTAGAATATTAGGGTTTAGGGTTTAGAGTTTAGTTTTATGATTTTTTAGGGTTTAGGTTTAGGTTTTAGAGTTTAGATTTTTAGATTTTAGATTTAGTAGTTTAGTTTATTTTAGATTTTAGTTTAAAGTATTTAGATTTAGTTTATTTCTTAGTTTAAATTAATTTAGATTTAGTTTTAGGGAATTGATTAAGGTTTAGATTTTCTTTACTTTAGATTTTAGAATTAGTTTTTATTTTAGATTTAATTTAGTTTAGTCTAGTCTAGTTTAGTTTAGATTTAATTTAGGTTAGAGTTTAGATTTAGATTTTTAGTTTTTTAGTGTTTATTTAGCTTAGCTTTTAGATTTAGTTTATTTAGTTTAGGATTTTAGTTTAGATTTTTTTGTTTAGATTTAGTTTATTTAGTTTAAACTTTAATTTTGGTTTAGTGTTTAGATTTAGTTTTGTTTAGATTTAGTTTAGATTTTTTAGTTTAGATTTTTTTAGATTTAGTTTAGTTTAGATATAGTTTAGATTTAATTTAGTTTAGATTTAGTTTTAAGATTAAGTTTTAGATTTTTTAGGTTTAGATTTTTATTCAATTTAGAGCTTAGATTTAGTTTAGATTTTATTTTTATTTAGTTTAGTTTAGTTTAGTTTAGATTTTAGATTTAGTTTTAGAGTTTAGGGCTTAGTTTAGTTTAGATTTAGAGTTTTAGAGTTTAGATTTTAGTTTAGATTTAAATTTTTAGATTTAATTTAGATTTTGTTTAGATTTTTAGATTTACTTTAGTTTAGATTTAGTTTAGTTCAAAGTTTAATTTAGATTTTTAGTTTAGTTTAGAGTTTATTTAGTTTTGATTTTAGGTTTAGTTTTTTTTTAGTTTAGGTTTTTAGTTTAAGTTTTTAGTTTAGATTTTAGGTATAGTTTAGAGTTTAGATTTAGTTTAGTTTAGATTTAGTTTAGATTTTTTTAGTTTAGACTTAGTTTAGATTTAGTTTAGATTAAGTTTAGTTTAGAATTTATTTTTATTTAGTTTATATTAGTTTAGTTAAGATTTTATATTTTGTTTTAGAGTTTAGAGTTTAGTATAGATTTAGTGTTTTAGAGTTTAGATTTTAGTTTAGGTTTGGATTTGTAGATTTAGTTTAGATCTAGTTTAGATTTTTAGATTTAGTTTAGAGTTTAGATTTAGTTTAGATTTTAAATTTTAGAATTTAGATTTTAGTTTAGTTTAGATTTTTAAATTTTTAGATTTAGTTTAGAGTTATGTTTTAATTTAGTTTAGTTTAGTTTGAGTTAAGAGTTTAGATTTTTAAATTTTAATTTAGATTTAGTTTAGATTTTTAGTTTAGTTTAGATTTTTTTAGTTTTATTTTTAGTTTAGTTTAGATTTTAGTTTTTTTAGTTTAGAGTTTAGATTTTTAGATTTTGTTTAGTTTAGTTTAAATTTAGGTTAGATTTTTAGAGTTTAGATTTAGATTTAGTTTAGATTTAAGTTAGTTTAGATTTTAGATTTTAGTTTAGAGTTTTGGGTTTTGGGTTTAAGGTTTAGGGTTAGTTTAGTGGGTTTAGGGTTTAAGGTTTAGGGTTTAGGATTTTTGGGTTTAGGGTTTATGATTTTGTAAAGTTTAGGTTTATGTTTTTTGTTTTAAATTTTTGGTTCAAATTTTATTTTTATTTATTAGGGTTTAGGGTATTGTTTATGCTTTAGGTTTTATTTTTTAGTTATTTTTAGGTTTTATTTTTAGGTTTATTTTTTAGGTTTAGTTTTTTATTTATTTTTTATTTTTTATTTTTTATTTTTTAGGTCTATTTTATTTTTATTTTATATTTAGTTTTTATTTTATTTATGTTTTTAGGTTTATTTTATTTTTTAATTTCATTTGGTTTTATTTATTTTATTTTAGTTTAGTTTTTATTTTTTGTTTTATTTTATTTTAGGTAGGTTAGTTTAGGTTTTAGTTTAGGTTTTTATTTTATTTATTTTTTTATTTTAAAGGTTTAGGTTTTTTATTTTTTATTTTTAGGTTTTATTTAGTGTAGGTTTAGGTTTTTAGGGTTTAGGCTTTAGGGTCAGTTTAGGGTTTAGGGTTTAGGTTAGTTTAGGGTTTACCATTAGTTTAGGGGGTTTAGGATTTAAGGTTTAAGGTTTTTTTTTTTTAGGAAAATGTAGTATTTTATTAGTTAGGTTTAGATAAACTCAGTTAGTTTTTAGTAAATTCTAAGTACATAGAAGGCATTTAGATACAATTAGATTAACATAGCCAAAGGAAGATTAAGATTTTTTCAGTGGGAATGCATGACAATAGCAAGTTTAGATAGAGAAGGTGTAAAGAAAAGAGTAGTAGTTAACATATCTGATTTATAATGGGGATAATCGAGAATGATAGTAAGAATTGTGATAGAAGGCTAGCTCAGTAGTTAGGATGCAAATATATCAAACTTTAGAAGGGTTACATCAAGAGTACTAAGAGAAATCATTAGTTAGTGAGAAGTTAGATTGTTGAAAGTCTTATGGGCTTTATTAGAATAAACAAAATATATAATATAGAGGAATTAGAAAGATAAGTATTTAAAAATTATCATCAATATAGTTTGAGGATACTTATACATATGAAATAGGGTCCACAAGAAAATAGCATAGATTTTTTGAAATCAGCTAAGTTAGCCTATAAGTAACACCATCTATGATATATATATGAATCTTAGAGTACAACCTAGAAGTAAAGTCGAAAATGAGTCATAATAATGAATAGATGTGAACAAACCCCTTATTAACATTCATATTTGGTAAAAGCATTTTAGGTATAACAATACCAAAACATGCAAGGCAGACGATAGCATTTTGGACAAAAAATTGATAATCAGATCAACAAACAACCAGTAGTTAGTATAGTACCACCCATTACATTACATTAGGAGATAGCGGTTTAGAGTTATGGGAATAGAAATAGTAGCAATTAATGTAGATTATCAAAATGAAGTAGATAGAGGAAATCATAGTAGCAGTTAGTGCAACATTGGAAAGAGGATAAATCACAATGGGGATTCAAATTAGGGTTCATTAGAATCTAGTAAGATAGGATTTAGGGTAGATAGGGAGATAGTAGATGGAAGATTTAGATAACCAAGACAAAAAATAGCCAAGATAGCAGATAGATAGGAGATAGCAAGGAGATGGCCATAGAGTTCAATAGGAGAAGACAATGTTTAGTTAGTAACCAAGTAGATAGAGCATAGAAACACGGATAGTATAGGTTTAGGATTTATGTTTTAGGGTTTAGGGTTTAGGTTTTATGGTTTCTTATGATTTAGGTTTAGGTTTTAGAGTTTAGATTTTTAGATTTTAGATTTAGTTTAGACTTAGTTTAGATTTTTTTAGTTTAGTTTAGTTAAGGTTTTACTTTAGAGTTTTAGATTTAGTTTGGTGCAGATTTAGTTTATATTTAATTTTAGGGTTTAGATTTAGGTTTAGATTTTATTTAGTTTAGATTTTAGATTTAGTTTTTAGTTTAGATTTATTATAGTTTTGTTTAGTTTAGTTTAGATTTTATTTAATTTAAAGTTTAAATTTAGATTTTTAGTTTAGTTTATAGTTTATTTAGTTTAATTTTAGATTTAGTTTATTTAGTTTAGGTTTTTAGTTTAGATTTTTTTAGTTTAGATTATAGTTTACTAAGTTTAGATTTAGTTTAGAAGTTTTAGCTTAGATTTAGTTTAGTTTAGATTTAGTTTTTAGATATAGTTTTAGATTTATTAAGTTTAAATGTTATTTATTTTAGAGTTTGGATTTATTTTAGATTTTATTTTTATTTAGTTTAGTTTAGTTTAGTTTATATTTTAGATTTAGTTTCAGAGTTTAGAGTTTAGATTAGTTTAGGTTTAGAGTTTTAGAGATTATATTTTAGTTTAGATTTAGAATTTTAAATTTAGTTTAGATTTAGTTTAGATTTTAGATTTAGTTTAGAGTTTAGATTTAGTTTATATTTTAAATTTAGTTTATAGTTTAGATTTAGTTTAGATTTTTTTTAGTTTTGACTTAGTTTAAATTTAGTTTAAATTTAGTTTAGTTTAGATTTTATTTAGTTTAGATTTTATTTTTATTTAGTTTAGTTTGGTGTACTTTACATTTTAGATTTGATTTTAGAGTTTAGAGTTTAGTTTAGTTTAGATTTAGTGTTTTAAAGTTTAGATTTTTGTTTAGATTTAAATTTCAAATTTATTTTAGATTTAGTTTAGATTTTTAAGTTTAGTTTAGAGTTTAGATTTAGTTTTGATTTTAGATTTTAGTTTAGTTTAGATTTTTAGATTTTTAAATTTAGTTTAGAGTTTTATTTTAGTTTTGTTTAAATTTAGTTTAGTTTATTTTAGAGTTTAGAGTTTAGAAGTTTAGATTTTACTTTAAATTTAGTTTAGTTTAGATTTAGTTTAGATTTATAATTTAGGTTAATTTTTTTAGTTTTATTTTAAGTTTAGTTTAGATTTTAGCTTTTTTAGTTTAGATTTTTAGTTTAGAGTTTAGATTTTTAGATTTAGTTTAGTTTAGTTTATATTTATTTTAGATTTTTAGAGTTTAGATTTAAATTTAGTTTATATTTAAGTTTAGTTTAGAGTTTAAGGTTTAGGGTTAGTTTTGGGGGTTTAGGGTTTAGGTTTTAGGATTTAGTATTTAAGGTTTTAGGGTTTAGGGATTGTAGTTTTTTAGCATTTATGTTTAGGTTTTCTTTTTTAAAATTTAGTGTTTAGGGTTTAGGGTTTAGGTTAATTTAGGGTTTAGAGTTTAGGGTTTAGGATTTAATGTTTAGGCTTTAAGTTTTTAAGGTTTAGGGTTTAGAGTTTAGGGTTTGTGGTGTTTTCGAGTTTAGGTTTAGGTTTTAGAGTTTATATTTTTAGATTTTAGATTTAGTTTAGAGTTTTTAGTTTAGTTTAATTTAGATTTTAGTTTAGAGTTTTTCCATTTTTTTTCTTTTAGGGAACCCCATATAGAGAAATTTATTGCCACAAAAAGGGTCACAAGGTCCAGAGGATAAACTCAAGAACTACTCAAAATCGACAAGAGTAAATCCCCTATCTAGGTATAATCAAAACAAAGAAAAAAGAGAGGAAAGCAAAAGATATAAAATGATCAAAAAGAGAAGCCATTAGACACCTTCATCAAAAGCTCTTGAGGTTAAGAGAAGCCTATGCCTCCACTAGAGAAGGAACTTGCAAGAAAACAACAAAGAATTTGCAAACATCTAGAAGAAAGAGTTAGCATAGTTAAAGTGATACAATTCAAATTGAATGTAAAATCAGAATAAAATAAGAGAATTAAAGAGAATTGTGTTAAAACAGGCTCAAGCTCAGTCACACAAACATGAGCATCCAAACTTCAAAGGAAGGGTTACATCACAAGTGCTACTACCAGCCAAAACATGAGTGAAATCATCCCACCATCTATGCAAACACGGGGAAAATAGTAGCCATTGGATGAAAGTCATATGATCCTTAGTACCTGCATACCAAAACATAGGCACATACACTATAGAAAAGAAATCAACATATATCATGAAGGTAAAGGGATGAGACCAATCCCTTATAAGATAAGTATCACCAACTAATGCTAATATAGCATGAGAATGCATAATCAACAACATCCCTACCGAGATGGAACATCTTGGCCACTTCCACCTTATTAATAGCATGATCACAACAATAATTATACATGTCTAATAGAGCCAAAAGTAAACTCAACCAGTAGATAAACCCATACAACAAAGGCACAAAGAAAGAGGTTAACCACATGGCAATCAACATAACAAAAGGCAAAGCAGGAATCAAAAAAACAATAGTCAGCCTACTGAACATAATAATCCAAAAAATAATTCATCATACAAGCAACACCATCCCTACCCAGATGAAACCTCTTGGCCAGAAAAATAGCCCGTAAAGAAAGCCATTAGTCGGAATCATCAATAACAACCACCTTTAATAGCATGATCATTGCACAAGTCTAAGAGATCCAAGAGTGCAATGAAATAGCAGATAGATCCATACCGTAAAGGCACATGTAATAAGGTTAACCACACAGTAAATAATAGAACAATGGGAGTCAGAAAACCAACCATAATAGTTAGCCTGCTGAACATAAAAACCCAAAAGTCCATTCAGCCAATAGCCAAAATAACAAACCAAACACTGAACCCGATAGAGGGTAATGTAGGTAGTACCATTACAGCATTGAACCAAAGAAAGAATTGAAAAATAATAACATTAAATTCCTTCAAATCAAGAGAAAATAGACCATCAGCTAAGCAAATAGCATCAGTAAAGATAGCAGGAAAGGGAGGCAAGAAATAATCCCAATCGTGTAATGAAACAATAGTGATGGCACGGAAAATACACAATCTATCCCTACAGGTTAGGAAAAGGGGTGGCACAAACCAGCAGGTTAGTGAATCATGTGGTACAACCCCATTCAGTAAGGGAAAAAGAAAATACAATAGAACCTAACATGTAGTTGGACAGTTAACAGCAAACCAATAGCGAGGCTTCTGAGAGCAAAACTCCATTACAGGATAACCAGATAATAGTTTTAGGGAAGTGCATCAAAAAAATTGAGTAGCAATTGAAATAAAATAGAAGATTGAACATACAGGTAAGACAAACCGTTAACAGACCAAAAAGCATAAAAATGAGACTAATCTTTGAGATAGGGTAAACCAGTATTGTCTAAATTAACCAATCCACACAAATGTTTAGGAAGATTAAGTTGATCAAAGAAAGTTATGTCATCTAATCTAGCACCCAGATTAGCAAGATAATCAGCACACGCATTACATTCATGCCAAACATGAGTGATTTTGAAACAAACTTGAGATAGGAGAGCTCTAGTATGATTAAGGAGGTAATATAAATATGTATTTCCCACATTGGTGGAAGTCAACATATCAATCAACAAAAGAGCATCCACCTCAATACAGATATTGAGCCAACCTTTTTGTAAACAAATCTCAATAGCTTTGTTAATAGCCATTAATTCACCAAAGATAATAGAACATGCAGTAAGTGGGTAGGCAAAGGCACAAATAACATTACCTTTAAAGTTTAAAATGCCACCACTAAAAGCATTTTTGAAAGCAATGTCGGATTAATTTTGATAATATTGTTATGAGGCTTTATCCAAAGACAATCTTATCTTCTTATTGGGAAACTCAGCTAAGGCCTAATTTGTTGGCCACAAATTTACAAACTTTAAATTGTTGCTAATTAACGGCATTAAATAATGCAATTTTATCTTTAATTCTAGCAATAATCCTTTTTTGTGGTTCATGGAATCCACGATGTTTGGCATCATTTCTATCCATCTATATGAACAATATAAGAGTGATTGCAGTTATCACTTTAATGTGACTTTTAATAGTATTTTGAAAATAAACATCAAGAAGTTGATATAAGGATAAAGAGCCATTAAATTGGCCAATATTTAAAATCTCATCATACCAAACCCATAGTTTGGAGGCAATGGAGCCATTGACAAACACATGGTTCACATTATCAATGTGAAAATAGCAATAGCATTTTGAAGGTAAATGAAAGCCTTTACATCAAAGAGTCAACAGGATAAAATTTTTAGAATTCTCCAAGTTAGATAGAATAAGAAATAGGGATAGTGTTATTCCAAAGTTTAAAAAATACGTTAGAGAAACTGTGAGATTATCTAATATGTATCCAAACATCTTTAACGTTAAAATCACCATTTTGAGATAGCTTAAAAAGAATATGATTAGGATGATTAGAAATGATAGGGATGCTAGTAAGTTTATCTAAAAAAGAGGTAAGAATATAATCAGTAAGCTTAATATCATTCCATTTATTATTCAAATAAAAAGAGTTCACTTTAATAGCAACAGTGGAGTGAGTAGATAATAAGTCATCAATAGAACCACTGCCAGTCCAGTTGTCTTACCAAAAGAAATAAGATCCAGAGTTAACCCACCAACAAATGAGGGATTCAGCTTCCCATTTGATGGAACAAGTTCTTTTCCATGCATGAGAATCACCCACCTTGTAAGGAAAAATGAGAGGATGCTTACCCTGGTAGTACTTGGCAGTCATGAATTTAGCCCAAATACTATTATTGCTTCTAAAGTTTCACCAAAGTTTATGAGAGAATGTAGTAATAGCTTCACAAATTAGCTTACAACCAAGCCCTCCTTCAGCAAGGGTGCCACAACTTTTATACCAAGACGTCCAATGCCTCCTTTTAGTAAAGTTGTTTGATCACCAAAAGAATTTATTAAGGAGGCGCTCAATTCTATTTAAGGTAGAATTAGTTTCAACAATGATTTGGATAAGATATAAAGGCATGGAGTTAAAGGTACTCTTAAGCAAAGTGAGTCTACCACCAAATGAGAGTAAATGAAATTCCCAAATAGAAATTTTATTTGTAATTTTTTGGGTTAACTCATCAATGAGATGTGATCTTTTATGCCTTTATAAAAAGGAGCTTCAATATATTTAATAGGAAGTTGTTGTTGCTAAAAATTAGTGATTCTCAAGATTTGATTGATTTTGTTATTAGAGATTTTAGAGGAAGGAATAAAATAGCTTTTGATTACATTAATAGAAAGCCACTTTCCTTCCCAAATTCATTTAAGAAGTTCTTAATTTTTTTTAATGTGGTGAATGGAAGCATTGCAAAAGATAATGAAATCATCAGCAAAACTAAGGTGGGAGACAGAAATACCACTAAGAGTTCTGAAAAACATGCTTGGATTATTGTTGAAGAGGTCATTAAGGCTCCAAGAAAGATATTCTATAGCAATAATAAAAAGAGAGCAAGATAAGGGATCCCCTTGTTTCAAACCATGCCAAGAAGGGAAGAAACCTAAGGCCTCACCATTCAGAATAACAGAGAACCAAGCATTACTTATGCAATTTTTAATGAGGGAGATGAAATTATCAGAGAAGCCAAACAAATGTAGATTTTGAAAAGGAAAGCCCAAGAGATGTTGTCTAAAGCTTTAGAGATATCCAATTTAAAGAGGATGTTACCACCTCTATTAGAGGCATCCAAATCCTGAATTAGCTCTTGAGCAAGAAAAATGTTATAGCTTTACCTCTGACAAAACTAGTTTGGTTGAGAGAAATAATTTTTTGAAGCAGAGGACTAATTCTATTGGCAAGCAATTTAGCAATTAGTTTATGAAAAAAGGTGCACAGACTAATAGGTCTGAAATCACCCCAAAATTCATGATTATCAATTTTGGGTATAAGGATAATGGAAGTGCTAGAGAAATATCTAGGTAGAGGATTACCATTAAAGAAATCAACCATAACGTCAACTAAATCATACTTAATAACACACCAAAATTATTGAAAAATTTTAGTAGTATGGCTCTTTCAGGACTAGCAACGGAATTAACGTTCATGTTATTAAGAATTTTACCAATCTCAGCTTCCATAGGCAACATAGTAAGCAAATGATTGTCATCACTAGTAATTGTTAAGGGAATCAAATGAAAGTTGGAAATAGCTTCCAAAGTATTGCTCTTGTTCAACAAATTTCTAAAATGATTAGTAATAGAGTCTTTAATCTCATTAGTGTTAGTGATCCAATTTCCATTATCACTTTTAATTTTTTGCATAGAGTTTAAAGCTCTCTTTTTATGGAATAGAGCATGAAAATATCTAGTATTTCTGTCCCCATCAACAATATGTTTACCAGTAGCCTTTGTCGCCAGTAAGTTTCTTCCATATTCTGATAGGTAACTAGGTTGTCTTTGGCTTCATTCAAATCCTTCAGTTTAAAAGAAACAGTCAAAACATCATTTTTAAGACAATAAACTAATTAGTCCATATTTTTGATATTAGCAAATAGATTTTTAAAACAATGCTTGTTCCACCAAACAAGGTTAAGTTTAAGTCTTTTAAGCTTAAACCAGAGTCTAATCATGCCCTTAACCGAATTATCAGGGTGTAGGGGGGCCACCCAGTTGGTGGAAACAACATTTAAGAAATCAAGGTGTTGAATCCACATATTTTGGAATCTGAAAGAGGTAAAGGAGGATAATCTATTAGAGTTATTTTTAAAGGATATCAAAAGAGGAGCATGATCGGACAAAGTTTTGTTCAAGTGCTCAATAGAGGTACTAGGCCATTGAATAATCCAAAGGGAGTTAAAAAGAGTCATATCAAGCCATTGTGAGAGTCTAGAGTTATGCTAAGTGTAATTAGAACCAGAGCATCCAATGTCAATATGGTTGCAATCAAAAATAATATTAGAGAAATCTTCCTTAGAATGAATGTTAGGAGAACAACCACCACTTCTTTCAGAGGAAGAGAGGATAGTGTTGAAATCACCCCCAACCAACCAAGGTTTGTTAAAAGTTGAAGCAAAAGTTCTTACATTATCCCAAAGGATGTTCCTACCAGCCCTATTACAAGCAGCATAAACAAAGGAGCCTAGAGCAGAAAAATCACCCAATGAGATGTGGACATTGACAACTTGCTGGAGATCATCAAGGATGGATACATTGACTAAATTATTCCAAAAGTGCCAAATTTTATTTCTAATATTATAGAAGAAGTTATTAAAATTGAGCATTCTAGCTACATGATTGATCTTAGAAGAATGCATGAGAGGTTTAATAATAACCAGTAAAGCTATATTATTAGTATGGTAGAGACTTCTAACATGATTACAAACAATGAGGGTCCCAATCCCTCAAACATTCCAAATAAGAGAGTTAAAAATAAAGGAAATATAAAATAAGCTAATAAAAAGCAGATAAAAAAAGGGATTAAAAAAGAAGTAACCAGTACAATGCAAAAGGGCCATTATTTATGAGATGAGGAACTAGATCTAGTAGATCTTGTTTAATTATTAGGAAACATTTTTGCTTTTAAGGATTTTTTTTTTAAAATAGTTTGGAATGGTCAATTTTTGTCCAAAGAATCACCATCCATAAGAGATTGATTAGTTGTATTAAGAATAGGATCAGAGTCAGTCAAAGCATTTCTAATGATAACTTCCCTTTCCTCAATTTCAGGATCAAGCTAAAAGTTCGGATTATCATGCATGTCAATCTTGGGATTAGGAGAAGGAGAGGTAGTAATACCATTAAGAGCACAAATACCAAGATCAGCTTCAAAATTTTTTTCCAAATTTTCCTCCATCATCAAATTTTCATTCAAATTACCATTGAGGGTCACATGGTTCCTCATGTTAGCCAGAGAGGCAAGGTAGCAGATAGTCAATATCTTGAGGAGGCAAGTTATTATGTAAGGAAGGGATAGCCAAACCATCATATTCAACTTATGAGCAACATTAGCAATATCTTTTACACCTTTAGTTGAAATTGGGAGTATCATCATTGAGCACTTTATTGAGCAATTAAGTGGGTTCTAAAGAGGTAGAAGAAATATTCCCATTTTGATTAACCTTATGCACATAAATAGATTTACTAACTTTATTTGGTAGATTAGATTAGGATAGTTAAATTTTCTTTTAAGTTGTGGGTGCAACAAAGAATTCTAAATTATCATGCCCATGAATTTTACAGTGCGAATAGAAAATAAGAAAATTCTCAAATTCATCTTTTTGAAAGTAACCAAACTTTTTAGAACCAATCTAAATTTCTTTAGGGTGTTTTTTAGGAATATCAATTTCTACGAGAATGTGAGTAATAGAAGGTTGAGATCTCTTTAGTCAATTTAGGACCAAAGAGCCTCACAAAAGAACTTGATGCATAATATAATGAATCTTCATATTAGGAAAAGGAAAGCACACAGGAACAATCGGTGATTCCTCTTTTATATCAAAAAGGGGAGACCACTTTAAAATACGCATTTGATAATTGAAAACAAAGTAAGATCGACGTGAAAAAACCCTTGAATAATCTAAATCATTAGTAGTAATCAAAAGTGCCTTGGATCAATCAAACCAATAGAATGCACATAGCTTAGATTGTAGAAAAATGAGTGGATATTGTCCATATTAGGTCATTAGTAAATTTTTACTAAAGTAAATTCTTAGCTTTAACTTTCAACATCAAGATTAGCACATAATAGGATGCCACGAAATGAAGTGGAAATTAGGTTTTAGAATCAGGGTGAGATATTCTTACTAGAGAGTGCATCCTTAAATGATTTAACAATAGGCACTACAGTAGGTTGTGTTGAGTCTGAAAAAGCCATGAAATTTGAAGTAAATAGCTCAACCATGGAGGAGCATAGAGGACGCCATCATGAATAGCTACAGGGACAACATGTGCATGGCAGAATAAAGAGACTAATAGGAAATGAATGGAAATGGTGAAGGATCACCAAAACCCTAGAAGGATTTAAGGGAAAAGCAGAATCAGAAAGAAAGGAGGAGAGGAGTGGGTTGTTTAGAGAGTAGAGCTTTTCCATTTAGTTTAGTTTAGATTTGGTTTTAGGGTTTAGATTTAGGTTCAAATTTTATTTAGTTTAGATTTTAGATTTATTTTAGATTTAATTTAGTTTAGGTTAGATTTAGTTTAGCTTAGAGTTTATATTTAGATTTTTAGTTAAGTTTAGAGTTTATTTAGTTTATATTTTAGATTTAGTTTAGGTTTTTAATTTAGATTTTTTTAGTTTAGAATTTATTTTATTTAGTTTAGATTTAGTTTTAATTTAGTTTAGATTTTTTAGTTTAGATTTAGTTTAGTTTGGTTTCAGTTTAGATTTATTTTTTAGATTTATTTTTAGATTTTTTAGGTTTAAATTTTTATTTATTTTAGAGTTTAATTTAGTTTAGATTTTATTTTTATTTAGTTTAGTTTAATTTAGTTTTATTATTTTGAGTTTAGTTTAGGCTAGATTTAGAGTTTTAGAGCTTAGATTTTAGTTTAGATTTAGTTTTTAGATTTAGTTTTAGGATTTAGATTTAAGTTTTGATTTTATTTAGTTTAGATTTTAGATTTAGTTTTTAGCTTAGATTTAGATTATTTTATTTTAGTTTAGAGTTTAGATTTAGATTTTTAGTTTAGTTTGGAGTTTATTTAGTTTAGATTTTAGATTTAGTTAATTTAGTTTAGATTTTTAGTTTAGATTTTAGCTTATTTAGTTTAGATTTTAGATTTAGTTTAAAGTTTAGATTTAGTTTAGTTTAGATTTAGTTTAGATTTAGTTTAGTTTATATTTAGTTTTTAGATTTAGTTTTAGATTTTTTAGGTTTAGATTTTTATTTATTTTAGAGTTTATATTTAGTTTAGAGTTTATTTTTATTTAGTTTAATTTATTTTAGTTTAGATTTTAGATTTCGTTTAGAGTCTAGAGTTTAGTTTAGCTTAAATTTAGGGTTTTAAAGTTTAGATTTTAGTTTAGATTTAATTTGTAGATTTAGTTTAGGTTTAGTTTAGATTTTAGTTTGCTTTAGATTTTTAGATTTTTAGAATTAGTTTAGAGTTTAGTTTTAGTTTAGTTTAGATTTAGTTTAATTTACTTTAGAGTTTAGAGTTTAGATTCTTAAATTTTAGTTTAAATTTACTTTAGATTTTTAGTTTTGCTTAGATTTTTTTTAGTGTAATTTTTAGCTTAGTTTAGATTTTAGTTTTTTAGTTTAGATTTTTTATTTATAGTTTAGATATGTAGATTTATTTTAGTTTAGTTTAGATTTAGTTTAGATTTAGTTTAGATATTTAGAGTTTAGATTTAGATTTAGTTCGTATTTCAGTTTAGTTTTGATTTTAGATTTTAGTTCAGAGTTTAGGATTTAGGGTTTAGAGTTTAGGGTTTAGAGTTTAGGGCTAGTTTTGGGGTTTTAGGGTTTAGGGTTTAGGGTTTAGGGTTTAGGGATTAGGGTTTTAGGATTTAGGGTTTAGGGTTTAGGGTTTATGATTTATGGTTTTTTAATATTTAGGTTTAGGTTTTTCTTTTCATTTAGGGTTTAGGTTTTATTTTTTATTTATTAAGGTTAAAGGTTTAGTTTAGTGTTAAGGGTTTAGGTTTTATTTTTTACTTATTTTTTAGGTTTGTTCTTTATGTTTTGGTTTTTCATAAGTTTAGTTTTATGTATATTTTATTTTTATTTTAGATATAGTTTTTATTTTATTTAGGTTTTTTTAGATTCGTTTAGGTTACTATTTATTTTGTTTTTCTTTAGTTTTTATTTATTTTATTTTATTTTATTTTTAGGTTTAGGTTTATGTTTAAGTTTTAGATTAGGTTCTTATTTTATTTTTTATTTTATTTTATTTATTTTATTTTTAGGTTTTATTTAGTTTAGGATTACATTTTTAGGGTTTAGGATTTTTTTTTTTTTGGGAAACCCCGTATAGGGGGAATTTTATTGCTACAAAAAAGGGATTACAAGGTCCTTAAAGGGAATAAACTCCAGAACTACTGCTCAAAGAGCTACAATCAACCTAGGGAGTAAATCCCTATCTAAGTACATCCGACAAAAGAAAGAGTAAAGCAAGCAAAAGATACAAAGTGATTAACAAAAGTAAGCAAATGAAGGATGAGGGCCAATGTTACAGGAAGTGAGAATGCATGACACATGGAGCAACCTGAGAGAAAAGAAAAGCACACAGATTGTAGATAGGAAGAAGTTAGAGTAGTTAAAGTAGTACAGAGAAAATGATAAGTGAGAGCAACAAAAATATGAAAATGGTAATAATAAAGAAGTGGATAGAGGAGGCTCAGGCTCAGTCACACAAGTTGGGGCATGCAAATATGAGCATCAAACTTATGAAGGGTTACAACCAAGAGCTACTACCAAACCAAAATGGGTGAAAGCATCATAGCCATCATAGCCAACAAACCTATATATGACCATTTGATGAAGATCTTTTGGGCCAAAATTCACGCAGAATAGGCAAAGCCGTATACACAGTGGAAAGAGCAGCAAAGAGAAAAGTGGGTAAGGGGATCCCATGCCAAATATATGTCATTATATTAGGCTCCATGGCATGATAATCCCAACTCAAATGAAGAGAGCCATCAATGTCGTCATCATCGGAAACCAGATCTAAAGGATAATAAACAAATTTTGAAATCTTACCAAACTAGGCAAAGACAAGAGCAAGGAATTAACCCTATTCCAATCACAGAGGACATTAATAAATATACATTCTTGGTAAGTCGATGCGACAGGGTTATTTCCCATCAAAAGATATGCAAAGAATGTAAGTAATGCAGCTCTTAACAACCTCCTTATTTCAAAAAATTGAGAATAGCAATTATAAAGGGAAACAACATACCCCAAGCCCAAATTACCACAGAAATGGAGTATAGCAGATAAGAAGAAATAGGTAAAGGCACTCCCGACAAATCAGTAAGAGACAATCAGAGATAACACCACAGAAATAGTTTCCTTATGATCAAACTCATTAATCATGTTCAGCCAATAATCCTAAGAGTAATAGCGACAAGGCATAAATCCACCCAATGAGATTAAACAATGCAAAGATTAAAATCAAGAGAGGTAAAAGTATAGTCACAATGATCTGCACAAATGTAGCATAAGCTAGAGGGAAAAAATAGCAACATATGAAGTCAGCTACAGTCCAAATGCTAACAGCAAAAACCCAAAAGCCAATAATCAAATTATGCAGGAAACAACCAACAACCACAAAAACAACCTGTTGGATAAGGGAAACAACATACCCCAAGCCCAAATGAACATAGAAAATGGGAGGACAACAACAGATAAGAAGAAGGTAAAGGGATATGATAACAGTAAAAACCCAAAAGCCCATAACCAATGTAGAAAATAATGAGAACCATAAAGACATCGCGATAAAGGACTCAAAATCCAAAGGCCATCGTGTAAAGCAATAATGCAAATATTAACCCCACCAAATTTAAGCAAAATAACATCAAAATCGGTCGCAAAATAGGATAGAAAACCACACTGAGGTGAACATAAGATTCAATGATCCATAGCAACCACCAAGATAGAATAGAACAACAAGTTGGCCAACCCCATCAAAATGGAAGATGCTTTCCAAATAGAGAGGGAAAAGGCCTAGCCTAGGCAAGCTGAGCAGAAAATGCAACAACAAGTGAAATCAGCTGCAGGCCCAACAGAAAATCCCTTCCAGAAATGGGAAAATAGGCTTGCAGCTAAACCCACAACCACAGGGTAGGCAAATTGAGAAGCCTTGAAGAAAACCCGATTATGCAAGGAGATAAGAATAAACAGGAAAACACATTCCTGGTAGAAAGGGGAAAATAAATTAGCTAAAGCAATCAGCAAAACAACATCACCCTGCTGAACAAGAAAGACAACCCCAGAAGCAGCTAGCTGAACAAAGAAACAAAGATCTAGAGAAGCCAACAAACAAGATAATAAAGAACAGCAAGTTGGCCAAAGAACCACCTAATACAAGTAGACAATGCCTTAGAAAAAACCCAGAAAGAACCAACAAAAAAAACCCCGATAGAAATCAAACTGAAAAACCATTAAGAAAGTCCAAACCTGCAAGGAGATAAGGATAAACAAGATAACAGACACTCTCTTGGCAGGTTGGAAGAAAGAGGTTACCCAAAGCAATCAACAAAGCAACTCCAAAGGCACCCTGCTGGACAAGAAGAACAACCCTAGAAATAGCTTGTTGAATAGTGGAGTCCAGGATCCAGATCAGCCAACAACCAAGATGAAAATTAATAGCAAATTGGCCAAAAAACACCGTAATGCAAATATACAAAACAAAAGTAAAGTCCCAGAAGGATAGGGAAAGGATCAGGCCAAAGCTAGCTGAAATGAGATGATCAGCAGCAGCCCAAAATCTAATAAAAGAGACAAGCAACAAAGCAAAAGCTAGCAACCATTCAATAACCTCAAAAAGGTCCAGCTGATCAAGACAATCCAAAACCCCAGAAGCATAAGCTAAAATCCAATTATGCAGTTGGGTAATCACTTGTGCACAATTTTAACAGAGCTAAAGGGGAGAAGACAGATTAGGTGATGTTGCACCCAAAAAGCGACAAAAGCAGGCAACAAACAACCAAAAACCACAAGGTTAGCCTACAAATAGATATTAATTACAATAAAGGAAGTGTTGATTCTGTCCATATAGGATGGGAAGAGGGGATTATCAATTACCATAAGCAAACCAACCCTAAGAGCAACCTGCGTGACAAAAGGCCCAAAAATCCAACAACCAAACATTAAAACATCAGAATAAATATTGCATCCTACATAAGAAACACTAGGAAGTAACATTGATACAACATAGGTTACTAAGTGGTTCCAAGCGATTTCATCTTTGATAACCGACAGACACAAAATTTAATGCCAATAATCCCACGCATCACTAAAATTAGAAATTGAGGTAATTCCAATCCATAATAAGGAGAAGAATATCGATAAGTTAGGATCATTTATAAGTTGAGCGAGGATATCACATAAGCATTGATGAAAGGATCCCAGATTATAATTCCAAAAAAAGGAAAGAGATATGTCCCTGTTGATCAAAAAATACAGCATCAACAAATAGAGTATTAAGTAGTATATCTCCCTCCAACAATGAGTAAACCCCTTATCATTAACAATGGAGGCAACATTGACAGTAAGACCCCAATCAAGATTGGGGATAGTAAACCAATAGCAGATGTTACACAGCTCAGCAATTGACCAAGTGGGAGTATTAGGATGATGCATCGACAAATTTGAGAGGTATAGCAACACTTTATCAGTGTAAGTAACAAAAGCAGGAAGCCCCCAATTAAAGGAAATGCAATTAAACCAATAGCACATGTCATAGAAATCAAAATAGCAAGTAGTATCTCGGGTGAAACATCAGCAAAAACTAAGAGAACAACAACACTGAATATAAAATGGGCATTCAGTTAAATAGATATTGAACCAGATCAATCCCATAGGTTAGATTAATTTCTGAGATAAGGGAGCCCAGTATTGTCCAAATTAACCATGCTATGCAAATGTTTGGGTAGGGTGAGTTGATCAAAGAAGATTATACCATCCAATCTAGCTCCCAGTTGGCGCATAATCGACACATGCATTACCCTCACGCCATACATAAGTGATGTTAAAATGAAAGTGGTAAGAAGAGCTCTAGTTTGCTTGAGAAGGTAGTACAATTCAATGTTGCTCATTTTGGGTGGAAGTCAAAGATCAATCGCATCCACCTCAATGAGCCAACCATTTTGAAGGTAAATCTCAAGAGCTTTGCGCCATAAGCTCGCAAAAGGAACGAGCAAGAATTAAGGGGTAAGCAAAAGCACATAGGACTTTACCATTAAGATTTACGAAAATGCCACCACAACTGAACCGAGCGAGCCATCGGTGTTAATTTTAATAGTATGATGTTCATGAGGTTTTACCCAATAAACAATCTTGTCATTTCTAGGGGTTGATCCGATAAGTTAAGACCCGGTTTATTGGCCATAAATTTACAACCTTTGAATTATTTGTAGTGAATGAGATTGGCATTAAACAAGTCAGCAATTTTGTTTTTTTTAATTCTAGCAATTATCCTCATGTGGTTCATGGGGATCTGATGTTTTGCATCATTTTTTGTCCAATCATATGAACCAAATAAGAGTGATAGCAGTTATGACTTTAATGTGACCTTTAATATGTCAAAATAAACTTCAAGAAGTTGATATAAAGTTAGAGAGCCATTGAAAGTGATAATGTTAAAGAGATCGTCATACCAAATCCAAAGTTTAGAAGCAATGGCCCCGTTAACAAAGACATGACTCACATTCTCAATGTGAAAGCGATAACATTTTGAAGGTAATTGAAAACCTTTATCCCACAACAAGGAGTTAAAGATGAAGTTTTTCAAAATATAAAGAAACGAGAATAAGAAGGGATAGTGTTATTACGTGAGTGCCAAACATTTTAATGTGAAGCCAAACATTTTAAAGTTGAAATCGCCATTAGAGCTTAAAAGGATCGATCTTGATTGGTAGGAATGATAGGAATAGTAGTAAATTTGTTCAAGAGAAAAAAAGGAATATAATCAGTAAGCTTACTATTGTTCCACATATTATTTTTCCATAAAGATTTCACTTTAATAGCGGCAGTGGAATGGGTATAGATTAAGTCATCAATGGATCCACATCCACTCCAGTTATCTTGCCAAAAGGAGGAGCCAGAGTTAATCCCTCAAAAAATTAAGGATTCTACATCCCATTTGACGGAACAAAGTCTTTTCCAAACAGGAGAGTCTCCCACTTTATAGGGACAAATGAGAGGGTGCTTACCCAATATTTAGTCATGAAATTATCCCAAAGACTATTGTTACTTAAAATTCTACCCGAGTTTATAGGAAAAGTGATAGCTTCTTTGATTGGTTACATCCAAGTCCACCTTAGAGTACCACAACTTTTAAACCAAGAGGTCCAGTGCATTCTTTTAGAGTATTAGGGAAAAATTTGTTAAGGAGATGCTCAATTTTAATGATAGAAATGGTTATGGTTTGGATGAGATATAAAGGCATGGAATTAGAGTGCTCTTAATCTAGGTGAGCCTACCATAGAAAGAGAGTAAATGAAATTTAGCAATTTTATTAGAGATTTTGATAAGATCATAAAAAGATGAGTTCTTTTTAACCTTTAAGGAGCAGAGATAATTAATAGTTGATGTTTGAAAATTAGTAATTGAGATTTGGTTGAGCCTATTGGTAGGGATTTTAGCGAAAGGAATGAAACAACATTTTCCTTCATTAAGAAAGAGACCACTTTCTTTGCCAATTTCATTTAAAATGTTCTTAATAGTTTTAATGTGCTTAATAGAGGCATTGTAAAAGATTATAAAATTATCAGCAAAATTGAGATGAGAAATAGGGAGACCACCATGAGTTTTAAAAAATATGGTAGGATTTTTATTGAAATAATCATTCACGCTCCTCAAAAGATATTCAACAATAATAAAAGAGGGTGAAATCTCCTTGTCTAGCCATGCCTTGAAGTAAAGAAACCTAGGGACTCACCATTCATAATAAGAGAACCAAACATTGGTAATACAATTTTTTGATGGGGATGAAATTATCAAAAACCCAAACAAATGTAAGATTTGAAGAGAAAATCCATGAGAGGTTATGAAAAGCTTTAGAGATGTCCGGTTTGAGGAGGATGTTGCCACCTCTTAGGAACATCAATGTCATGAACCGACTCTTGGGCTAGAAGGATATTATTGGATATAGCTCTATTTTTTAAGTTTGGTTAGGAGAAATAATTTTAGGGAGCTTGGACTTATCCTATTAATTAATTTAGCAATGAATTTTGAAAGAAGGTGCAAATGGGTCTAAAATCTCCCAAGAATCGATTATTAGTTTTGGGAATGAGGACAATTGAAGTGCTAGATAAGTATCTAGGTAAAGAGATCAAAGAAGTCAACTACTGATCAATAAGGTGGGACTTAATAAAGGCCAACAATCTTTGAAAGAAAATGGTTAGCCATGAATAGAGTTAGTGTTCATGCTATTGAGTCGCTAATCTCAACTTAGTAGGGCATAAAGTGAGTAAATGATTTTCATCATTAGTAATCATAGGGGATTGTGTGTTGGAGGGCTTAGGGAGGGTTGATGTTTAATAAATTTTGAAAATGTTGTATGTAATCTTTAATTTCATTATTTTATCCTAATTAATATTTTGATTTTTTGAATAGAGTTTAAGGCTTTCCTTTTTTTTGAAAAGAGCATGGAAATACCTTGTATTTTCACCATCGAATATATTTGCTAGCGCCTTTTGATGCTAGTAGGTTTCCTCCATATTCGATAATTTATCAAGTTATCTTTAGTAGAGTTCAACTCATCAAGCTTACTTGATCGGTTAAGGAGATCTTCAAGGGAGCAAACTAATTGTTCCACCAATTTTGAGATTGGCAAAAATATTTTTAAAATGATGCTTGTTCCACCAATTTAGGTTTTGTTTAAGTCTTTTGAGCTTAAGCTAAAGCCGAATCATGCCTTTAATGGAATTGTCCGGGTGAATAGGGGCCATCCAATTAATATAAACAACATTAATGAAATCACAATGTTGGGTCCACATATTTTGGAATCTAAAAGGAGTAGGGGAGGAAAGATTACTGGAAGAAGCTTTGATAGAGATCAAAAGTGGAGCATGGTACAAAGTTACGCTCAAATGCTTAGTGGCATTGATTGATCCAAAGGGAATTAAAGAGGGTCCTATCAAGCCGCCAAAGTCTAGTTATGCCAGTATAGTTAGAGGGAAAAACCAATATCAATCGTTACAATCGAGGATCATAGAAATCTTCCATGGAATGGATGTTAGAGAGCGCCTCCCCTCCTTTAGGAAGCTATAATAGTGTTGAAATCACCCCAACCAACCAAGGTTTGTTAAGAGGAAAGGTTCTTAAGTGATCCCAAAGGATGTTCCTACCACTCTATTACAAGAAGCATAGATAAAGGAACCAAGAGTAGAAAATTCATCCAATGAGATTTGAACATTAACCAATTGTTATCATCAAGGATAGAAATGTTGATTAAATTATTCCAAAAATACCAAATTTTATTACTAATATTATAAAAATTTTTTTGAAAGCCAAGAGTTCTAGCAACATGGGTGATCTTAAAAGAGTGAATGAAAGGCTCAATAACAATAAGTAGGTTTAGGGTTTAAGGTTTAATATTTAGGGTTAGTTTAGGGTTTAGTATTGTGTGTTTATTGTTTAGGTTAGATTATGGTTTAGAATTTATGATTTATGATTTAGTGTTTAGGGTTTTTTTAGTATAGATTTAAGGTTAGTTTACTTTAGTTTAGAGTTTTTAGATTTAGTTTAGTTTAGATTTAATTTTAGAATTTAGATTTAGGTTTATATTTTATTTAGTTTAGATTTTAGATTTAGTTTTAGTTTAGATTTAGTTTAGTTTAGTTTAGAGTTTAGATTTAGATTTTTAGTTTAGTTTAGATTTTAGATTTACTCTATTTAGTTTTATTTTATTTTACTTTTTATTTTATTTATATTTAGGTTTTTAGGGTTTAGGGTTTAGGGTTTAAGGTTTTGCATTTAGGGTTAGTTTAGGGTTTAGGGCTTTGGTTAGTTTAGGGTTTATAATTTAGGGTTTAGTGTTTAGGGCTAGTTTATGGGGTTTTTTTTGTGTTTTTTTTAAAAGAAGCCCCATGTAGGGGTATTTTATTACCACAAAGAGGGTTACAAAGTCCTTAAAGGGGATAAACTCCAAAACTCGCTCAAAGAGCTACAATCAACCTAAGGAGTAAATCCCTATCTAAGTACATCCAAAAGCAAAAGAAGACCTTAAAGAAATCAAAAGATACAAGTAGATAAACATAATAAGACAAAGGAAGGTTAGGGCCATTACTCTGAAGAACTTGAGAATGCATGACAATATAGAGAAAACTTGCAAGAGGACATGAGAGAATCACCTGTAAAATAGCAATAAGAAAGAGATTAGAATGATTAAGATAATACAGACAAAAGGATGAATGAAAACAACATAATCTGAGAATGATAGTAAGGAAGAGATAGAGAAGGCTCGGCTCAGTCACCAAGTTGGGGATGAAAATATCGCATCAAACTTATTGAAGGGTTACTTCACAAGAGCTACTACCAAACCAAAGAGAGTGGAATCCTCACGACCATCATAGTACAATCACGTGAGAGAAGATAACAACCAGTTGTTGAAAGTCTTGTTTGCTTTATTACCTGAAAACCTAAACAAAACTATAAAGAATACAAAGAGAAAATTGTTAAGGGCAGATAAATGAGTAATCCCATGCCGAAAAATGATCCTCCATATAGCCACCCTGACATGAGGGTACTTATACATATGAAATAGGTAAGCATAGAAACCATCCACAGGAAAATAGCAGCAGAAGATATAGCCTGCTAAAATCCTGCTAAGCAAGTCAATGAGTCTATAAGTTACACCATCCCAATTATATGATATATAAATGAATCTGGGGCGTACGACCTTGAGGTAGATGTAAAGTCTAGAAAATGAGCCCAATCAGTATAATGAATGCAGATTGGAACAAGCCCCTTATTAGTATCCATATCAATAGTTGGCAAAAAACAATTGTAAGGGAAGGCAGCAAAACCAAAAACCAAAGAAAATACCCAATAAGGATAATTAGAATAGCAACTCCAGTAGCAGCAAGCTGGACTAAAGACCAAAGAATTTAGATCAACAAAAAATGAAGGCAACAAGACAGTAAAAGACAGTAGCAGTTCATAGTACCACCCCTTCATAATAGAGATTGTATTCCAAGGAGTAAGCAGCACAAACCTGACTGATCCCAGATGGAAAAAATTGGGAGTCCAAATAGGATCCACATTAGAATCTAGAAAAAACAAGACAGCTGATAACCAAGAGCAAAAAATAGCGACGGCCAATAAGACAACCAAAGCCAAGGCAGAAGGGACCGCATAGAGATTGCATTCCAAGGATCCCAAATAGGATCCGTAGAATCAAAAAAACATGGCCAGATAACCAAGACAAAAAATAGCCAAAGGCGGTAGCCAA
Organism: Cymbidium sinense; assembly: GCA_021442155.1. Classification (NCBI taxonomy): domain Eukaryota; kingdom Viridiplantae; phylum Streptophyta; class Magnoliopsida; order Asparagales; family Orchidaceae; genus Cymbidium; species Cymbidium sinense. The sequence goes on along the minus strand of CM038224.1, from coordinate 54,205,233 downwards.
GACGATACACCAAGACACATAGGGACAACAAAGAGATAACATTCAAGGAGAAAGCGGCCAAGCAACCGGTTGGGAATAGAAAAGAAGGGTAATGTAGATCACAGTATCGAAAATAAATAATACCCCAGACCGAAACAGCAAGGGCAATCAGAAAAATAACCCCAACAATAAAATAATTAGTGCAACATTGGAACCCACCAGAGGATAGATCAAAACAGGGATACAAATTAGGATCCACATTAGAATCCAAAAAAATAACACAACAGATAACCAAGACAAAAAAAGCCAAAGCGATGCGACCAAGGCATACAGATAGTAGGGGACATCAATCAGAAAAGACCTAGCAAAGGTTAGAAACCCAGTAGATAGAGCATAGTGCCATAAATCATAAAAGCCACAGCCCAGACACTAATGACCAAAACTATCAGAAATAGCATAGTCGGAAAGAGCATACAGCAGAAAAGGCAACATGTTGAAACCCTTATTCGTATCCAAATCAGCATAGCCAAACATAGGAAAAGGACTGCAACCAACCAAAAAAGGCACCAAATGAATACAATCGAGGTCACATGTAGTTGCACCATTCGGGACCAAAATCATACAACCAAGATAGCAAGACAACAAAAGGCAAAGACCATAATACCACCCAATCCGCATAAACAGTGCATACGACAACACAAACCTAACAGAATCAAGAGGGGAATAAAGACAACAGTAGGTAATGAAGTACATAACTAACAGGTGATGAACAGTAGCCTAGGCGTGAGCAAGGGCATTGAGAGAGCCAACCCCAATAGCAGAGAGGTTATTGCCACAATGGAACCCACCAGCAAAAAGATCAAAAATTGGATTCAAATGAATATCATCATTAGAATCCAGCAAAAACAAGATAGCAGGTAACCAAGGCAAAACCGGCCGGGGCAACAAGGACAACAACATCCAAGCCTCTCAATCAGAGTAGACAATGCCATAGTTAATAACCAAGTAGATATAGCATAATAATAGGTATCTTGAATGCATCAATCCATACAGCAAACATCAAAATCCTCGAGCGGCAATGTAGAAACAACTTCGGCAAAGGACCAAATCCTACGAGCGGGGAGCCAACATAGGAGTCTGAAAAACCAAGATAGCAAAATCCAAGACAAGAAACAACAAGAACCGGTTTGCTTGCCATAAAGCCACCCATCCAAGATAAATATTACAATAAAAATAAGTTTAACTGCAAGAAGATGGAGAAAGCAACAGCAAATAAAGTAAAATAATGAATTAAGATGATAGGCATATAATAAACCATTAAGGGGTTCAAAGCATAATCCACCCAACAATCAACAACTTCAAAGGGGAGTTCTTGAGCAAACGACCAAAGCCCCATAGAATGAGATGGAGTAATAATCCGGTTGACCAACAACCGATTAAATACCAACAAGGCGGCCAAGAGTCCACCAAAAGCATTAGTAAAAACCAAGAAATCGATGGATAATAGGGATCTCGAAGCAATGAAAATCCTTTAAGTAACTCCAAACTATCGAGCAAGGGACATAAGTCCAAATAACAAGATAGCCGTAGCCTCAAGGGTCCAATTCCAACAACTAGAAAGATTTAACCATAGGAAAAGCCATTAAGAGTAGAGTTCATAAAAAAACCAAAATAAAGAGGAGAATTCTATGACAAATAGAACCGGGATGAAGAGAAACAACATGTGATCAAAATAGTGATAATAAAATATAGGAAAATCGAGAATCATAAAATAGCCATAAGTCATAAAGACAAATTTGGTCCCAAAATAAGACCTTTCCGGATCATAAAAATAGACTAAGTTAGGCAGAAGATAGGGAGAAACAAAGTAGAAATAAAGAGAGAGAAAAACATTAACATTCTCGATATGGAAACAACATTGACATTTAGAGGGTAAATGAAAACCTTTACCCCACAAGGAATCAATAGGGATAAAATTTTTAGAATAGTAGACAATAGGATATTATTATTAAAGTTTGGAGAACACATAGGAGGAAACATGAGTATATTTAATGTGGAGCCACACATTTTAAAGTTGAAATCACCATTATGTGAGCTTAAGAGAATTTGATCTTGATTGTTTGGAGTGATGGGAATAGAAGAAACCATAGGCAAGAAATTAAGGGATACAATTTACTTACCACTTATTGTTGTTTAGAAAAGTTTACTTCAATAGTGGAATGAGTGAGTAAGTTATGAATGGAACCACATCCACTCAATTATCTTGCCAAAAGAAAGTGTCAATTAATGCCCCAAGAAATTAGGATTCTACATCCCATTTAGCACAAAGTCTTTTCCACAGGAGAATCACCCGGTTTAGGACAAGTGAGGGGTGCTTACCTTGGTAATATTTTTCATGAAATTAGCCCAAAGTATGATTACTCTAAAATTCCACCAGTTTATAGAAAAGGCATTGGTAACTTCTTTTATGGATTTACAACCAAGACCTTCATCAAAGTGCCACAACTTTTAAAAAGAGGTCTAGTGCATTCTTTTAGAGGTATTAGAAGAATTTGTTAAGAGGCTTCAATTTGATGATAAATATGGTTTGGATGAGATATAAAGGCATGGAATTAAGAGTGCTCTTAATCAAGGTATACCACCAAAGAGTAAATGAAATTAAGCGAAATTTTATAGATATTTTTTGAATAAGGTCATCAAAAGGTGGGATCTTTTAGGCCTTTAAAGAGCAGAGCAGAGATAATTAATGGGAAGTTGATTTTGCTTAAAATTAGTAATTCTAGAGATTTGATTAAGTTATTGTTGAATCTTAGAGGATAAAATGGCATTTTTTTTCATTGAAAGTGATCACTAACTTTGCCAAAATTATTTAAGAGATTCTTAATAGTTTTAATATGGTGGAGAGGCATTAAGATTATAAAATCATCGACAAAGTTAAGATGAGAAATGGGAAACCACCATGAGTTTTAAAGACATGCTAGGAGTTTTAGTGAAAGATCATTGAGGCTCCTAGAAGGTATTTTACAATAATAAAGAGAAGGAGAAAGTGGGTCACACAAATCATGACTCAATTAAAGAAGGGACTCAATGATAGCAAGAGGACATTAGTGATACAACTTTTTTATAAGCGGATAAAATTCTAGAAACCAAATAAATGGAGGATTTGAAAAAAAATCCCAAGGTTGTCAAAGCTTTAGAGATGTCAGTTTGAAAGGATATTACCTCCTAAGGAACATCAATGTCGAACCGACTCTTGAGAGAAGAATATTATCGATATGGCTCTATTTTTAACAAAGGTTTGGTTGAGATGATTTTAGGAAGCGAGAGGCTAATCCTATTGTTAATTAATTTATGAGTTTGTGGAAAAAGTGCAAAGAAGGTCTAAAATCACCCAAGATTTAGGGTTATTAGTTTTGGGAATAAGGACAATAGTCATGAAAATATATAGATGCCATCAAAAAAAATCAATAACAGCATCAACAAGATCAGATTTAATAAAAGGCCAACAATGTTGAAAAAAATGAGTCATATAGCCATCAAGACAAGCAACAAAATTAGTGTTCATGCTATTGAGCGTACTGCTAATCTCTGCTTCCGTGGGATGCAAAGTGAGCAAATGGTTTTCCTCATTGTTAATCATAGAAGGGATAAGATGGGTGTTGGAGGGGTTTTGAAGGATTAGAATTTTAGATTTTGAAAGTGATGTATATTCCTTAATTTCATTATCGGTTATCGGTCACCATTAGAGTTCTTAATTTTCTTAATCGAGTTTAATGCTTTCCGTTTATTATAAATAGCATTAAAGTACCTTGTGTTTTTGTCGCCATCGGCAATATGTTTTATTTTATTTTTGATGCAGTAGGTTTCCTCCATATTTTGGTAATTAATCAAGTTATCTTTGGCTGTTATCATCGAGCTTTTTGGGCTCGTAGAACAACCTCTTCAAGAGAGCAAACAACTTGCTCCATAACTTTAAGATTGGTAAAAGATTTTTAAAAATATGCTTGTTTAGGTTTTTTTTTAAGTCTTTTGAGCTTAAGCCAAAGACGAATCATACCTTTAGAATTATCCGGTGGGAGAGCGATCCAATTAGTGAAAATAATTAGAAATATGTTGGGTCCACATATTTGGAATCTAAAGGTGAGGGAGTAGAAGAGTTAAGCTTTGATAGAGATTAAAGAGGAGCATGATCGAGACAATGTTCTTTAGGAAAGAGGCCATTGATTGATCAAAGAGAATTTAAAGGTCTGTCAAGGGCTACCAAAGTTTAGAGTTATGCCACATGTAGTCAAACCCAGAAAAACTAATGTCAAATCAGATTGCAATCTAGAATCATATTAGAGAAGTCTTCCATGGAATGGAGGTTAGGAGAACATCCTCCCACTTTTAAGAAGCAATGATTGTGTTGAAATCACCCCCAACCAGGGAAGAACAGGAGGCGAAGGTTCTTAAGTGATTTAGTATGTTCCTACCAACTCTATTACAAGAAGCATATAAAGGAACCAAAGGTGAAAACTCACCTAAAGAGATTTTGACATTTACCAATTGTTAGATCATCAATGATGGAAATGGTGATGGAATTATTCCAACACCATATTTTTATTAAGGTTGAAGAAAATTTTGAAATCCAATTTATCTAACAACATGGGCAATCTTGGAAGAGTGAATGAAAGGCTCAATAATCAAGTAATTTGATGTTATGAGTTTAGAGCTCGACATTTTTAGACGGAGAGTCCCACAAAGATATTTCTAGATAAGAAAATTAATCATAAAAAAAAAGAAAAAAAGGAAAAATAAAAGAAGAGGGAGGACATAATTATATGTGAGGTGTATAGAGAACATATGGTTCTAGTGAAGTTATTAGTCATTTTGGCTTTGGAAGATTTTTTTTTAATAAGCTTTGGAAGGGTTTAGTTTAAAGTATCTCCATGAGAGGATTGGTTTTGGGTATCGAAATAGGAGCAATATAGACAATATTTTATTAGTGGTGATTTCTCCTTCTTGATCGAGTAAGAATGAGAAATTAGAATAATAGCTTTAGTTTCTTAGTTTAGGTTTGTAGTTTAGATTTTTTAGTTTATTTAGTTTAGATTTATTTTAGTTTAGATTTAGTTTTTAGATTTAGTTTTAGATTTTCTACATTTTGATTTTTATTAATTTTAGAGTTTAGATTTAGTTTAGATTTTATTTTTATTCATTTTAGTTTAATTTAGTTTAGATTTTAGATTTAGTTTTAGAGTTTAGAGTTTTGTTTAGTTTAGATTTAGAGTTTTAAAATTTAGATTTTAGTTTAATTTAGATTTTTTTGATTTAGTTTAGATTTAGTTTAGATTTTTAGATTTTCTTTAGAGTTTAGATTTAGTTTAGGTTTTAGATTATAGATTTTAAATTTTAAGAATTTTAGATTTAGCTTAGAGTTTAGTTGTAGTTTAGATTTACTTTAGTTTAGATTTAGTTTAATTTAGTTTAGAGTTTAGTGTTTAGATTTTTAATTTTTAGTTTAGACTTTTAGTTTACTTAAATTTTTTTAGTTTAGTTTTTAGTTTAGTTTATATTTTAGTTTATTAGTTTAGATAGATTTTTAGAGTTTAAATTTAGATTTAGTTTAGATTTTAGTTTGGTTTAGATTTTAAATTTTAATTTAGAGTTTAAGGTTAGTTTAGGTGCTTTAGGGTTTAGGTTTTGGGAACCATGAAATTTTATTGGCACAAAAGGGGTTACAAGATCCTTAAAGGGGTTAAACTCAAAAGACAAATCTAAAGAGTGAATCCCTCTCAATACAACCATAAGGAAAAAAAGAAAAGAAAAGAAAAAAGCAAGATATAAAAAAAGTCAAAGCAGGAGACCTTGAAAACCTTATGAAGATGAGAGAAGCATATACCATCTCAGAGAAGGAACACAAGGAAACACCATAGAACACAAATAGCTAGAAATTTCCATAGGTAGATAAATACAAGAAAAATAAATAGAGATTTGAGAAATTTGGGGAATTGTGTGAAGAAAAGCTCATGAACTTACAAGCTTTAGGGTGTAAGGTTCTGGTTTAAGTTAGGGTTTAGGGTTTAAGGTTTATAGTTTATGATTTTTTAGGGTTTATAGTTTATGATTTTTTAGGGTTTAATTTTAGGTTGTTTTTTTTAATTTAGGGTTTAGGTTTTATTTTTTATTTATTAGGGTTTAGGGTTTAGTTTACAGTTTAGGCTTTAAGCTTTATTTTTTATTTATTTTTAGGTTTATTTTTTTAGGTTTATGTTATTATTTAGTTTTTATTTTATTTTATTTTATTTTAGGTCTATTTTATTTTTATTTTTATTTTATATTTAGTTGTTATTTTATTTAGATGTTTTAGGTTTATTTGCTCTTTTATTTTCATTTAGGTTTTTAGTAATTTTATTATATTTTAGTTTTTATTTTTTTATTTTACTTTATTTTAGGTTTAGGTTTAGGTTTTTGTTTAGGTTTTTATTTTATTAAGGTTTAGAATTTTTAATTTATTTTATTTTTAGGTTTTATTTAGCATAGGTTTAGGTTTTTATGGTTTAGGGTTTCGGGTGTAGGGTTTAGGGTTAGTTTAGGGTTTAGGGTTTAGGGTTTAGGATTTAGGGATAGTTTAGGGGGATTAGGGTTTAGGGTTTACAGTGTTTTTTTTTTTATTTTTTTTATATTTTGGGAAATCCCATGTAGGGGATTTTATTGCCACAAAAAGAGGGTTACAAGGTCCTTAAAGGGGATAAACTCGAACTATTGCTCAAGAGCTATTAATTAGAGTAAATCCCCATCTAAAAGGAAGCAAAAGAAAACAAGAAAGCAATCAAAAATTAGTTAACAAAATAAGCCAATGGAAGATTAGGGTCTGAGGATGTGAGAATGCAAGACACTCTGGAGCAAACCTACAAGAGGATAGAGAGAAACACACAGCAAAAATATAAGCAGAAGAAGTTAGAGTAGTTAAGGTAATACAAAATGATAACTAAAATTGCATAATCGAGAATGATAGTAAGAAATGTGATAGAAGGCTGCTTCACACCCGGTTAGGGTATATAGTATCCATGGTTTGTGAAGGGTTACATCACAAGAGCTACTACCAAAAGGGGTAATCATCACATAGGCAACAAACACGTGAGAAGATAGATTGTTGAAAGTCTTATGGGCTTTGTTACACGCAAACCTAAACAAAACCATAGATAAAATAGAGAGAAGTAAGGGATCCCATGTAGGAAAATTATCATCAATATAGTCACCATGACAGAATACTTATCCATATGAGAATGAGCCATCTTTGCGAACCTCATGAAAATCATAGCCAAGAGGTATAATAGGCCATCATAAAACCCACCACAAAAAAAAAGCGAAGAGGCGACTGCTAAAATTACTAAGCAAGTCAATGTGCCTAAATAACACCATCCCAAACATATGATATATATATGAATCTTTCTAACACAGAGTTACCTTGAAGCATAGTACAGAAAATGAACCCAATCACAATAATAAATGCAGATGTGAACAACCCCCTTATTAATATTCATAACAATAGTTGGCAAAAAGCAATTGTAAAGGAAGGTAGCATAACCCAACATAGGAAATAGACCACATCCCACAAAAAATAGCACCAAATAAAGACAATCGAAGCTAGGGCATCTTTGGACAAAAAATTGGATAATCGGATCAACAAACAACCAAGGACATGACAACAAAATAGGTGCAGTACCACCCATTGAATAGGCGATTGCATACCAAGTGGATAGATGCTTAATCACAATGATGCATAATCGAACCAAGATAAGAAAAGCGGTAGCATATGAGGTAGATCCGATACAACAGTAGGCAATCGACAATCCCAAATAGCAAAACAATTAATGCAACAATGGAACCCACCGGAAGAAAAATCAAAAGGGGATTCAAATGAGAGTTGACATTGGAATAGATAACTAGATAGCAGATAACCAAGACAACAAGCAGACAAAGACGACAAAGTTAGGCGGCCATAAAAGTTCTCATTAGAATAGACATTGCAATAGTTAGTAACCAAATAGGTAGACCAACACGGGGATCCGAAGCGCGGCAGACATCAATCATCAAAGACAATAAGAATAGCAATGTCAGAAACAACTTGCTGAACATAGGACCATAAAGTCCTACAACCAACAAAGATAGAGCCAACATTGGAATCCTGAAAAACCAAGATAACAAATATCCAAGGCAACAAACAATGAAGACAACATAAAATAGCAAGGCAGCCATAAAACCCATTGAATAAGTAGATACAAGTTTAAGCGAAACAAGATGGAAAAATAGCGGTAGATAAAGTAGTCCATAGAATTGATGATATAAAATAAACCACTAAATTTAAAGCAAAAGCCACCAAGTAGTCAACAACATCAAAAGGGTTTAAACAAAATAAACCAAAACCCGAGCGACTTTGAGTATTAATCAGTTCAAGGTATTACCAACAAGCGGCCAAAGTCCACCCATTGTATGCTAATATCCAAACCTTCCGGATAAAGATGATCGCTAGGCTAAACCCACATCCACTAAAGGAAAGCGATAAGCCATTAAGTCCAAACTGCAGGGAATAATAAAATTGAACTTGCAGTTTCTCTCCTGGCAGGTTGGGTATATGAGGTTGGCCAAAATAATCAGCAAGACAACTCCAAAAACACCCTGCAGAACATGATAAACATCCCCAATAGCAGCATGCTGGACATAAGACTCAATGATCCATAATAGCCAACAACCAAGAAAGAAAATAACAGCAAGTTGGCCATAAGACCAACCATTCAAAGTAGACAATGCATAAGGTAATTCCCAGATAGCGGAGGTGGTCTAGCAAGACTAGTAGGATGGAAAAAATAATAGTAGGTGAAGTCAAGACATCCGGATGTTACACAACATCGAAAGGTGAGAAACAACCAACAACCATAAAGACAATCTGCTGGACAAATGACCCACAAAACCAGAGGCCAACAGTGGAAACAATAATGCAAATAATACACCCAACAGATAGAACACCATAAAAAATCGAGATGTAAAATAATAGCAAAATGAGTTCAAAAGGGAGAAAATAAATAACCATCGGATAAAGATGATTAGGCTTGCAGCAAAGCCCACATCCTCAGTAGAGGCAAATGGATAAGCCATGAGGGATGCCCAATACTGCAAAGAGAGAGAAGAAATAAATAGGAAATTGTAGTTACACTCCTTGCAGGTTGGGGATATGAGGTTAGACAAAATAATCAGCAAAATAACTCCAAAAGCACCCTGATGAACATCATGGACAACCCTAGTAGTAGCATGATGAACATAAGATGCAATGATCCAGATCAACCAACATCCCAGGTAGAAAATTATATCAAGTTGGCCATAAGACCACCCATTCAAATTAGGCAAAGCAAAGGTTTGAAATACATTCAGCAAATACATTAAACCAACCCCAAGGGTAGTCTGCAGGGTAGTGTCAGTCATAAAGTTATATAGAAGTATAACATATAGGCATTGAGGAAAAGGACCCATAATATAATTCCAGATGTCCCTCTTTATCAATAAATAGAGCAAAAAATAGAGCATTAAGTAATATATCTCCTCCGGCAAGCAAGCAACATCTTAGTAGAAGACCCCAAACAAGGGTGAGAGTTAAACCAACAATAGATGCCACTCGAAAGGACCAACAAGGAGTAATAGGATGAGACATTAACAAATTCCAAAGGAGCGTCAACACATTAACAGTAAAAATAGTGTAAGCATTAGGCTCCCAATTAGAGCTAAGGTAATTAAACCAGCAACACATGTGAGATCGTAAGCAACAAGGGATATCACATTGATGCATCGGCGAAACCAAGCAACAACACAATATAAAATGGGCATGCGGTTAAGCGATATTGAAAAACAATCCCATGGGCTAGATTAATTTTGAGATAAGGAGTCCGGTGTTAAATTAACCAATGTTTGGGTAGGGTGAGTTGATCAAAGAAGATTATACCATCCAATCTGGCTCCCAGATTGGCAAGATAATCAAGACATGCATTACCTTCACACCATACATGAGTGATGTTAAAATTAAGTTGGGTAAGAAGAGCTCTTGTTTACTTGAGAAGGTAGTACAATTCAGTGTTGCTCATTTTGGTGGAAGTCAAAAGATTAATCAGCAGAAGGACATCCACCTCAATCCAAATATTGAGCCAACCATTTTGAAGGAAAATCTCTCAAGAGCTTTGTACACTGCAATAAGCTCAGCAAAAGGAATAGAACAAGAATTAAGGGGGTAGGCAAAAGTACATAGGAATTTATCATGAAGATTTCTGAAAATGCCACCACAACCTGAACCTTTACGAGAGATAGAGCCATCAGTGTTAATTTTAATAGTATGATCATGAGGTTTTACCCAATAAACAATCTTGTCATTTCATAGGGTTGATCACGTAAGTTAAGACCCAGTTTATTGGCCACAAATTTACAACCTTTGAAATGTTTGTAGTGAATGAGATTGACATTAAACAAGTCACGAATTTTTGTTTTAGTTCTAGCAATTATTCTCATTTGGTTCATAGGGATCTCACGATGTTTTGCATCATTTTTGTCCATCCATATGAACCAAATAAGGGTGATAGCAGTTATGACTTTAATGTGACCTTTAATAGTGTTGTCAAAATAAACTTCAAGAAGTTCATATAAAGTTAGAGCCATTGAAAATGATAATGTTAAAGAGATCATCATACCAAATCTAGAGTTTAGAAATGGCCCCGTTAACAAAGACATGATTCACATTCTCAATATAAAAGCGATTGGCATTTTGAAGGTAATTGAAAACCTTTATCCCACAAAAGTCAACAGGGATGAAGTTTTTCAAAATAAGCAAGTAAGAACAGTAAGAAGTAGGGATAGTGATATTCCAAAGTTTGAGAAACACATTGGAAGAATCATGAGTTTCTTTAATGTGAAGCTAAACATTTTAAAAGTTGAAATCACCATTATGTGAGAGCTTAAAAAGGATCTGATCTTGATTGGTAGGAATGATAGGAATAGTAGTGAGTTTGTTCAAGAGAAAAGAAGGAATATAATCAATAAGCTTACTATTGTTCCACATATTATTCTGCCAGAAATATTTCACTTTAATAGCGGTAGTGGAGAGTAAGTCATCAATGGACCCACATCCACTCAGTTATCTTGCCAAAGAGAAAGAGTTAATCCCCAGTTCAACATCCCATTTGTGGAACAAAGTCTTTTCCAAACAAGTATCAGCTTTATAGGGACAAATGAGGGGTGCTTTTATATTGTCATGATTAAAGACTATTGTTACTCCTAAAATTCTGAGTTTATAGGAAAAGGCGGTGATAGCTTCTTTGATTGGCACACAAAACCACCTTTGAGAGTGCCACAACTTTTAAAAGAGGTCAGTGCATTCTTTTAGAGGAGTTATTAAAGCCCAAAAAATTTGTTAAAGGCGCTAAATTCATTAATGATAGAAATGGTCACAATGGTTTGGATGAGATATATAAAGGTGGAATTAAGAGTGCTCTTAATCAAGGTGAGCCTACCACCAAAGAGTAAATGAAATTCCCCAGAAATTTTATTGGAGATTTTGGATAAGATCATAAAAGATGAGATCTTTTTGACTTTAAAAGCGGAGATAATTAATAGGAAGTTGATTGAAAATTAGTAATTATGGAGATTTGGTTGATCCTATTGGTAGGGATTTTGAAGGAATGAAACAACATTTTCCATCATTGAGAAAGAGGCCATTTTCTTTGCCAAATTCATTCTTAATAGTTTTAATGTCTTTGAATAGAGGCATTACAAAAGATTATAAAATCATCAGCAAAATTGAGATGAGAAATAGGGATACCACCATGAGTTTTAAAAAACATGGTAGGATTTTTATTGAAAAGATCATTCAAGCTCCTCGAAAGATATTCAATAGCAAGAATAAAAAGAGAGGGTGATAGGGGTCTCCTTGTCTCAAAGCCATGCCTTGAAGTAAAGAAAGCAGGGACTCACCATTCATGATAACAAAAAACATTGGTATCTGGTTTTGATGAAGCGGATGAAATTTTGAAAATGCAAACAAATGTAAGATTTGAAGAGGAAATCCCGAGAGGTTATCAAAGGCTTTAGAGATATCAGTTTGAGGAGGATGTTGCCACCTCTAGTAGGAACATCAATGTCATGAACCAGCTCTTGGGCAAGAAGGATGTTGTCGGATATAGCCCTATTTTTAACAAAGCTAGTTTGGTTAGGAGAAATAATTTTAGGGAGCAACGAACTTATCCTATTATTAATTAATTTAGCAATGAGTTTTGAAAGAAGGTGCAAAGGCGATAGGTCTAAAATCTCTAAGAATCAGATTAATTTTGGGAATGAGGACAATGGAAGTGCTAGAAAAGTATCTAGGTAAAGCATCGAAGTCAACCATCAACAAGGTCGACTTAATAAAGGCCATAAACCAATGAGTTTTTTGAACTTTAAAGTTTGGAGTTTAGTTTAGTTCATATTTAGTGTTTTAGAGTTCATATTTTAGTTTAGATTAAGATTTAGAGATTTAGTTTAGATTTAAGTTTTAATTTAGTTTAGATTTAGTGTAGTTTAGATTTTTAGATTTTTAGATTCAATTTTGAGTTTAGTTTTAATTTAGTTTAGATTTAGTTTAATTTAGCTTAGAATTTAGAATTTAGATTTTTAAATTTTAGTTTAGTTGTAGTTTAGATTTTTAGTTTAGTTTAGATTTTTTTAGCTTAGTTTTTAGTTTAGTTTAGATTTTAAATTTTTAGTTTAGATTTTTAATTTCGAGTTTAGATTTCTAGATTTAGTTTAGTTTCATTTAGATTTAGTTTAGATTTGTAGAGTTAAGATTTAAATTTATTTTAGATCTTAGTAAAGTTTAGATTTTAGATTTTAGTTTAGAGTTTAGGGTTTAAAATTTAGGTTTTAGTTTAGGGTTAGTTTAGGGGTTTAGGGTTTAGTTTAGGGTTTAGGGATTGAGGTTTAGGTATAGGGTTTTAGTTTTCTGAATGGTTATAGTTTAAGGTTTATGGTTTATGGTTATTTAGGATTTAGGTTTAGGTTTTTTTTTAATTTAGTGTTTAAGTTTTAATTTTTATTTATTTGGGTTTAGGCTTTACTTTAGGGTTTAGGGATTAGGGTTTAGGGTTTAGGTTTAGGTTTATTTTTATTTATTTTGGTTTTATTTTAAATTTTTTTGGTTTAGGTTTTTATTTAGTTTTAATTTTATTTTAATTAAAATTATATTATTTTATTTTATTTTTTAGATTTAGTTTTATTTTAGGTTTTATTTTTTAGTTTTAGTTTCGTTTAAGTTTTTTATTTATTTTATTTAGTCTTATTTTATTTTGTTATATTTTTAGGTTTAGGTTTTAGTTTAGGTATTTATTTTATTTTATTTTTTTATTTTATTTAAGTTTAGTTTTATTTAGTACAACTTTAGGTTTTAAGGGTTTAGGGTTTTGGGTTTAGGGATTAGGGTTTAGGGTTAGTTTAGGGTTTAGGGTTTTAGGCTTAGAGTTTAGGTTAGTTTATGGTTTAGAGTTTACGGTTTAGGGTTTAAGGTTTAGGGTTTAGGGTTAGTTTAGGTTGTTTTTATTTATTTATTTATTTATTTTTTAATTTTTTTATTATTATTTTTATTATTTTTTTTGTTTTTTATTTGTTTTTTTTATGGGTTAGTTTAGGTTGTTTAGTGTTTAAGGTTTAGCATTTAGGGTTTATGATTTAGGGTTTAGGATTTAGGGTTTAAGGTTTTAGGTTTAGGATTTAGGGTTTAGGGTTTAGTATTTAGGGATTTAAGATTTAGGGTTTTTGTTTTTGTGTTTAGGGCTATAGTGTTAAGGGTTTATGGTTTTTTATGGTTTAAGTTTAGGTTTTAGAGTTTCAATTCTTAGGTTTTAGATTTAGTTTACATTTTAGTTTAATGTTTTAAGATTTAATTTATCTAGCTTAGTTTAGATTTAGTTTAGATTTAGTTTTAGGGTTTAGATTTAGGTTTAGATTTTATTCAGTTTAGATTTTAGATTTTTTTTAGTTTAGTTTATTGTAGTTTAGATTTAGTTTAGCTTAGGATTTAGATTTAGATTTTTAGTTTAGTTTAGATTTTAGATTTAGTTTAGGTTTTCAAGTTAGATTTTTGTTTATTTAATTTAGATTTAGTTTAGATTTAGTTGAGATTTAGTTTAGGTTAGACTTAATTTGGATTTAGTTATTTTATTTCATTTTAGATTTTTTAGGTTTAGATTTTTATTATTTTAGAGTTTAGAGTTAGTTTAGATTTTATTTTTATTTTGTTTAGTTTAGTTTAATTTAGATTTTAGATTTAGTGTTAGAGTTTAAAGTTTAGTTTAGTTTAGATTTAGAGTTTTAGAGTTTAGATTTTAGGTTAGATTAAGATTTTTAGATTTAGTTTAGAATTATTTTAGATTTTTAGATTTAGTTTAGATTTTAGATTTTAGAGTTTATATTTTAGCCTAGTTTAGAGTTTTAGATTTTTAGATTTAGTTCAGAGTTTAGTTTCAATTTAGTTTAGTTTAGAGTGATTTTTAGAATTTAGTTTAGATTTAGTTTAGTTTTTATTTAATTTGGATTTTTAGTTTTGTTTAGATTCCTTTAGTTTAGTTTTTAGTTTAGTTTAGAATTTAGTTTTTTAGTTTAGATTTTTAGTTTAAAGTTTAGATTTTTAAATTTAGTTTAGTTTAGTTTAGATTTAGTTTAGAATTTAGATTTAGTTTATAGTTTAGATTTAGTTTAGTTTAGTTTAGATTAATTTTGATTTAGTTTAGATTTTTTAGTTTATAGTTAATTTAGATTTAGTTTAGTTTAGATTTTTTTAGTTTAGATTTTATTTTATTTAGCTTATTTTAGTTTAGTTTATAGTTTAGATTTAGTTTTAGAGTTTAGAGTTTAATTTAGTTTAGATTTATTATTTCAGAGTTTAGATTTTAGTTTAGATTTAGATTTGTAGATTTAGTTTAGATTTTTTTGATTTAGATTAGAGTTTAGATTTAGGTTAGATAGTAGATTTTAGAGTTTAGATTATAGTTTAGTTTAGATTTTTTAGATTTTTAGATTTAGTTTAGAGTTTAATTTTACTTTAGTTATTTAGTTTAGATTACAGCTCAGAGTTTAGATTTTTATATTTTAGGTTAGATTAATTTTATTTTAGGTTTAGTTTAGATTTTTAGTTTAGTTTAGATTTTTTTATTTTAGTTTTTCATTTTGTTTAGATTTTCATTTTTTTAGTTTAGATTTTTAGTTTAGAGTTTAGATTTAGTTTAGTTTAGTTTTGATTTAGATTAGATTTTTAGAGTTTAGATATAGATTTAGTTTAGATTTAAGTTTAGTTAGATTTTAGATTTTAGTTTAGAGTTTAGGGTTTAGGGTTTAGGATTTTTGGTTTAGGGTTTTGGGTTTAGTTTTTAGGGTTTATAGTTTTTTAGGGTCTAAGTTTAGGTTTTAGAGTTTACTTTATAGTTTTATTTAGGTTTATAGTTTAGGTTTTTTAGGGTTTAGTTAGGTTTAGGTTTAAGGTTAGTTTTTTAGTTTAATTTATTTAGGGTTTTAAGATTTAGGGTTTTATTTTAGTTTATAGTTTTTTATGGTTTAAATTTAGTTTAGATTTATTTTAGATGTCTTAGTTTTTTAGTTTTATTTTATTTAGGTAAGATTTATCAGTTTAGATTTTTATTTAGTTTTAGTTTAGATTTAGTTTAGTTTATTTAGTTTGGGTTTAGGGTTTAGGTTAGTTTGTTAGTTTAGGGTTTAGGTTTAGGTTTAGGGTTTTATTTAGGGTTAGTTTAGGGGTTTATTTAGGTTTTTTTTTATTCATTTTAGTTTTATTTTTGGTTTATTTTTTAGGTTTAGGTTTTTTTTTATTTTATTTTATTTTAGGTCTATTTTATTTTTTATTTTAGATTTAGTTTTTATTTAAGTTTTATATTTTATTTTATTTTTTAGTTGTTTTGGTTCTTATTTATATTTTAGTTTATTTTATTTCTTATTTTATTTTATTTTTAGGTTTAGGTTTAAGTTTTACTTTAGGCTTTTAATTTAATTTAATTTTTTATTTTATTTAGGTTTAGATTTTTTTATTTATTTTATGTTTAGGTTTTGTTTAGTTTAGGTTTAGGTTTTTAGAGTTTTGGATTTAGGGTTTAGAGTATATGTTAGTTTAGGGTTTAAGGTTTAGGGGTTTTTTTTGGGTAACCCATATGAATTTTATTACACAAAAAGGGTTAGGTCAGGGATAAACTCAAGCTACTTTTGAAAGAGCTACAAACCAGAGTAAATATCTAAGTAAAATCACAAAGCAAAGGGAGGAAAACAACATATATAAATTGATAAAGAGAAGCCATTGGACCATCTTCATAAAAACTCTTGAGGATGAAAGCTATGCCTCCAAAGAAGAAACCAAAATAACTGAATTTACAAACATCTAGAAGAAAGAGTTAGCACAATTAAAGTGATACAAATGAAAATAAAGTAAAAGCAAAATAATATGAATTATGAGTGTGTGAGAATAGAGTCCATAAAATTGGGACCACAATAGTGAGCATCAAACTTCCAATGGAGGTTATCACAGTGCCTAGGATGATGGTGAAATCATCCCGACCTTCATCCTACATGCACGAAGTGGAATATGCCATTGAATTCATATGGTCTTTAGTTTTAAAAATAGCACATACACTATAGAAACATAGATCAAAATGGTAAAGGGATGACCCATATAAGATTATCACCAACTAATGCCAACAAAGCATGAGAATGCATAGCCAACAACATCCCAACCCAGATGAAAATATTGGCCACATCCACCTTATTAATGGTAACAATAATTATAATAAAGGCAAGAGTAAAATCAACTAGTAGATAAATCCATACAGCAAAGTCACAGATAATGGGGTGAAATACATGACAATCATCAGAATAAAAGGCCAGGCAAGAAACCAAAAACAATGTTCACCCTACTAGACATAGTAATCCAAAACCATTTAGCGAACCATCCCAAAGATGATACCTCTTGTCGGAAAATAGCATTAAAGGGAAAAGAGGGATTTCTGATATGTTAAAATCACCTTGATAATAGTCACAATAGTAATTGCACAAGTCTAAAAGAGATGGTTAACCACACACAAATAATAGAACATAAAAGCCAAGTAATAGCTACGGAGAACATAAAAAAGACCATAGAAATATCCAAAACAACAAACCAAATCTTAGCGATAGGTAATTATAGATTACCATTACTTCAATGAACTAAAATGAGAATCGAAAAAATAACAGTAGTAAAATCCTTCAAATCAAGGGAAACAGACTAGCATCTAAGCAAATAGCATTAGAAAAGATAGCAGGAAAGAGAGTCAAGAAACAATCCCAATCGTGCAAGGAAACAACAGTCATGGTAAGAAAATTAAACATTCTATCTTTGCAGGTTGGGAAAAGGGGTAGGACAAACCAGCAGGTTAGCAAATCAGGAGGCACAAACCCAAAAAGCAAATTAAAAAGAACCCAACATGTAGCGGGATAACAAACAGCTAACCAACATCTGGGAGAATAGAGGCAAGAGCCTTCATTACATGATAACCATAAAAATGATACAGGAAAATGCATCAGAAACCAATTGTTCCAAAAATAATAATCAGCCTGGTGGACATAATAATCCAAAAGACCATTCAGTATATAAGCAAAACCCCGTTCATTGCCAGCCAAACAGATGTTAACAATCACCTTGATAATTGCACAAGTCTAAAATATCCAAGAGAGTAATGAAAAGAAAGATAGACCCATACCTCAAAGTCTTAGATAATATGGCTAACCACACAACAAACAAGTTAGACCTGAGATAGTTAGCTTCGAAGATAAAATCCTTAAGGCCATTCACCCAGTAGCCAAAACAACAGACCAAATACTGAACAAGGAGAAATAGGCTAGCAGCTAAGCAAACAGTATCAGTAAAGATAACAAGAAAGGGAGGCAAAAAATAGTCCCAATCGTGCAAAGAAACAAATAGAAAATAGTCCCAATTGATAGGTAAGACAACTGACAAGCCAAATACATAATCTATCCAGATTAGAAAAGGCATTTAGATTGGGAAAATAGGTAAAACAACCCTCTTCAGTAAGTGAAACAGCAAGTATAATAATACCTAATAAGTAGGTGGATAATTAGCAGTAAACTAACAGCTGAGGCTACAAAGGCAAGAGCCTCCAACACAGGAAATCTAGGTAATAGTTTCAGGGAAATGCATTAGAAGAAACCAAGTAGCAACAAAAATTAAAAAAAGGATTGGACATATAGGTTAGGTAAACCATTAACAGACCAAAAAATATAAAACTGAGACTAAGGGTAGTCCAGTATTGTCCAAATTAACTAATCCATGCAAGTGTTTAGGAATATTAAGCTGATCAAAGAAAGTTATGTCTTCTAATCTAGTATTAGCAAGAATTTAGCATTACCTTCATGACAAACATGAGTGATTTTGAAAAAAACTTGAGATAGAAGAGCTCTAGTATGATTAAGGAGGTAATACAAATATGTATTACCCACCTTGGTGGAGGTCAACATATCCATCAGTAAGAGAGCATCCACCTCAATCCAGATCTTAAGCCAACTTTTTTGTAAATAAATCTCAATAGCTTTGTTAACAGCCATTAATTCAGCAAAGATAACAAAACATGCAGTAAGAGGATAGGCAAAACCACAAGTAACATTACCTTTAAAGTTTCTGAAAATGCCACCACAGCCAAAAGCATTTTGAGAAATGGAGCTGTCAGTATTAATTTTGATAATATTATTATGAGGCTTTATCCAATAGATAATCTTATCTTCTTTAGATTTGGGATACTCTGGCAAGCTAAGACCTAGTTTGTTGGCCACAAATTTATAGCCTTTAAATTGAATGTTGGTAATTAAATTGGCATTAAATAAGACACGAATTTTATCTTTAATTCTAGCAATAATCCATTTATGATTCATAGGAATCCCATGATGTTTAGCATCATTTCTATCCATCCATATGAACCATATAAGAGTGATGGAAGTTATCACTTTAATGTGACCTTTTACAGTTCTTTGAAAATAAACATTAAGAAGTTGATATAAGGAAAGCCATTGAAATGGTCAATATTGAAAGATCATCATACCAAAGTAGTTTGGAGGCAATAACTCCATTAATAGACATGGTTCACATTCTCAATGTGAAAACAACATTTTGAAGGTAAATAAAGCCTTTACATCAAAGAATCAATAGGGATGAAATTTTATTTAAATTAGTTAGAATAGTATATAGTGTTATTCCAAAGTTTAAAAAACCGTTAGAAATCATGAGCTTCTAATATGAATCAGGACATCTTTAAGGTTAAAATCACCATTTTGAGATAGCTTAAATAGAATCTGATCAGGATGGTTAGAAATGATAGTGATGTTAGTAAATTTATGTAAAAGACATGTAGGAATATAATCAGTAAGCTTAGTATCATTCCATCTATTATTCAGCCTGAAAGAGTTTACTTTACTAGTAGCAGTGGAGTGAGTAGATAATAAATCATCAATGGAGCCCTTTGTCTAGTTGTCTTGCCAAAAGAAGAAGATCTAGAGTTAACCACAAGAGGATTATTAAATGAAACAAAGGGTTAAAATCACCATTTTGAGCGGTTAAGAATCGAGATGGTTAGAAATGATAGGATGTTAGTAAATTTATGTAAAGAGAGGTAGAATATAATCAAGCAGTATCATTCCATTTATTATTTCTTATTTTAATTTAGATTTAGGTTTAGGCTTTAGTTTAGGTATTTATTTTTTTTTTTAATTTTTTTTTAGGTTTAGGTTTTTTATTTATTTTATTTTTCAATTTTATTTAGTTTTGGTTTAGGTTTTTAGGGTTTAAGGTTTAGGCTTTAAGGTTTAGGGTTTAGGGTTTAAGGTTTAGGGTTTAGGTTAGTTTAGGGTTTATAATTTTGGGTTTAGGGTTTAGGGTTTAGGTTAGTTTAGGGTTTAGAGTTTCTTGTTTAGGGTTTAGGGTTTAGGGATTAGGGTTTTAGAGTTTAGAGATTAGCTTTAGGTATTAGAGTTTAGATTATTTATTTTAGTTTATTTAGTTTTGTTTAGATTTAGTTTAGATTTAGTTTTAGGTTTATATTTTATTTACTTTAGATTTTAGAGTTAGTCTTAAGTTTGGATTTAGTTTAGTTTAAATTTAGTTTACTTTAGAGTTTAGATTTTGATTTTTATTTTAGTTTAGAGTTTATTTAGTTTAGATTTTAGATTTAGTTTAGGTTTTTAGTTTAGATTTTAGTTTATTTAGTTTATATTTTAGATTTAGTTTAGTTTAGATTTAGTTTAGACTTAGTTTAGATTTAGTTTAGATTTACTTTAGTTTAGATTTAGTTTAGATTTAGTTTTTAGATTTAGTTTTAGATTTTTTTTAGGTTTACATTTTTATTTCTTTTAGAGTTCAGATTTTATTTTTATTTAGTTTAGTTTAGTTTAATTTAGATTTTAGGTATAGTTTTATTATTTAGGGTTTAGTTTAGTTTAGATTTTGAGTTTTAGAGTTTAAATTTTAGTTTAGATTTAGAATTTTAGATTTCGTTTAGATTTTTAGATTTAGTTTAGAGTTCAGATTTAGCTTAGATTATATTTTAATTTAGATTTTTGGATTTTTAGATTTAGTTTAGAGTTTAATTTTACTTTAGTTTAGATTTAGTTTAGTTTAGTTTAGATTTTTTAAATTTTAGTTTAGATTTAGTTTTTTTTAGTTTATTTTAAATTTTTTTAGTTTAGTTTACATTTAGTTTAGATTTTCATTTTTTAGTTTAGATTTTTAGTTTAGAGTTAAATTTTAGATTTGGTTTAGTTTAGTTTTGATTTAGCTTTGATTTTTAGATTTTAAATTTAGTTTAGATTTAAGTTTAGTTTAGATTTTAGGTTTTAGTTTAGAGTTTAAGGTTTAGGGTTTAAGGTTTATGGTTTTAGGGTTTTGGATATAGTGTTTAGGGTTTATGGTTTTTAAGGATTTAGGTTTAGGTTTTAGAGTTTAGTTTTTAGTTTAGGGTTAGTTTAAAGTTTAGGGTTTTGGGTTTATGATTTAGGTTAGTTTAGGGTTTACAGTTAATGGTTTAGGGTTTAGGTTTTAAGGTTTAGGGCTTTAGGATTTAAGGTTTAGTGTTTAGATTTTATAGTTTTTTAGGGATTAGGTTTAGGTTTTAGAGTTTATATTTTTAGATTTTAGATTTAGTTTAGTTGGTTTAGTTTAGTTTAGTTTAGATTTTAGTTTAGATTTAGTTTAGATTTTATTTAGTTTAGATTTTTGATTTAGTTTTTAGTTTTGATTTAGTTTAGTTTTGAGGTTAATTTTGGGTTTAGGGTTTAAGTTAGTTTTGGGTTTAGAGTTTAGGGTTTAGGGTTTAGGGCTTAGGCTTTAGGGTTTAGGGTTAGTTTAGGGGGTTTAGTTTTATTTTTTATTTATTTTTAGTTTTTATTTTTTAGTTTATTTTTTAGGTTTAGGTTTTTTTTTACATCTTATTTTATATTATTTTAGGTCTATTTTATTTTTATTTTAGATTTAGTTTTTATTTTATTTAAGTTCTTTTATGTTTATTTTATTATTATTTTTATTTAGGTTTAGGATTTAGGATTTTTTTAGGGGAACTCCATGTAGGAGAATTTTATTGCCACAAAAAAGGGGGTTACAAGGTCCTTAAGAGGGGATAAACTCAAGATCTACTGCTCAAAGAGCTACAATCATCCTAGAGAGTGAATCCCCTATCTTAGTACTACCATAAGGAAGAAAGATAAAATAAAGACAAAAGAAAACAGTAAGAGAAACAAAAGTAGCAAAAGGGAGAAGTTAGAGGATAGCTTTCAGCAAAAAGTTGTGAAGATGAGAGAAGCATATGCCACCTCCAGAGGAAGAACCTGCACAAAACTAGAGGAAGGAATTAGCACAGGTAGAGAAATACATGGAAAATTACCAGAAGAAACAAAGGAGAGTGAGAGATATTTAAAGAATTATGTGGAGGAAGGCTCAGGATCAGTCACACAAGAATGGCGCAGTCACAAGCATGAGCATCCAAACTTCAAAAGAAGGGTTACATCATTGGAGCTACAACCAGCCAAAATATGAGGGAAATCATCCCAACTAACATAGCCAACATACCTGGGAGAAGGCAGCTGCCACTGGATAAAAATCATTTGATCTTTATTACCTGCATAACAAGCAATAGGAAAAAACACAATAGAAGAAAAGTAAACACTATTCAACATGGCCAAGGGATGCACCTTTGAAAACACCTAAGTATTCCAACATAGCATGTGAATGAACAAACACAATCCCTACTATTACTCATCATGGCAAGAAAAATAATAGTGATGAAAGCCAATCAAGCAGTTATTAACATTCACCTATTAATAGTTAGATCACAACAATGATTATACAGGTCTAATAGAGCCAAGAGTAACCTCAACTAGTAGATATACCCATATAGAAAAAGCACAAGTAAATGAATAGCAAAGGACATCATACAAAGGCGGGAAGAAATCCACAGAAAAAATAGCCATGAACATAATAACAATAAACCATTCTAGATCAATACAACAAACCAAATAATGTAACCAATAGAGGAGAATGTGGGCAATGTCATTACAAAACTGAGCCATGATAGGAATCAAAAATAAAACCAAAATCCATTATGTAGGAAAATGACTAACTACTAAGCAAACAGCTATAGCAAAAACAAAAGGAAAAGGAGAAGAAAAGAAAACCCAACCATGCGGGGAAATAGTAGAAATCACAAAAGTAAGAAGAGAAAGGGAAATAATGAACATAAACAACACAATAACTAATTGATCCATGAAGGTTGAGAGAAAGAGCAGAATAAACTAGCAAGTCCAGTGAAACAGGTGATAGTCCCTGGTAAGAAGGCTATCAACAAATAAAATAGAACCCAACATGTTAAAGGACAAATAGTAGGTAACCAATAGATGAGGCAAAAGAGCCAAATACCACCATAACAGGAAAGCCAGGAAAATGCAGCTAGTAAGTGCAGCAAAAAACTGAGAAGGGGACAGTGCTGATCAAAGAAAACATAAAGAGGAAAATATAGACAAAGAAAATAGTTAATCGAGCAGAAAATAGCATAATGTAACCTAATTTTTGAGGTATGTTAAACTAGAGTTATCCAAATTAACTAATCCATGCAAATGTTTAGGAAGACTAGAATGATCATAAAAGGTGAGCACATCTAATCTAGAATAGCAAGAAGTCAGCATTTCCTTCAATCCAAATGTGAGTAATGTTAAAATAGACTTGTGTGAGGAGAGCTCTAGTATGATTAAGGAGGTAGTATAAATCTATGTTTCCCACCTTGGTGGAAGTCAACATATAAATGAGAAAAAGGGAATCCACTTCAATCCATATTGATCCAACCTTTTTGCAAACAAATCTCTATAACATCGTTAACAACCATTAATTCAGCAAAGATAATAGAACAAGCTTTAAGGGGGTAGGCAAAAGCACAAATGACACTACCTTTAAAGTTTCTAAAAATTCCACCATAGCCAAAAACATTTTAAGAGATAGAGCCATCAATATGAATTTTGATAGTATTGTTATGAGGCTTTCTCCAATAGAGAAGCTTATCTTCTTTCTAGTTGGGGATCTCAGGCAAGTTAAGATCCAGCTTGTTGGCCACAAATTTGCACCCTTTAATGTGGTTGTTATTAATTAATCTAGCATTAAATAAAGCATGGATTTTTTTCTTTAGTTCTAGCAATAATCCTCTTGTGATTCATAGGGATACCATGATGTTTGGCATCATTTCTGTCCATCCATATGAACCATATAAGAGTGATGGCAGTAATGACTTTAATGTGCCCTTTCATAGTATTATGAAAATAAACATTAAGTAGTTGATATAATGATAGAGAACCAGGAAAATGGTTAATATTGAAAAGATCATCATACCAAATCCATAGCTTGGAGGCAATAGCTCTATTGACAAAAAAACATGGTTCACATTCTCAATGTGAAAACAACAATAGCATTTGGAAGCTGAAAGCTTTTTCCCACATCAAGAGTCACAGAATGAAATTCTCCAAATAAGGATAGAGTAAGAAATGGATAATGTTATTCCAAATTTTAAAAATACATTAGAGAACCATGGGCTTCTCTAATATGATTCTGACATTAAAATCACCATCGTGAGATAGCTTAAAAAGAATTTGATCAAATTTGTTAGAAATGATAGGAATGTTAGTGAATTTATCTAAAAGAGAAATAGGAATATAATCAGTGAGTTTACTATTGTTCCAAATATTATTAATCTAAAATGAGTTCACTTTAATAGCAGTAGTAGAATGAGTAGATAAGAAATCATTAATAGAACCACTGCCAATCTAGTTGTCTTTCCAAAAGAAAGAAGATCCAGAGTTAACCCCGCAAGATACAAGGGAATCAGCTTCCCATTTGATGGAGCAAAGTCTTTTCCAGACTAGGGAGTCTCCCACTTTGTATGGAAAAATAAGTGGATGCTTACCCTGGCAGTATTTGGCAGTCATGAAGTTAGCACAGAGACTATTATTGCTCCTAAATTTCCACCAAAGTTTATGAGAGAAAGCAATAATAGCTTCACGAATAGACTTACAACCAAACCCACCCTCAGCAAGGGTACCACAACTTTTATACCAAGAGGTCCAATGCATCCTTTTTGTAGAATTGTTAGAGCCCTAGAAAAATTTATTAAGGAGACATTCTATTCTTTTTAAAGTATAGTTAGTAGGGATGATGGTTTGAAAAAGATATAGAGGCATGGAATTAAGGGTACTCTTGAGCAAAGTAAGCCTGCCACCAAAGGAAAGTAAGTGAAATTCTCAAATAAAAATTTTATTAGCAATTTTTTGGATTAGATCATCAAAGAGATGTGATCTTTTTTGACCTTTGTATAGAGGAGCACCAAGATATTTAATAGAGAGTTGTTGTTATTTAAAATTAGTGATTCTCAAGATTTGATTGATTTTATTACTGGAGATTTTAGAAGAGGTAATGAAATAACTTTTATCTTCATTGATAATAAGACCACTTTCTTTACCAAAATTATTTAAGAAATTTTTAATGCATTTACTGTGATGGATGGAAACATTACAAAAAATAATGAAATCATCAACAAAACTAAGATGGGAGACAGGTATACCACCATGAGTTCTAAAATACATGCAAGGATTGTTGTTGAAAAGGTTATTTAAGCTCCAAGAGAGATATTCCACGTCAATAATAAATAAGG
Organism: Cymbidium sinense; assembly: GCA_021442155.1. Lineage (NCBI taxonomy): Eukaryota > Viridiplantae > Streptophyta > Magnoliopsida > Asparagales > Orchidaceae > Cymbidium > Cymbidium sinense. The sequence continues at coordinate 54,179,980 of CM038224.1, read as the reverse complement.
AAGGGGACAAAGGGTCACCTTGCCTCAAACCATGAGAAGAAGGTAAAAATCCTAAGGCCTCACCATTAAGAATAATAGAAAACCATGCATTGCTAAAAAAAATTTTAATTAGGTAGATGAAATTTTCAGAAAAGTTAAACAATTGAACGATGTGTAATAGAAAATACCAAGAGATGTTGTCAAATGCTTTATAAATATCTAATTTAAATAGTATGTTACCACCTCTATTAGGAGCATCCAAATCATGAATCAGCTCTTGAGCAAGAAGAATGTTATTAGATATAGCTCTACCTCTAACAAATCTAGTTTGGTTGAGGGAGATATTTTTTTGAAGAAGAGGACTAAGTCTACGGGCAAGCATTTTAGTAATCAGTTTATGAAAGAAAGTATAACGGCTAATAGGCCTGAAATCACTCCAAGATTTAGGATTCTCAATTTTAGGTATAAGGACAATATAAGTACTAGAAAAATATCTACGAAGTGGGTTACTAGTAAAGAAGTCAATAACAGCATCAACTAAATCATTTTTAATAATAGGCTGATAATGTTGGAAGAATTGTGTTGTATAACCTTCCAGACCACGACAAAATTAGTATTCATGTTATTAAGATTTTTAGCAATCTCCTCTTCCATAGGCAACCTAGTAAGCAAATGATTGTCATCACTGGTAATGGTTGAGGGAATCAAATGGGGGCTAGAAATAGCATCTAAAGTGTGGCCCTTGTGAAGAATATTTTGAAAATTATTAATAATAGAGGCTTTAGTATTAGTGATCCAATCTCTAGTATCACTTTTAATTTTTTGGATAGAGTTTAAAGCTATCTTTTTATTGAATAAAGCTTGAAAATACCTTATATTTCTGTCCCCATCAGCAATATGCTTACTAGCAACCTTTGGCTGCCAATAGGTTTCTTCTATATTTTGATAGTTAACCAGATTATCTTCGGCTTCATTCAAATCCTTTTAGTTAGAAAAGTCAATCAAAACTGCATTTTCAATACTACAAACCAAAAGCTCCATATTTTTGATATTAATAAAGAGATTTTTAAAATAATGCTTGTTCCACCAAACTAGGTTTTGTTTAAGCCTTTTAAGTTTAAACCAGAATCTAATCATACCCCTAACCAAATTGTCAGGGTGTAAGGGGGCAACCCAATTAGTGGTTAGAACTTTTAAAAAATTGAGGTGTTGAATCCACATATTTTGAAATCTGAAAGAGAATCAAAAGAGGAGCATGATCCGACAAAGTTCTACTCAAATGTTCAACAGTGGTAAGAGGCCATTGATTAATCCAATGAGAGTTAAAAAGAATTCTATCAAGTCATTGCCAAGGTTTGGAGTTATGCCAAGTGTAATTAGAACCAGAATAATTAATGTCAATAAGGTTGTAATCAAGGATCATATTAGAGAATTCTTCCATAAAATGAATATTAGGAGAGCAACCTCCCCTTCTTTCTGAGGAAGAGAAGATAGTGTTGAAATCACTCCCAACCAACCAAGGTTTATTAACAGTTAAAGCAAAACTTCTTAAATTGTCCTAAAGGATGTTCTACCATTTATTACGAAGCATAAACAAAAGAGCCTAAAGCAGAAAAATCACCACATAAGATATGGACATTAACAACTTGTTGGAGATCATCTAAAATGGAAACATTTAATAAACTATTTCAAAAGGACCAAATTGTATTACAACTATTAAAGAAAAAGTTATTAAAGCTGAGGATTCTTGCAGCATGATTGACATTGGAAGCATTTATGAGAGGTTCAATGACCACAAGTAAGGATATATTATTAATACGGCAAAGGCTTCTAACATGATTACGTACTGTGAGGGTACCAATCCCTCGAACATTCCAAATAATAGAATTAAGCATAAAGGAAATATTAAATAAGCTAAAAGAAAACAAGTAAAAACATTAGAAAGAGACCAACCACTCCAGTGCCAAAAGGCCATTATTTATGTGATGAAGAACCAGATCTAGTAGATCTGGTTGAGTTATGAGGAAACATTTTGGCTTTAAAGGACTTCTTTTTTAGAATAGTTTAGAAAGCTCTATTTTTATCCAATGTATCATCATCAGAAAGAGACTAATTAGAGGTGTTAAGAATAGAATCAGAATCAGCCAAAACATTTCTAATCATAACTTCACCTTCTTCAATGTCAGGATTAAGCTGAAAGGTGGGATTAGAATGAATGTCAATCATGGGATTAGGAGAAGGAGATGTTGTAATACCATTAAGAGCACAAATACCAGGATCATATTCAGAGTTTTGTACTTGATTTTCAGCCATCTTCAAATTTTCATGCAAAATACCATTAAAATTCACTTGCTCATTCTCATGCTTAGCATTAACATGAGGCAAAGAGACCTAAATAGAATCATTAGAGAGAGAAAATGCATTTTTGTCAACCTCTTAAACATTAGAGTTATCATGAGAAGGCAAGTTATCATGTAGAGAAGGATTAATTAACAAACCATCATATTCAACATTAGTAATATCTTTGACCTCATTAGATTGAGTATTGGGAGTATTAGCATTAAGTACCTCAGTGAATTCCAATGAAGCAGTAATAGTATTTCCATTTTGGATAGCTTTAGGTACATAAAAAAGTTTATGAACTTTACAATTTGGTTTAGTAGAAATAGGATCATTTGAGTTTTTCTTTTTAAGTTGTGGGTGAAGCGCAAAGCACTCTGAGTTATCATGCCCATGAATTTTACAGTGCAAACAAAAAAGTGGAAAGTTTTCAAATTCAACTTTTTGAAAATAACCAAACTTTTCTGAACCAATCCAAACTTCCTTAGGATATTTTTTAGAAATATCAAGTTCAACAAGTATATAAGCAATAGATGGACGGGATCTCACAACAGTGGCCTGATCAATTTGAAGAGGCCGACCAAAGAGAGCCCCAATTGCTAATAGAATTTGGTGAGTAACATAGTGAATCCTCATATTCAGAAAATCCAACGAAACAGGAACAATTGTTGATTCCTATTTTATATCAAAAAGAGGAGACCACTTTAAAAGACACATTTGACAATTGTAAACAAAGTAAGAATGATGAGAGAAAACCCTTGAGTAATCTGAATTATTTTTAAGATGTATCAAAACATGTCTAGGATTGATCAAACCCACAGAGAAAGCTCTAGAGAGTTTAAGATTGTGAAAAAAAGAATGAATATTATCCAAATTTGGACACTACAATGCAAATTTTCCAACCAAAGTAAATTCATACGGCTTAGCCAGCTTCTCAACATCAAGATTCGACACATGATTGCAGGGATGCCATGAAATGAAGTCGATATCAAATTCACCGAAATAGTAGGGGAAAGAATCTTACCATAGAGAGCATCCTTAAAGGATTTTACAGCAGGCATAACAGTAGGTGCTCTCAATTCCATGAATCCCAATACATCTAATTCCCTAGCCACCACCTCCGTGAAGGAAACGATCAGTTGCGCGGCCAAAGGATCCTCCGCCATCAACAAAGACTACAGGAACATCATGTGCACGGTCAGAGCAAAGACACACAATAAAATTTGATCGATAATGGTGAAGAATCACCAAAATCGCAAGGAGAAGAAGCTCCAAAAAGTAGAAATTGTAATTGCCAGAGAGCGCTGCAGGGAAAAAAATCAAAGGGGTTTGGGTTGAGGTTTTATTTTTTATTTAGTTTATTTTTAATTTATTTAGTTTTCTTAGTTTTTATTTTTTTAGTTTATTTTAGTTTAAGGTTTAAGGTTTAGGGTTTAGGGTTTAGGGTTTAGGGTTTAGGTTTTAAGGTTTAGGGTTTAGAGTTTAAGGTTTATTGTTTTTTAGGGTTTAGGATTAGGTTTTAGAGTTTAAATTTTTAGATTTTAGATTTCATTTAGATTTTTTTAGTTTAATTTATTTTAAATTTTTGTTTAAAGTTTTTAGATTTAGTTTACTTAGTTTAGTTTAAATTTAGTATAGATTTTGTTTTAGGGTTTAGATTTAGGTTTAGATTTTATTTAGTTTAGATTTTAATTTTAGTTTTTAGTTTATATTTAGTTTAGTTTAGTTTAGTTTAGTTTAAATTTAGTTTAGTTTATAGTTTAAATTTTGATTTTTAATTTAGTTTAGAGTTTATTTAGTTTAGATTTTTAATTTAGTTTAGGTTTCTAGTTTATTTAATTTATATTTTAGAATTAGTTTAGAGTTTAGATTTAGTTTAGTTTAGATTTAGTTTATATTTCTTTTATTTTTGACTTAGTTTAGATTTAGTTTAGTTTAAATTTTGTTTATATTTAATTTTTAGATTTAGTTTTTAAAATTTTTTAAGTTTACATTTTTTATTTATTTTAGAGTTTATATATAATTTTCATTTAGTTTAGTTTTGTTTAGTTTAGATTTTAGATTTAATTTTGGAGTTTAGAGTTTAGTTTAGATTTAGAGTTTTAGAGTTCAGATTTTAGTTTAGAATTAGAATTTTATATTTTATTTAAATTTTTAGATTTAGTTTAGCGTTGAGATTTTAGAGTTTAGATTTTAGTTTAGTTTAGATTTTTAGATTTCTAGATTTTTAAATTTAGTTTAGAGTTTAATTTTAGTTTAGTTAAGAGTTAGCTTAGTTTAATTAAGATTTAGATTAGTTTAGTTTAGAGTTTAGAGTTTATTTTTTAGATTTTAGTTTAGATTTAGTTTAGTTTAGATTTAGTTTTGACTTTTAGTTTAGTTTAGATTTCTTTAGTTTAGTTTTTAGTTTACTTTATATTTTAGTTTTTAAGTTTAGATTTAGTTTAGTTAAGTTTAGATTTAGTTTGATTTTAAGAGTTTTAGATTTTATATTTTAATTTAGGTTTTATTTTATTTTATTTTTTTTATTTTATTTAGGTTTAGGTTTTTTTATTTATTTTATTTTTAGGTTTTATTTAATTTATATTTAGGTTTTTAGGATTTAGGGTTTGTTTAGTGATTTGGGTTTTGGGTTTAGGGTTTTGGTTAGTTTAGGGTTTATAATTTAGCATTTAGGGCTAGTTTAGGGGGTTTAGGGTTTGGGGATTAGGGTTTTAGGGTTTAAGGTTTAGGGTTTAATTTATATAGGTTTAGATTTTTATTTAATTTATTTATTTTTTATTTTAGGTCAATTTTATTTTAATTTTAGATTTAATTTTTTTTATTTAATTTTTTTTATTTTTAGGTTTATTTTTTTAGTTCCATTTAAGTTTTAATTTAATTTGATTTATTTTAGTTTTTACTTCTTATTTTGTTTTACTTTTAGGTTTAGGTTTAAGTTTTACTTTAGATTTTTATTTATTTAATGCTTTATTTTATTTAGGTTAAGGTTTTTTATTTATTTTATTTTTTAGTTTTACTTAGTTTAGGTTTAGGTTTTTAGGGTTTAGGGTTTAGGGTTTTTTTTTTGAAACCCCATATAGGGGGAATTTTATTGCCACAAAAAGAGGGTTACAAGATCCTTAAGAGGGGATAAACTCCAAAACTACTGCTCAAAGAGCTACAATCAGCCTAGAGAGTAAATCCCCTATCTAAGTACATCCAAAAGCAAAATAAAAGAGAAAATGAAAGCAAAAGATACAAAATGATTAACCTAGAGAAGCCAATGGATCGATTTGGGCCAAAGCTCATCAGGATGAGAGAATGCATGCCACTAGGGAGAAAACCTGCAAGAGAAAGAGAAAAATGCATCTGCAAATATGTAGAAAGATAAAAATTAGCACAGTTAGAGTAATACAAACAAAGTGGAAGGTAAAAATAGCATAAACTAAGAAAAATTATAGAGAAGTGTGTGAGAGAAGGCTCAGGCTCAGTCACACCAAATTGGGGCAGATGCAGATATGAGCATCCAAACTTCAGTGGAAGGGTTACATCACAAGAGCTACTACCAAACCAAAAAGGAGTGAAATCATCACAGCCATCATAGCCTACAAACCTGTGAAAAGATAGCAGCCATTTGTTGAAATTCTTATGAGCCTTAGTACCTACAAACCTAAACAAAGCCATATAAATTATAGAAAAGGAGACAGCAAAGAGCATAATGGGGATAAGTATCACCACTATAGTCACCATAGCATGAGAATCCCTACCCATATAAAAATGAACCATCTTGGCCACATCCACCTTATTAATACCAGATCCAAGAGTAAAATTAAGCCAGCAGGAAAACCCACAACAAGTAAACAGCAGAAAAGGACAGGTAGAAGATAGAAATAATAGACAACTGGCTAAAAAGCCAGCTGAAATCCTGCTAAGCATATCAATTAGCATGTAAATAACACCATCCCAAATCATATGAAACTTACAGAATACGCCCAGAATATAGCCCATAAAAGGATACCCATTCGAATAATGCATGTTAACAAACACCAAGTTAATAGCGTAAACATAACAGAATCAAGTCATAATAGAACCAAGATGGGAATGCGGCAGATTAGATAGACCACAAGCCCAGTGATAAGCACACCCACCACAAACAACACAAAAAAATAATCGAATAACCCGGAAGCGGCTTGTGGCATAAAACCCACTAATCCATTCAGCCAACAACCAAGATAGCTAACCAAGATAGCAAACCAAATATTGCACCCAATAGAGGATAATCCAGTCAGTAATAGTAGTATTACATAGACCCAAAATGGGGATCAGAAGAAAACCATCATTAAAATCCTTCAAGATAAGGAAAAGCATCAAGATAATCCAACATCATCAGTAAAATTAGGATGAAAGGAAGGCAAGAAGCAAATCCAATCTTGCAAAAGCGATAATAATAACATGTAAATTAAACATTCTTCCCTTACAGGTTGATGAAGGGGGGTTGGTGAGCAAAACAGGAGCCACAACTCTATTTAAGAGGGAAGATACAAATAAAGAAGGGCCCACCATGAAGCTGTGCAAATCATAGCAAACCAACAACTGCAGCAACAAAGACATGAGCCTCCAATACAGGTAGCCAGAATAAAAAATCAGTTTGAGAATAGGCAACAAGAAAAAGAGACAGGAAATAGTCTCAATCGTGAAAAGAAAAGCAAAATATAGTAAGTCCCAAAAAATAGTATTGATGGCAAGCAGTCCGTCACTGCAGATCAAAAAATAAGACATCTCCATCCAACAGATTAGGGAAACAGGAAGCACATTTCCATTAGCAAGGGAAACAACAGATACAGTAAGATCCCAAAAAAAGATTGGATAATTAGTAGAAAGCTAGCAGCAGATGCTACAGAGATCACAATAGAACCATATAAGATTATCAGGGAAATGCATCAGCAAAATGAAGAGGAGCAACAATAATAAACAAAAGATAAACAAAAGATGACCATACAGATAAAACAAAGTAATACAAGTAATTAGGCCAAAACATAAGATGAAATAACCAATCCACACAAATGTTTAGGATGTGTAAGCTAATCAAAGAATTTTATTCCATCTAATCTAGCACCCAGATTAGCAAGGTAATCAGCACACACATTACCTTCATGCCAAAAATGAGTGATTTTAAAATAGAGTTGAGATAGGAGAGCTCTAGTATGCTTTAGGAGGTAGTACAATTCTGAATTTCCACTTTGGTGGAATTCAACAGATCAATCAGCAATAGGGCATCCATATCAATCCAAATATTGAGCCAACCTTTTTGTAGGAAAATCTCAATAGCTTTGTTAATAGCCATTAGCTCCGCAAAGAGAATAGAACATGTAGTAAGAGAATAAGCAAAGGCACATAAAACTTTACCATTAAGGTTTTTGAAAATGCCACCACAGCCAGAAGCATTTTGAAAAATGGAGCCATCAGTATTAATTTTAATAATATTATCATGAGGTTTTTTCCAATAAACAAGCTTATCATCTTCTTTAAATTGGGATGGACAGTTAAAACCCAGATTGGCCACAAATTTACAACCTTTAAATTGATTGTAGTTAATTAAACTGGCATTAAATAAAGAATGGATTTATCTTTAATTCTAACAATTATCCTCTTATGGTTCATAGGAATCCCACGATATTTTGCATCATTTCTATCCATCCATATGAACCATATAAGAGTGATAACAGTTATCACTTTAATGTGGTCTTTAATAGTACTTTTAAAATAAACCTCTAGAAGTTGATAAAGAGTTAAGGAGCCATTGAATTTGTCAATATTAAAAAATTCATCATACCAAACCCAAAGTTTGGAAGCAATGGCTCCGTTAAGAAATACATGATTGACATTCTCAATGTGAAAGCAACAGTAGCATTTTGAAGGTAAGTGAAAACCTTGACCCCACATCAAGGAATCAATATGAATGAAAATTTTCAAAATTCTCCAAGTTAGAATAGTGTAAGAAATAGGGATAGTGTTATTCCAAAGTATAAAAACACATTAGAAATCATGAGCTTCTAATATGAATCAGACATCTTTAAGGTTGAAGTCACCATTTTGAGAAAGCTGAAAAGAATCGATCATGATTGCTAGGGATGATAGGGATGGTAATAAGCTTATCTAAAAGAGAGATAGGGATATATTCAATAAGCTTACTATTGTTCCACTTATTATTCTACCAGAAAGAGTTCACTTTAATAGTAGCAATGGAGTGGATAGAAAGTAAATCATCAATAGAGCTACTGCCAGTCCAATTATCTTGCCAAAAGAAGGAAGTTCCAGAGTTAATCCCTTAAGAAATTTAGGATTCAACCTCCCATTTGATGGAACAAAGTCTTTTCCATACATGAGAATCTCCCACTTTGTAAGGGCAAATGAGAGGGTGCTTACCTGAGAGATAAGCCATGAATTGAGACCAAAGACTATTGTTGCTTCTAAAATTCCACCAAAGTTTATTAGAAAAAGTAGTGATAGCTTCCTTGATTGGCTTACAACCAAGCCCACCTTCAGCAAGAGTGCCACAACTTTTATACCAAGAGGTCCAATGCATTCTTTTAATAGAATTGTTAGAACCCCAGAAGAATTTATTAAGGAGGTGCTCAATTCTGTTAATGGTAGAATTGGTCGGCACAATGGTTTGAATAAGATATAAAGGCATGGAGTTAAGGGTACTCTTAATCAAAGTGAGCCTACTCCCAAATGAGAGTAAATGAAATTCCCAAATAAATTTTATTAGAGATTTTTTGATTAACTCATCAAAAGATGAGATCTTTTCTGACCTTTAAAAAGAGGAGCACCAAGATATTTAATAGGAAGTTATTGTTGCTGAAAATTAGTGATTCTCAAGATTTGGTTGATCTTATTACTATAGATTTTAGAGGAAGGAATGAATTAACTTTTTCCTTCGTTAAGAAAGAGACCACTTTCATTTCCAAATTTATTTAAAAAATTCTTAATATTTTTAATGTGATGAATAGAGGCATTGTAAAAGATAATAAAATCATCAGTAAAACTAAGATGAGAGACAGGAAAACCACCTTGAGTTCTAAAAGATATGCTTGGATTATTATTGAAAAGGTCATGAAGGCTCCTCGAAAGATATTCAACAACAATAATAAAAAGAGAGGGAGATAAGGGATCCCCTTGTCTCAAGCCATGCATAGAAGGGAAGAAACCGAGGCCTCACCATTCAAGATAAGAGAACCAAACATTACTAATACAATTTTAATGAGGCGATAAATTTATCGAAAAATAAAACAAATGAAGAATTTGGAAGAGGAAATCAAGAGAGGTTGTCAAAAGTTTAGAGATGTCCAATTTGAATAGGATGTTACCACCTCGATAAGCATCCAGATCATGAATCTTGGGCAAGAAGAAGAATATCGAGATATAGCTCTACCTTTAATGAAACCAATTTGGTTGGGAAATAATTTTAAGCGAGGGACTAATTCTATTGGCAATCAATTTAGCAATTAGTTTATGGAAGAAGGTGCAAAGGCGATAGGTCTAAATCACCCAAGATGGGATTATTAATTTTAGGAATGAGGGCAATGGTGCTAGAAAAATATCTAGGTAAGGGATTGCCATTAAAAGAAATCATGATCGACTAAATCGACTTAATAATAAGCCAACAATGCTGAAAAAATTGAGTGTAGCCTGTGCGAACGATTTAGCTCATGCTATTAAGAATTCTACCAATCTCCTTAGGAACCATATTAAGCAAGTGATCATCATTGAGGGAATGGTGGGAGTTGGAGATAGCTTCTAAAGGAAGGTTCTTGTTTAATAAGTTTTAAAATGATAGGTGACGTAATCTTTAATATCATTATTGTCGTGATCGCCATTTATCACTTTTAATTTTTTTAGTAGAGTTTAATGCTTTCTTTTTTTTGGAAAAGAGCATGGAAATATCTAGTATTTCTGTCGCCATCAGCAATATTTTTGCTAGTAGCCTTTTTCCGCCAATAGGTTTCTTCCATATTCTCATAGCTAACCAAGTTATCTTTGGCTTCATTTAGGTCCTCAAGTTTAGTGGAATCAGTCAAAACATCATTTTCAAGATAACAAACCAATTATTTCATGTTTTTGATATTGGCAAAGAGATTTTTAAAATAATGCTTGTTCCACCAATTAAGGTTTTGTTTAAGCCTTTTAAGCTTAAGTCGAGGTGAATCATGCCTTTAATAATTATCGGGTGAAGGGGCCATCCGGTTGATGGAGACATTTAAGAAATCAATGTGTTGGATCCACATATTTTGGAATCGAAAGAGGGAGAGGTTAATCTATTAGAGGGATTTTGGTAGATATCAAAAGAAGAGAATGATCAGATAAAGTTCTGCTCAAATGTTCAACTAAACTATGAGGCCATTGATTGATCCAGACATAATTAAAAAGAATCCTATCTAGCCATTGCCAGAGTCTAGAGTTATACCAAGTATAATCCAACCCAGCCAATATCAATCGATCAATCAAGAATCATATTAGAAAATTCTTCCATGGAATGAATGTTAGGAGAGCAACCTCCCCTTCTTTCTAAGGAAAAGAGAATAGTGTTAAAATCACCCCTACCAACTAGGGTTTGTTGATGGAGGAGGCAAAGGTTCTTAAATTATCCCAAAAGATGTTCCTACCGCTCTATTACAGAAGCATAAATAAAGGAACCTAGAGCAGAAATCACCCAATAAGATGTGGACATTAACCAATTGTTGAAGATTATCAAAGATAGATATATTGACTAAATTATTCCAAAAACACCAAATTTTATTGCTAATATCATAAATGATGTTGTGAAAGCTGAGTGTTCTAGTAACATGGTTGATCTTAGAAGAGTGTATGAAAGGTTCAATAACAATAAGTAAGGCTATGTTATGAATATGACAGACTTCTAATATGCTATGGACAATGAGAGTCCCAATACCCTAACATTCCAAATTAGTAAGTTGATCATAATAAAATAAGAAAAGAAAAGAAAAGAGATAACTAAATATATAAAGCAAGAAGAAAAGGAAATAGAAACATTTATTTATGGAAAGTTAGGGAAGATCTAGTAGTTTTAGTGGAGCTATTAATGAACATTTTTGCTTTAAGTGATTTTTTTTAAAAATAGTTTGAAAAGGTCTATCTTTGTCTAAAGAATCACCATCCGAGAGAGACTAATTTGTGATATTTAGAATAGGACATGTATCACTCAAAGCATTTCTAATGGTAATTTCCCTTCCTCAATGTCGAAGTGAGAGTGGGTTAGCATATATCACCTCAATAAGAAGAAGGAGAGAAGTCATTAATAGAAATTTGGATCAGTTAATTAGTTTGATTTTGTTCCATCATCAAGGATCGCTCCAAAATTGTTTTAGATTTTGTTCCAACCTCAAATTTCCATTCAAATCACTACTAAGGATCATATGAGTCTCCTTGGGTTCACTAGCCAAGAGGGGTAGGTTAGACTGAATCAAGGTATTGTCTTAAGGAGGTAGATTATTACAATTAGAAGGACTGATAATCAAGCTATCATTTGCCTCCTCAAGAACCTCATTAGCAGTGTATTTAACTTGCTCAAATTTCTCTCAATTAGACAAAGCAGTGGATGCAAAAGGAGTAGGGGTAGGCGTATTCCCATTTTGAGTGACCTTAGGCACACAAGTAAATTTACTAACTTTATCATTTGATAAAGTAGGATTAGGATCAGGTAAGTTTTTCTTTTTAAGTTGTCGATGCTACACAAAATATTCAGAATGATCGTGGCCATGAATTTTACAGTGTGTGCAAAAAATAGGAAAATTCTCAAATTCAACTTTTTGATTATAACCAAACTTCTCAGAGCCAATCCAAACTTCTTTAGAATGCTTTTTAGGGATATCAATTTCATCCAAAATATGAGCAGAAGGTCGATCTCACAATGGCTGATCAATTTGAAGAAGCCACCAAAGAGAGCCCCAACCAAAGAGAGAACTTGATGTGTAACATAATGTATTCTCATATTAGGAAGAACTAATCATAGGAACAGGATTCCTCTTTATATCAAAAGAGGAGACCATTTTAGAAGTCGCATTTGATAATTTAAAACAAAGAAAGAGACGCAAAAAACTCTTGAATAATCTAAGTTATTAGAGAGCTGAATTAAAACATGCCTTCGATCAATCAATTCGATAGTGAAAGCACCTGAAAGTTTAAGGCTATGAAAAAAAGATCGGATGTTATCAAGAGTTGCCCATCGTAAGAAAAATTTACCAACTAAAGTGAATTCATAAGGCTTCATCAACTTTTCCACATCTAGATCCGAACACATAATCATTGGCATGCCACAAAATAAGGTCGAGATCAAATTCACTGAAGCATTAGGGGAAAGGTTCTTACCAGATAATGCGTCCTTAAAGGACTTAACTGTAGGCACAGTAGCAGATGTTTTTGGATCCACAATTCCATGTAATTTTGATTCCCCTCCCAAGATGGAGAAGCAGGCGAAAAGTGGTTCCTCAGCCATAGAATGAGTAATGGAAACTCACATGAGGGCCCAATCAGAGACAAACGATCAAAGAAATTAATCAAGAATGATCAAAAATTGGCTAAATCGCAAGGAAATCGTAATCGGAGGAAGGGAAAAACACAATCGCCAGAGAGCGCCACGTTCGGGTTTTAAGGAGGTTTTTTTTGGGAGGGGGTCGGGTGAGTTTATGTTTTAGGTTTAGGGTTTAGCTTTAGGGTTTAGGGTTTAGGCTTTAAGGTTTAGGGTTTAGGCTTTAAGGTTTAGGGTTTAGGGCTTAGGGTTTAGGTTAGTTTTTTTTTGGGAACCCCATATAGGGGAATTTTATTGCTACAAAAAAAGGGTTACAAGGTCCTTAAGAGGGGATAGACTCAAGAACTACTGCTCAAAGAGCTACAAATAGCCTAGAGAGTTAATCCCCTATCTAAGTACAATCAAAACAAAGCAAAAGGTAAAGGAAAGCAACATATATAAAATGATAAATAAGAAGAGCCATTAGACCATCTTCATCAAAAGATCTTGATATTGAGAGAAGCCTATGCCTCCATTAGAGAAGAAACCAACAAGAAAATAGCACAGAATCTGCAGACATCTAGGAGAAAAGTTAACACAATTAAAGTGATATAAAATGAAATAAAAGTGAAAGCATATTAATATGAGAGAATTATAGAAGAGTGTGTGAGAACAAGCTCAGGCTCAGTCACACAAAATTAGGGCAGCCACAAACATGAGCATCCAAACTTCCAATGAAGGGTTACATCATAAGTGCTACTACGAGCCAAATGATGAGTGAAATCATCCTGTCCTTCATAACCTACATACCTGATGTGGAACAGCTTCCATTTGGAGGAAATCATATGGCCTTTAGTACTTGCGTACCCAAAATTAGCCACATACACTATAGAAAAGAAGGCAACATAGATTTGAATGGTAAGGGGATGCCACCCATCCCTTATAAGATAAGTATCACCAACTAATTCCAACAAAGCATGTGAATGCATAGCCAACAACATCCCAACCCAGTTGAGAATCATGGGCACATCCACCATATTAATAATATGACAACAACAATAATTATACATGTCTAGTAGAGGTAAGAGTAAACACAACCAGTAGGTAAATCCAAATAGCAAAACCATAAATAAAAGGGTAAAATACATGGCAATCATCAGAGTAAAGGGCCAGGCAAGAAACCAAAACAATATATATGACATAATAGTCCAAAAACCATTCGATATAAGAACCATCCCTACCCGTGATGAGAGCTCTTGTCTCAGGTAAACACCAGAAGAGGAGAGAGCCATTCAGATTAGTACATGTTAACAATCACCTTGATAGTAGCATGATCATAACAGTAATTGCACAATTCTAAAAGATCCAAGGGAGAAATGAAACAATAGATAGACCCATACCGCAAAGGCATAGATATTATGGTTATCCAAACAGTAAATAATAGAACAAGAAACTAGCCACAAAACCAACCGCAATAGCTAGCCTGCAGAACATAAGAACCCGAAAGATCATGCTGGAAATAACCAAAATAGCAAAACAAATACTGAACCTGACATAGGATATTGTAGGCAGTACCATTACTACAATGAACTAAAATGAAAATAAAAAAATAACAGCAATAAAATCTTGCAAATCAAGGGAAAATAGACCAGCAATTAAGCAAACAGCATCAGAAAAGACAGCAGGAGAGGGTGTCAATAAACAATCCCAATCTTACAAGGAAAAAATAGTGATGGAAAGAAAATTAAACATTCTATCACTACAGGTTGGGAAAAGGGGCAGCACAAACTAGCAGGTTAGCAAATCAGGAGACACAAATCCAAAGTGCAAATTAAAAAGAACCCAACATGTAGAAGGACAACAAACAGCTAACCAACAGTTTAGGGTTTAGAGTTTTGGGTTTAGGGTTTAGGGTTTAGGGTTTAGAGAGTGGGATTAGTTTAGTATTTTTAAAATTTAAATTTTATTTATTTAGATTTTTAGATTTAGTTTTTAGATTTAGGTTTAGATTTACTTTACATTTTGAGTTAGTTTTAATTTAGATTTAGTTTATTTAGTTTTAGTTTATATAAATTTTTTTAGAGTTTAGATTTAGATTTAGTTTAGAGTTTATTTAGATTTAGATTTATTTAGTTTTAGTTTACATTTTAAGTTTAGATTTTAGTTTCTTTAGTTTAGATTTAGTTAAGATTTAGTTTAGACTTAGTTTAGATTTAATTTAGATTTACTTTAGTTTAGACTTAGTTTAGATTTAGTTTTTAAATTTAATTTTAGGTTTTTTTTAGGTTTACATTTTTATTTCTTTTAGAGTTTAGATTTAGTTTAGATTTTATTTTTATTTACTTTTGTTTAGTTTAATTTAGATTTTAGATTTAATTTTAGGGTTTAAAGTTTACTTTAGTTTAGATTTTGAGTTTTAGAGTTTAGATTTTAGTTTAGATTTAGTTTAAATTTTTAGATTTAATTTAGAGTTTAGATTTTTTTTAGATTTTAGAGTTTAGATTTTAGTTTAGTTTAGTTTTTTAGATTTAGTTTATAGTTTAGTTTAGATTTAGTTTTTTTTTTAAAGTTTATTTTAGGTTATTTTTAAATTTTAGTTTTAGACTTTATTTTTTTATTTTTTATTTTATTTTATTTTCGTTTGAAATTTTCAGTTTTACATTTTGTAGTTTTCTTTATAGTTAGTTTTAGTTTATATTTTTAGTTTAGAGTTTAGATTTTTTTTTAATTTAGTTTAGCATAGTTTAGATTTAGTTTAGCTTTGAGAGTTTAGATTTAGATTTAGTATAGATTTTAGTTTAGTTTAGAGTATAGGGTTTAGGGGGTTTGGGGTTTAGGGTTCAGTGTTTTAGGGTTTAGGGTTTAGTGTTTATAGTTTTTTAGGGTTTAGGTTTATGTTTTAGAGTTTAATTTTTAATATTTTAGATTTAATTTAGTTTTAGTTTAGATTTTTTAGTTAAGATTTAGTTTAGTTTAGTTTAGAGTTTAGATTTTAAATTTTTATATTTTAGTTTAGATTTAGTTTAGTTTAAGGTATAAGGTTTAGGGTTTATGGTTTTTAAGGGTTTTGGTTTTAGTTTTAGAGTTTAGATTTAGTTTAGATTTAGTTTAGATTTTTTAGTTTAGATTTTAGTTTAGAGTTTAGATTTTTAGATTTTAGATTTAGTTTAGATTTTAAGATTTTGTGGAGTTTGGGTTTATGGTTTTGGGTAGGTTTATATAGTTTAGTGTTTACATTTAGATTTAATGATTTAGTTTAGTTTAGTTTAGCCTGATTTTGAATAGATTTTTATATAGAGATTTAGTTTAGATTGCATTTTATAGGGTCATGGTTTTAGGTTTTAGGGGTTTAGGAAGATTTAGGGTTTAGGGTTTGTGTAGGATTAAGGTTTAGGGTTATATGGCTTTAGTGGAAGTAGGTGTGAGCAGATTTTAAATTTAGATTTAGATTTTTTAGTTTAGTTTAGTTTAGATTTTAGTTTATTTGGTTTAGATTTTAGGTTCAGTTTAGAGTTTTCATTTTGGTTAGTCTAGATTTAGTTTAGATATTTTTATTTTTGACTTAGTTTAGATTTAGTTTAGATTTAGTTTAGTTTAGATTTTTTTAGTTATGATTTTATTTTTATTTAGTTTACTTTAGTTAAGTTTAGCTTAGATTTTTAGATTATTATATTTAGTTTAGAGTTTGGTTTTAGTTTAGATTTAGTTAGTTTAGTTTAGAGTTTAGAGTTTAGATTTTTAGAATTTAGTTTATATTTAGTTTAGTTTAGATTTAGTTTTGATTTAGTAGTTTAGGATGAGGGTTGGTTTAGGGTTGTGGAGGGTGTAGGGTGTTTGGGCTTTAGTAAGGTTTGGATTTAGGGTTTAAGGTTTAGAGTTTATAGTTTTTTAAGGTTCAGGTTTAGGTTTAGAATTCAGATTTTTAGATTTGAGATTTAGTTAAGATTTAGTTTAGATTTTTTAGTTTAATTTAGTTTAGATTTTAGTTTAGAGTTTTTAGATTTATTATATTTAGTTTAGTTAAGATTTAGTTTAGATTTAGGTTTAGGGTTTAGATTTAGGTTTAGATTTCATTTAGTTTAGATTATATATTTAGTTTTTAGTTTAGATTTAGTTTAGTTTAGTTTAGTTTAGTTTATAGTTTTGATTTAGATTTTTAGTTTAGTTTAGAGTTTATTTAATTTAGATTTTAGATTTAGTTTATTTAATTTAGGTTTTTAGTTTTAATTTTTTAGTTTAATTATTTTAGATTTAGTTTAGTTTTGATTTAGTTTTAGTTTTTTAGGTTTCATTTTTTATTTATTTTAGGGTTTAGATTTTATTTTTATTTAATTTAGTTTAGTTTAGTTCAGATTTTAGATATTTAGAGTTTAGAGCTTAGTTTAGTTTAGATTTTAGTTTAGATTTAGACTTTTTAGATTTAGTTTAGAGTTTAGATTTAGTTTAGCTTTTAGATTATATTGTTTAGATTTTTAGATTTTTAGATTTAGTTTAGAGTTTGTTTTAGTTTAGTTTTAGTTTAATTTAGATTTACTTTAATTTAGTTTATAGTTTAGATTTTGATTATAGTTTAGATTTTTTTAGTTTAATTTTTATTTTAAAGTTTAGATTTTTTAGATTTAGTTTGGTTGAGTTTAGATTTAGTTTAGATTTAGATTTAGTTTAGATTTTAGTTTAGTTTAGATTTTAGATTTAGTTTAGAGTTTAGGCTTTAGGGTCTACGTTTAGTTTAGGGGGCTTAGGGTTTATAATTTTAAAGTTTAGGTTTGGTTTTTAGGGTTTAAGTTTTATTTTTGGGTGGCTTAATTTTATTTATTTTAAGTTTATTTTTAGGTTGATTATTTTTAGTTTTTATTTTAGGTTTCATTTTTTATTATTTTTAAATTTATTTACATTGTTATTAATTTATTTTAATTTAGTTTTTATTTTTTATTTTATTTTATTTTTAGGTTTAGGTTTTAGTTTAGGTTTTTATTTTATTTATTTTTTCTATTTATTAAGGTTTAGGTTTTTTTATTTATTTTATTTTTAGGTCTTTAATTTAGGTTTTATTTTAGTGTTTAGTTTAGGGTGGGGTTTATTTTAGGGCTTTGGTTATTTAGGTTTATGGTTTAGAGCTTAGGGTTTAGGGCTCAGTTCCAAGAGGTTTAGGGTTAGTTTAGGGAGTTTAGGGTTTTGGGTTTAGGGTTTAGGATTTAAGAATTAGGGTTTAGGTTTAGGGTTTAGGATTTAGGGTTTATGATTTAGGGTTTATGGTTTTTTTTATTTTGGTTTAGGTTTTAGAGTTTAGATATTTAAATTTTTAGATTTAGTTCATAATTTTTAGTTTAGTTTAGTTTAGTTTAGGTTTTTCTTCAAAGCTTTTAGATTTAGTTTATTTATTTTAGTTTAGATTTATTTAGATTTAGTTTTAGGGTTTAGATTTAGGTTTAGATTTAGGTTTAGATCTTATTTAATTTAGATTTTAGATTTAGTTTTTAGTTTAGATTTAGTTTAGTTTAGTTTTGATTTAGAGTTTAAATTTTTAATATAATTTATTTAGTTTAGCTTTTCCATTTATATTTTTTAGTTTAGATTTTAGTTTCTTTAGTTTAGATTTAGTTTAGATTTTTTAGCTTACATTTAGTTTAAATTTAGTTTAGAATTAGTTTAGTTTAGATTTAGTTTAGATTTAGTTTTTGATTTAGTTTTAGATTTTTTAGGTTTAGATTTTTATTTATTTTAGAGTTTAGATTTAATTTAAATTTTATCTTTATTTAGTTTAGTTTAGATTTTAGATTTACTTTTAGAGTTTAGAATTTAGTTTAGTTTAGATTTAGAGTTTCGAGATTACATTTTAGTTTAGAGTTAGATTTTTTTATTTAGTTTAGATTTTTAGATTTGATTAAAGTTTATATTTAGTTTCTATTTTTAGATTTAGATTAGAGTTTAGATTTAGTTTAGATTTTAAATTTAGTTTAGAGTTTAGATTTAGTTTAGTTTAGATTTTTTTAGTTTAGACTTAATTTAGATTTAGTTTAGATTTTATTTAGTTTAGATTTTATTTTTAATTAGCTTGGTTTAGTGCACTTTAGATTTTAGATTTAGTTTTAAAGTTTAGAGTTTAGTTTAGTTTAGATTTTTGTTTAGATTTAGATTTGTAGATTTAATTTAGATTTAGTTTAGAGTTTAGATTTAGTTTATCTTTTATATTTTCGAGTTTAGATTTTAGTTTAGTTTAGATTTTTAGATTTTTAGATTTAGTTTAGAGTTTTCTTTTTAGTTTAGTTTACATTTTTGTTTAGTTTAGTTAAGAGTTGAGAGTTTAGATTTAGTTTAGATTAGATTTAGTTATATTTAAATTTTTTTATTTTTATTTTTAGTTTAGTTTAGATTTTAGTTTTCTTAGTTTAGAGTTTAGATTTTTAGAATTTAGAATTAATTTTAGTTAAGATTTATGTTTAGTTTAGATTTTAGATTTTATTTTAGAGTTTAGGGTTTAGGGTTTAGGCATTAGGTTAGTTTTTGGGGAGTGTGGTTGGGTTTTGGGTTGCTGATTAGGATGGTTTTAGATTTTAGGTTTAGTTTTTTTATAATTTAGTGGTTAGGTTAGTTTAGGTTTTGAGTAGTGTAGGATTTAGTTTAGGGTTTAGGTTTTAGGTTATTGTTTAGGGTTTTAGTAGAGTTTAGACTTAGAATTTATTACATTTAGTGTTTATTTTTTTAGTAAACTTAGTTTATTTAGGTTTTTAGTAGTTTTACTTTAGTTTAGATTTTAGTTTTTTTTAGATTTTAGTTTAGAGTTTAGATGTTTAGATTTAGTGTAGTTTAGTTTATATTTAGTTTAGATTTTATTTTTATTTAGTTTAGTTTAGTTTAGTTTAGATTTTAGATTTAGTTTTAGAGTTTAGAGGTTAGGATTTAGGGTTTAGAGTTTTGGGTTTAGGGTTTATGGTTTAGGGATTAGCTTTAGGTTTTATTTAAGGTAGGTTTATTTTTTATTAGTTTTATAGTTTATGGTTTTAGGGTTTAATTTAATTTTAATTTTAATTTGGTTTATTTTAAGTTTATTTTAAGTTGCTTTTCTAGTTTTTATTTTAATTTTATTTATTTTTTAATTTTATTTAGTTTTATTTTAGGTTTATTTTATTTATTTAGTTTAGTTATTTATTTTATTTTAGTTTAGTTTAGTTTTTATTTTATTTATTTAAATATGGTTTAGGTTAAGGTTTTAGTGAGGTTTATTTTATTTTATTTATTTATTTATTTATTTAAGTTTTTATATTTTTATGTAGGTATTTATTTTAGGTTTAGTTTAGGATTTAGTTTAGTTTAAGGTATAGGAGGTTAGTTTAGGGTTTGGGTTTAGTTAGTTAGGTAGTTTATTTTAGGTTAGGGTTTAGGGAGAGGAGGTTTATTTTAGGTAGAGCCCAGATTTAGATTTAGAATTAGTTTAGATTTATTTTGATTTATTTAAGAGTTTAGATTTATTTATAGTTTAATTTTGATTTAATTTAGATTTAGTAGGTAGATTTAGGTTTAGATTTTATTTAGTTGATTTTAGATTTAGTTTGGTATATATTTAGTTTAGTTTAGTATTTAGATTTAGTTTAGTGGAGCTTAGATTTAGTATTTGAGTTTATTTAGTTTAGATTTCATATTTAGTTTATTTAGTTTAGTTTTTTAGTTTAGATTTTTTAGTTTATTTAGTTTAGATTTACTTTAGTTTAGATTTAGTTTAGATTTAGATTTTGGATTTAGTTAGATTAGTTTTATTTTATTTAATTTAGAGTTTAGATTTAGTTTACATTTAATTTATTTAGTTTTAGTTTAGATTTAGGTTTAGGTTTTGAGTTTAAAGTTTAGTTTAGTTTAGATTTAGAGTTTTACAGTTTAGATTTAGAATTTTAGATTTAGTTTAGATTTTTAGATTTAGTTTCGAGTTTAGATTTAGAGTTTAGATTTTCAAATTTAGTTTAGAGTATAGTTTTATTTTAGTTTAGTTTCGTTTAGAGTTTAGAGTTTAATTTTTAGATTTTAATTTAGATTTTGTTTAGATTTTTAGTTTAGTTTAGATTTTCTTAGTTTAGTTTTTAGTTTAGCTTGTATTCAAGTTCTAAACTTTAGATTTAGCTAGAGTTTAGATTTTTAGATTTAGTTTTATTAGTTTAGATTTAGATTTGAAATTTAGTTAAATTTTAGTTTAGATAGTTTAGAGAAGGTTTAGGTCCAGGTTTAGTTTAGGATTTAGGGTTTAGGGTAGTTTAGGAGGTGGGTTCATTTTTTTTTAGGGTTTAGGGTTTTGGGTTTATGGTTTTTCAAGTTTAGATTTTTTTTAATTTAGGGTTTAGGTTTTCTTTTTTATTTATTTTTAGGTTAATTTTTTAGGTTAAGGTTATTATTTAGTTTTTATTTTATTTTATTTCAGGACTATTTTATTTTTTTTTAGATTTAGTTTTTATTTTATTTAGGTTTTTTATTTTCAGGTTTATTTTATTTTTTTTAGTTTCATTTAGGTTTTTATTAATTTTATTTTAGTTTAATTTTCAATTTTTATTTTAATTGATTTTTAGGTTTAAGTTTAGGTTTAGGTTTTAGTTTAGGTTTTTATTTTATTTTACTTTTTTATTTTATTAAGGTTTAGGTTTTTTTATTTATTTTACTTTTAGATTTTTTTTTTTTTGGGGAAACCTCATGTAGGGATATTTTATTGCCACAAAAGAGGTTACAAGATCAAAGGGGATAAACTTAACTACGCTCAAAGAGCTACAATCAACCTAAGGAGTAAATCCCCTATCTAAGTGCAACCAAAAGCAAAGAAGGCATTAAAGCAATCAAAAGATACAATTAGATTAACATAAAAAGCCAAACAAAGATTAGGGCCAATGCTCTGCAGGATGTGAGAATGCATGACACTATGGAGCAAGCCTGCAAGAGGACAATAGAAAAGCACCTGCAAAAATGTAAATGGAAAGAAATTAGAGCGCTTAAGGTAATACAGATAATGATAACTAAAAACAAAGATTCGAGAATGATAGTAAAGAATGATAGAGAAGGCTCAGCTAGTCACACAAGTCAGATGCAAATATGCATCCAAACTTCGAGAAGGGTTACATCACAAGAGCTACTACCAAACCAAAATAGAGTGAAATCATCATAGCCATCATAGCCAACAAATCTGTGAGAAGATAACAACCAGTTGTTGAAAGTCTTATGGGCTTTATTACCTACAAACCTAAACAAAACTATATATAATATAGAGAGGAAATTGCAAAGGGCAGAAAGATAAGGGGTCCCATGCAGAAAATTATCATCAATATAGTCACGACATGAGGATACTTATACATATGAAATAGGCTAGCATAAAAACCATCCACAAGAAAATAGCAAAAGAGGTAGCTCACAAATCTCGCTAAGCAAGTCGATGAGCCTATAAGTAACACCATCCCAAATATATGATATATATATATATATATATATATATATATATATATATATATATATATATATATATATATATGAATATTTGCCGTGAGTATCCTAGCAAGAAAGTTTTAAAAGAGCCCAATCATAATAATGAATGCGGATGTGAACAAACCCATTATTAATATTCACAAGTTGGAAAAAGCATTTGTAAAGGAAGGCAGCATAACCCAATACCAAAAACATGCAAGACAACAAACGGTAGCATGGACAAAAAATCGAATAATCCAAATCAACAAACAACCAAGAGAAGACAAGAAATGGCGATGTCCATAGTACCACCCATTCGAATAGACATTGCATTCCAAGGAGATAGCACAAGTCTAATCGAACCTGATGGGAATAGAAACAACAAGCTTAATGTAGATCACTATCAAGAAATGAACAACTGCCCAGACAAAAATAGCAAGGGCAATTAGAAAGCCAACCCCAACAACAAAATAGTTAGTGCTACATTGGAACCCACTAGAGGATAAATCAAAATGGGGATTCAAATTAGGGTCCGCATTAGAATCTAAAAATAAGACAAAGAATAACCAAGATAAAAAATACAAGACAAGAAGAGACGACACCAAGACAAAGAAGGGACAAGAAGATGGCCATAGTGCCTCTCAATCAGAGAAGACAATGCAATAGTTAGTAACCAAGTAGATAGAGCATAGAAACCTAGACCGGAAAAGCAGCATTACACCAATGACCAAAAATAATCGAGAAAGTCACTTTTTGAACATAGGACCCTAAAGTCCTACAACCAACAAAGATAGAGCCAACATTGGAATCGAGAAATAAGGATAGCAAATATCCAAGACAAAATAGAAGACAACAAAATCAACTAGTGGAGAGAACCACCCATTCGAATAAACAATGCAGATACAAGTTTAAGAAAGAAGATGGAGAAAAGAGCACAGATAAAGTAGTCCATAGAATTGATGATAAGCATATAATAAACCAATAAGGAGATTCAAATCAAAAGCCACCAAGCCAACAACTTCAATAGAGGTTTCTGAACAAAATAAACCAAAACCTGAACAGATGTAGAGTATTAATCCAGTTCAACCAACAACCTGCATAGATTTACAACAAGCCAAAAGTCCACCCATTGAGTAAATAGAGCATATGTAAAGATCCAAATAATCGATGGATAATCACAGGTTCGCACCATTTGAACAGAGCCAAGGAGGATAAAATAGCAGCAGGAGAATTCAGCAGTTGCACAGTTGTTAATAGTAAAACCAAATGAGAAACAAAAGACAAGAAACAGATAATAACCATAAAGACAAGGGTAGCAATAAAACAAAATCACACCCACCATATAAAATTCCAATAAAAAAATAGGGATGTAAAGTAGCACAGAAAGGGTTCAAAAGATAATTAAGAAAAAACCTTCTAGATAAAGATGATCAAGAGGCCTAAACCCACAACCACATTAAAGGCAAATTGAAAACCATAAAGGAAGTCCAAACACAAGGAATTAATAAATTGAACAGAAATTACAAAATCTCTGGCGATTGGGAATATGAGGTTGGGCAAAATAATCAACAAGACAACACCACACCTGAACTGATAAACAACCCCAAGAACCTTGGATAAAAGACTCAATGATCGCACCATCCAACAACCAAGAAAGAAAATATAGAAGTTGGCCATAAAACCAACCATTCAAATTATACAATGCATAAGTTAAATCCCCGATAGTTAAGGAAGAGGTCTGGCCAAGACTAGTTTAGAGTTTATTTAGTTTAGATTTTAGATTTATTTTATTTAGTTTAGGTTTTTAGTTTAGATTTTTTAGTTTAGAGTTTAGTTTATTTAGATTAGATTTTATATTTAGTTTAGAATTTAGATTTAGTTTAGTTTAAATTTAGTTTAGACTTAGTTCAGATTTAGTTTAAATTTAATTTAGTTTAGATTTAATTTAGATTTAGTTTTAGATTTTTTAAGTTTAAATTTTTATTTATTTTGCAGTTTAGATTTAGTTAGATTTTATCTTTATTTAGTTTAGTTTAGTTTAGATTTTAGATTTAGTTTTATAGTTCAGAGTTTAGTTTAGATTAGATTTTGGGTTTTAGATTTAGATTTTAATTTAATTTAAAATTTTAGATTTTTAGATTTAGTTTAGAGTTTAGTTTAGGTTTAGTTTAGATTTAGTTTAGTTTAGTTTAGAGTTCAGAGTTTAGATTTTTAGATTTTAGTTTAAATTTAGTTAGTTCTGATTTAGTTTAGATTTTTTGTTTAGTTTAGATTTTTTTAGTTTAGATTTTAGATTTATTTTATTTAGTTTAGATTTTTTAGCTTAGATTTGTGTTTATTTAATTTAGATTTAATTTAAATTTAGTTGAGTTTAGAATTACTTTAGATTTAGTTTTAGATTTAGTTTTGATTTTTTTAGGTTTTGATTTTTATTTATTTTAGAGTTTAAACTTAGTTTAGATTTTTTTTATATAGTTTAGTTTAGTTTAGTTTAGATTTTAGATTTAGTTTTAGAGTTTAGAGTTTAGTTAGTTTACATTTAGAGTTTTTGAGTTTAGATTTTAGTTTAGATTTAAATTTTTAGATTTAGTTTAGATTTATAGATTTAGTTCAAAGTTTAGATTTAGTTCAGAATTTAGATTATAGAGTTTATATATTTTCATTTTTAGATTTAGTTTAGATTTTACTTTTAGTTTAGTTTTAGTTTAGTTTAGATTTAGTTTAGTTTAGTTTAGAGCTTAGAGATTAGATTTTTAGATTTTAGTTTAGATTTAGTTTATATTTTTTTAGTTTAGTTTTAACTTTAGTTTAGATTTTAGTTTTTTAGTTTAGATTTTTAAAATATAGAGTTTAGATTTTTAGATTTAGTTTAGTTTAGTTTAGATTTAGTTTAGGTTTTTGGAGTTTAGATTTAGATTTAGTTTGGATTTTAGTTTAGTTTAGATTTTAGATTTTAGTTTAGAGTTTGGGTTTAGGGTTAGGTTTAGGTTTATTTTTTTAAGTTTAGGTTTGTTTGTTTTAATTTATGATTTTGGTTTTATTTTATTTTATTTTTTAGGATTAGTTTGGGAGGGTTTAGGTAGGTTTATTTTTTTGGTGTTTTAGCTTTACTTAGATTTATTTTAGTTTAGTTTATTTAGTTTGATTTTATTTTATCCATTTTTATTTTGGTTTACATCTATGTATTATTTTTTATTTAGGTTTTATTTATTTATTTTAGTTTAGTTTATTTATTTTATTTTATTTTTTAGGTTTATGAGGTTTAGGTTTTTATTTTATTATTTTTTAATTTAGTTTAGGATTTTATTTATCATATAGTTTATTGGTTTAGTTGTGGTTGTGGTTATTTGGATTTGGCTTGGGTAGGTTAGTCAGGGAGTTTGATGGCCTAGCCTGTTTAGAGAGTCCAGGGAGGGTTTAGTGGATGGATCAGTGGTTAGTTTAGGGGCCTGGGTTTTAAGTTTAGGTTTAGTGTTTTTTTTTTTAGGTTGGGCTTTAGATTTTAGATTTTAGATTTTAGGTTAGAGTTTAGATAGTTTAAATTTTAGTTTAGAGATTTTAGATTTAATTTATTTAGTTTAGTTTAGATTTTGGTTAGATTTAGTTTTAGGGTTTAGATTTTATTTGGTTTAGAATTTAGATTTAGTTTTTAGTTTAGATTTAGTTTAGTTTAGTTTAATTTAGTTTAGATTTAGTTTAGTTTAGAATTTAGATTTAGATTTTTAGTTTAATTTAGAGTTTATTTAGTTTGAATTTTAGATTTAATTAATTTTAGGTTTAGTTTAGATTTATTTTAGATTTTATTATTAGTTTAGATTTAGTTTAGTTTTGATCTAGTTTAGATTTTTTTTAGTTTAGACTTAGTTTAGATTTAGTTTAGATTTAATTTTGTTTAAATTTAGTTTAGATTTTTATTTATTTTAGAGTTTAGATTTAATTTTGAGTTTATTTTTATTTAGTTTAGTTTAGTTTAGTTTAGATTTTTTATTTAGTTTTAGAGTTTAGAGTTTAGTTTAGTTTAGATTTAGGGTTTTAGAGTTTAAATTCTAGTTTAGTTTAGATTTTTAGATTTTTTAGATTTAGTTTATAGTTTAGTTTTAGTTTAGTTTTAGTTTAGTTTAGATTTAGTTTAGTTAAGTTCAGAGTTTAGTGTTTAGATTTTTAGATTTTATTTTAGATTTAGTTTATATTTTTAGTTTAATTTAGATTTTCTTAGTTTAGTTTTTAATTTAGTTTAGATTTTAGTTTTTTAGTTTAGATTTTTAGATTTAGTTTAGTTTAGTTTAGATTTAGTTTAGGTTTTTATTGTTTAGATTTAGATTTAGTTTAGAAAATACTTTGGTTTATATTTTAGATTTTTGTTTAGAGTTTAGGGGTTTTTTTTTTCTTTTTTTTTTTTTTTATTTTAGGGAAGCCCCATGAGGGGTATTTTATTACCACAAAAAGAGGGTTACAAGGTCCTTAAAGGGGATAAACTCAAGAACTACTGCTCAAAGAGCTAAATTCAGCCTAAGGAGTAAATCCCCAGTCTAAGTACAGGCAAAAGCAATAGAACACTTTAGAACAATCAAAAGATACAGTTAGATATGCATAATAAACCGAAAGCAAATTGTGACCAATACTCTGCAGGACTTGAGAATGACTGCCACTGTGGTGCAAACCTGTAAGAGAAAAGGAAGGAGGTCAGAACAATTTAGACATAAAAAATTAGAGCTTATAGTAAGATGTAATATGATGAAAAATGCAAAGTCTGCAAAATTTAGAAAAGAGAAAAGATAGAGAAGGCTCAGGCTCAGTCACACCAGGATGGGGCAGATGCAAAAGTGTGCATCCAAACTTCAGGAGAAGGGTTACTTCACAAGAGCTACTACCAAACCAAAATGGAGTGAAAACATCATAGCCATCATAGCCAACAAACCTGTTAAGAGATAGCAGCCAGTTGTAGAAGGTCTAATTGAGTGGATTACAAACACACCTAATCGACAATATCATCACCATATCAAGAGAATATATAAATGTGATGGGGCCAACATTGTAGAATCCTAATAGATCAAAGTGATGAGGGGACCATAACAAATTAAGTGAAGCATCTGCTAGAACCAAGCCAAACAAAGCAACCTCATGCATTCAGGATTAAGAAACCAGCCAATGAAAGGTAAATCAGCAAAGTCCCAGCCTAAGTTACCATAGAAATTATAGCAGATTAAAGTACAGCAGTAGATTAAGAGATAAAAGATAATGTCAGTACCCTAACAGAGACAAATCTAATCAATGAAAATTAGAAAAGCTACCACATAAGGAACATTCATAACAGCAGCAATAATATCCCATTTCAGCCCACAATCCTTGCAGAAATACCCCACAGGCTTGCCATAATAACAATCATTGAGAGTATACAAACCATAGGTTAAGATCAAGTAGAACATTGATTAGCATGTGATTCGCACAATACTAGAACACTAAAAGGGATACTATAGTAGGTTAAGACAAGAGCGAGACAACTAATCGATAAACCAAATCCACAAACATCCAAAGTCTTAAAATATAACAAAAACATCGAATAAGTACTCTCAAACGAAATGACACTCCAATCCAAGAAGGTAACAAGACAAACCCAATAGATGCGTGGATTACAATATAAATAATGACTATAAATATGATTCACAAACACCGAAATGAGCACAACCCAAATAATAGGCAATCAAAGTCACTCCCATCGAGCAACTAATGCAACATTGTAAGCCACTAGAATATAAAATAAGAAGATGATTCCAAGTAGATATCATTACCAAGCAATTTTAAGACAATAAAGGTCCAAAACCGAACTTGCTAAGACAAGAGGTGCAAGATGGCAAAAAATAGTAGGAGGAAAATTGAGAGAAGCAGCAGCCCGAATCCAAAGGGCTTAAAAAACCAAATCAATAAACAAATCAACAAACAACCATGGTAGCAAACCTCCAAAACCCAAAAAGTAATTAAACCCAGCCTATTCCACAAGGATTTCAAACCAAAATAACCATTAAAAGAGACCAGTAGACAAATTTTCGGAAAGCAAGTTGAGGTTGGCATAATATAAGCAAGGACAATGATACAAAGTCTGACCGCACACAATACTAGAAGACTAAAAGGGATACTATAACAAAGTTAAGATAAGAGCAGACAACTAATCGATAAACCAAATCCACAAACATCCAAAGTCTTAAAAGAAGTAACATCGACTATACCTCAAACAAAATGACACTCCAATCCAAGAAGGTAACAAGACAAACCCAATAGATGCGGATTACAATATAAACAATGATGTAAATATGATTCACACCACCAAATGAGCAACAACCCGCCGAAAATAAGGCAATCGAAAGTCACTCCCATCGAGCAACTAATGCAACATTGTAAGCCACTAGAATATATAAAATAAGAAGATGATTCCAAGTAGAGACATCATTACCAAGCAGTGAATTTTAAGACAATAAAGGTCCAAAACCAACTTGCTAAGACAAAGAGTAGCAAGATGGCCAAAAATAGTAGGAGGAAAATCGGAGAAGCAGCAGAAAAAATCGCAGGCCAACCTAAGGGATTAAAACCAAATCAACAAACAAATCAACAAACAACCATGGCGAAACCTCCAAAACCCAAAAGTAATTAATCCCTCCATTCCAGACAAGGATTTCGACCAAAATAACCATTAAAAGAGACCGGGGTATTACAATTTCTTCCCTTGCGTGAAAGCGTCGAGGTTAGGCATAATATAAGCAAGACCGTGAAAGTCCAAGCCCAACACAACCAAAATCCTTTCAAAGATAAGTGTTGAAACCTTTATGAATTAGGCCTTTAAGGAGGAAAGAGTCCCAAGGAATGTAAGCATCAAAAGAAATACTATAATCATCAAAATAAAATTGCAACCCGATAATGCACACTAATCCGCTGTCTAGAAGCAAGATAGGTAGTAGCAATGCTCCAAGCCATATTGTCGTGAGAAAAACTAGTTAAAGAAGTTAGTACTAAAATCTAAGCCCATCAAAACATAACTTCCTCCAAAGAATGGTTAATTCTCAGTTTAGAAATGAATGTATCAATGAAATTAAAGTCCTAAGTGGGATTGCAGTTATAAAACTAGTAACAGGTAACACAAGGCTCAACTGGGTTCCAATTCAAGAGATTGATGTGCAAATAGTTGAACATCTGCCCCATAGTATTATAAATGCCAAAAATAGAAATCTTCCAACTAAAGGAGAAGGGGTAAAGGCAGCAAGTCATGGCAAAGAGCACAAGACAAAGAATGATATCTATGAGGAGTATCCATAAAGAACACAAGGAAACAGAAACCAGAAAAAGGAGGCAAAGAGGAGAATTAGACTGAGGTAAGGAAGCCTGAATTGTCCAAGTTAACTGACCACGCAAGTATTTGGGTAATGTAAATTGATCAAAGAAGATGATACTTCTAATCTCACACCTGATTTGCAAGGTAATCAAGATAGCACCTTCATGCCAAACATGAGTGATGGTAAAATAGTTGAGCGAGAAGAGCCCTAGTTTGCTTGAGGAGGTAGTACAAACAAGCTGCTGCTCATATTGGTAGAAGTCAAAAGGTCAATCAAGAGAAGAGCGCCCACCTCTATCCAAATATTGAGCCACCATTTTGAAGACAAATTTCTAGAGCTTTGTGGACCATAAGCTCAAGATAAGGGATAGTCTGGAAATAAGGGGATAAGCAAATGCACATAGGACTATACCCTTAGAATCCTCAAAATGCCTCCACAACCGTGAGCCATTATGAGAGACAGAGCCATCAAGATAATTTTAATAATATGATCAAGAGGTTTTTCCAAAAACCATTCTATCATTTTGATAGTAAGTGGTCCGGAAGGTTGAGGCCCTTTATTGGCTGCTGATTTATAGCCTTTAAAATGTTTGTGATGAATTAAATTGGCTTTAAACAAGTCACAAATTTTGTTTTAGTTCTAGAATAATCCTCATGTGATTCATACTAATCCCACGATGTTAACTTCATTTCTCCATCCATATGAACCAAATAAGAGTAATGGCGATTATGATTTTAATATGACCTTTAATTGCATTGTCAAAGTAAACTTCAAGAAGTTGATATAAAGTAAAAGAACAATTAAAATTGACAATGTTGAATAGATCATACCAAATCCAAATTTTAGAGGAAATAGCCCCATTAACAAAAAACATGGTTAACATTCTCAATATGAGAACAACATTGACATTTAGAGGGTAAATAAAACCCTTTACCCCACAACAAAGAGTCAACAGAATAAAGTTTTTAGGATATGCCAAGTTAGAAGAGTAAGAAGAGGGGATATTGTTATTCCAAATTTTGGAGAACACAATAGAAGAATCCCTCGAAAGTGTCTTTAGTGTGGAAGCCAAACATTTTTAGGCTAAAATCCCCATTATGAGATAGCTTAAAGATAATCGATCATGATTGTTAGGAGTGATAGGAATATTAGTAATCATATTTAAGAAAGTGGAAGGAATAGAATCGGTAATCTTTTAGTGTTCCACTTGTGGTTTTGCAGAATGAATTAACTCTAAGAGTGGGTGAGTGTATAGAGTCATCAATGGATCCACTACCACTCAGTTGTCTTGCCAAAGAAAGAATTGCGAGTTTATGCCCCAAAATTAAGGATTAGCCCATTTGACAAAGTCTTCTCCAGGAGAATCAGATTTAAAGGGACAAATGAGAGGATGTTTACCAGCAATATTTAGAAGTCATGAAATTAGACTATTTTTTGCTCCTAAAATTCCACCAAAGTTTGTAGAGAAGGCATTGATAACTTCTTTGATGGATTTACATAGACCTCCCTCTTAGTACCACAACATTTAGATGACCGGTGCATTCTTTTAGAGGTGGTTTAGAAAAATTTGTTTAGAGTCAATTCTATTGATGATAGAGTTGGTAAAAATGGTTTGAAGAAGGTATATCATGGAATTTAGTGCTCTTGATCAAGGTAAGCCCAGAAGAGAGTAAATGAAATTCCCAAATTGAAATTTTGTTATTTTCTGATTATCAAAAGGTGTGATTTTTTGGCCTTTTAGAGCCCAAGGTAATTAAGAGAGTTGATTTTGCTTAAAATTAGTAATTACGGATATTTGGTTAAGTCTATTAGGAGGAATCTTAGTTGAAGGAATAGCGCATTTTCCTTCATTAAGAAAAGACCACTAACTTTACCAAAATCATTTAGAGGTTCTTAATGGTTTTAACATGTTGAAGAGAGTTAGAAGATAATGAAATCATAGCTAAGATGAAATAGAAACCTCCATGAGTTTTAAAGACATATTAGATTATTAGCAAAAAGATCATTAAGGCTCAAGGTATTCAATAGCGATGATAGAGAAGGTGATAGTGGTCACCTTGCCTCAAACCATGGCTAGAAGGAAAGAAACCTATGGACTCACCATTCATGATAACCGAAAACCGGTTATTGATACACCTTTTTTATAATCGGATTTATCGAAAAACCAAACAAATTTAGGATTTGAAGAGAAAATCCCACGAGGATTGTCAAAGGCTTTATGTCAGTTTGAATAAGATGTTGCCTCCTAGAAGGAAATCAATGTCATGAGTGAGGAAGAATATTATCGATATTGCTATGTTTAACAAAAGTTTGGGGAGATGATTTTAGGAAGCAAAGGGCTAAGTTTATTATTTATTAATTTAGCAATGAGTTTTAAAAATGGTGCAAAGACTAATCGGTTAAATTGCCCCAAGATTGGATTGTTAGTTTTGGAAATAAGGACAATAGAAGTGCTTGAAAAGTATTTGGGAATAGGATTGCCATCAAAGAAATCAATAACAACATCAACTAAGTCGGTTTTAATAAATGGCCAACAATCTTTGAAAGAAGTATTATGGCAGTTAGTTTAGTCGGTGTTCATGTTCTTAAGAGTATTACTAATCTCCTCTTTGGAAGGACACATAGTAAGAAATGATTATCCTCACTATTAATCATAGAAGGGATAAGATGGGTGTTTGATAAAGTTTAGATTAGAATTTAATAAAGTTTGGAAATGATGTATAGAATCCTTAATATCATTGTTATCGGTTATCCATTCACCATTAGAGTTCTTAATTTTCTTAATTGAGTTTAAGGCTTTAGTTATTACAAATGGCATGAAAATATGTTTGTCACCATTAGCAATATGTTTGCTTGCGGTTTTGGCGTAATAGGTTTCTTCCATGTTTGATAATTAAGTTATTCTTGGCAATGTTCAACTCCTCAAGTTTGATTTGAGATAGCCTCTTCAAGAGAACAAACCTCTTGTTCCATAGCTTTAAGATTTGTGAAAGGGCTTTTAAAATGTGTTTGTTAGATTTTTTGTTTAAGTCTTTTGAGCTTAAGCCAAAAGAGTCATACCTTATTATTAAAATAGCCATCCAATTAGTGAGAGTGACATTGGTGAAGTCACTATGTTTAGAGTTTAGGGTTTAGGGTTCAAGATACAAGGTTTAGGGTTAGCTTATGGTGCTTAGGGTTAGGGTTTAAGATTTAGAGTTTAGGGTTTAGGGTTTAGGGTTTATGGTTTTCTAGGGTTTAGGTTTAGGTTTCAGAGTTTAGATTTTTAGATTTTAGATTTAGTTTAGATTTTTTAGTTTAGTTTAGTTGAAGTTTTAGTATAAAGTTTTTAGATTTAGTTTAGTTTAGATTTAGTTTAGATTTTATTTTAAGGATTAGATTTAGGATTAGATGTTATTTAATTTAGATTTTAGATTTAATTTTTAGTTTAGATTTAGTTTAGTTTAGTTTAGTTTAGTTTAAAGTTTAGATTTAAATTTTTAGTTTAGTTTAGAGTTTATGTAGTTCAGATTTTAGATTTAGTTTTTAAGTTTTTATTTAGTTTAGGTTAATGACGTTTTGTTTAGAGTTTAGATTTAGATTTTTAGTTTAGCTTAGATTTTAGATTTTGTTTATTTAGTTTAAGTTTTTAGTTTAGATTTTTTAGTTAATATTTTAGTTTATTTTGTTTAGAATTTAAATTTAGTTTAGAGTTTATAATTAGTTTAGTTCAGATTTAATTTAGATTATTTTAGTTTAGAATTAGTTTAGATTAAGTTTAGTTTTACTTTTTTGATTTAATTTTAGATTTAGTTTTAGATTTTAGAGTTTAGTTTAGTGTAGATTTAGTGTTTTAGAGTTTAAATTTTAGTTTAGATCTAGATTTATTGATTTAGTTTAAAGTTTAGGGATTAGGATTTAGGGTTTAGGATTTAGGGTTAGTTTATGGTTTCGAGTTTTGGGTTTAGGGTTTAAGTTCATTTAGGGTTTAGGGTTTAAGGTTAGTTTAGGGGGTTTAGGGTTTAGGGTTAGTTTAGGGGGTTTAGTGTTTAGGATTTAGAGTTTTAGAGTCTAAATTTCTATTTAGAATTAGATTTTTAGATTAGTGTAGATTTTATTTATATTTTTAGATTTAATGTGGAGTTTAGATTTAGTTTAGATTTTTAAATTTAATTTAGAGTTTAGATTTAGTTTAGATTTTAGATTTTATAGTTTGGATTTTACTTTAGTTTAGATTTTTAGATTTTTAGATTTAGTTTAGTGTTTAGTTTTAGTTTAGTTTATAGTTTAAAGGTTAGATTTGTAGATTTTAGTTTAGTTTAGATTTAGTTTAGATTTTTTATTTTATTTAGATTTTTTTAGTTTAGTTTTAGGTTTATTTTAGATTTTAGATTTTTAGTTTACATTTTTAGTTTGGAGTTTAGATTTTTAGATTTAGTTTAGCTTAGTTTAGATTTAGTTTAAATTTTTAGAGTTTAGATTTAGATTTAGTTTATATTTAGTTTAGTTTAGATTTAGGTTTCAGTTTAGAGTTTAGGGTTTATGGTTTAGGGTTTAGGGTTTACGATTTAGGGTTTAGGGTTTAGGTTTAGGATTTAGGGTTTAGGGTTTATGGTTTTTTAGGGTTTACGTTTAGGTTTTATAGTTTATATTTAGTTTAGATTTCTTAGTATAGTTTAGTTTAGATTTTAGTTTAGAGTTTTTAGATTTAGTTTATTTAGTTTAGTTTAGATTTAGTTTTAGGGTTTAGATCTTGGTTTTG
This sequence comes from Cymbidium sinense, assembly GCA_021442155.1. Taxonomy (NCBI): domain Eukaryota; kingdom Viridiplantae; phylum Streptophyta; class Magnoliopsida; order Asparagales; family Orchidaceae; genus Cymbidium; species Cymbidium sinense. The sequence continues at coordinate 54,145,656 of CM038224.1, read as the reverse complement.
AATTTGTTTTAAATTTTATTTTATTTAGATTTTAGATTTAGTTTTTCGTTTAGATTTAGTTTAATTTAGTTTAGTTTAAATTTAGTTTAGTTTACAGTATAGATTTAGATTTTTTACTTTAGTTTAGAGTTTATTTAATTTATATATTTGATTTAGTTTATTTAGTTTAGGTTTTTATTTTAGATTTTCAAGCTTAGATTTTAGTTTATTTAGTTTAGATTTTTGATTTAGTTTAAAGTTTATATTTAGTTTAGATTAAATTTAGTTTAGCCTTAGTTTAGATTTAGTTTAGATTTAGTTTAGTTTAGATTTTATTTAGTTTAGATTTTATTTTTATTTAGTTTAGTCTAATTTAGTTTATATTTTAGATTTAGTTTTAGAGTTTAGAGTTTAGTTTTTTTTAGATTTATTATTTTAAAGTTTAGTTTTTAGTTTATATTTAGATTTATAGATTTAATTAAGATTTAGTTTTGATTTTAGATTTAGTTTAGAGTTTAGACTTAGTTTAGATTTTAGATTTTAGAGTTTAGATTTTTGTTTAGTGTAGATTTTTAGACTTAGCTTAGAGTTTACTTTTACTTTAGTTTAGATTTAGTTTAGTTTAGTTTAGAGCTCAGAGTTTAGATTTTTAGATTTTAGTTTAAATATAATTTAGTTTAGGTTTAGTTTAGATTTTTAGTTTAGTTTGAATATTTTTAGTTTTATTTTACATTTAGTTTCAATTTTTAGTTTCGAGTTTAGATTTTAGATTTAATTTAGTTTAGTTTAGATTTAGTTGATATTTTTAGAGTTTAGATTTATATTTAGTTTAGATTTAAGTTTAGTTTAGATTTTAGATTTTAGTTTTTAGTTTAAGTTTAGGTTTAGGGTTTTAGGGTTTTAGGTTTAGGGTTTAGGATTTCAGTTTAAGTTTTAGAGTTTAGGTTTTTAGTTTAGGGTTTAGGCTTTTGGGTTTAGGGTTTAGGTTAGTTTAGGGTTTAGAGTTAAGGGTTTATAGTTTAGGTTAGTTTAGGTTTTATTTAGGTTTAGGGTTTTAGGATTTATGGTTTAGCGTTTAGGGTTTATAGTTTTATTAGGGTTTAGGTTTAAGATTTAGAGTTTAGAGTATTAGATTTAGATTTAGTTTAGATGTTTTAGATTAATTTAGAGTTTTTAGATTTATTTTAGTTTTGATTTAGTTTAGATTTAGTTTTATTGTTTAGATTTTAGTTTAGATTTTAGATTTAGTTTTTAGTTTAGATTTAGTTTAGTTGAGAGGTTAGTTTTGGGTTTAGGGTTTAGGTAAGTTCAGGGTTTGGAGTTTAGGGTTTAGGGTTTAGGGTTTTGGGTTTTGGTTTAGTTTAGGGGGTTTAGGATTTAGGGTTTAAGTTTTAATTTTATGATTATTTTTTAGGTTTAGGTTTTTTTTTTTTTTTTATTTTAGGTATTTTATATTTAGTATTTATTTTATATAAGTTTCTTATTTTTAGGTTTATTTTATTTTTAGTTTATTTTATGTTTTTATTTTATTTTATTTTATTTTAGCTTTTAATTCTTATTTTATTTTATTTTTAAGTTTGGGTTTAGGTTTTAGATTAGGATATTTATTTATTTATTTATTTTATTTTATTTAGGTTTAGGTTTTTTTACTTATTTTATTATTAGGTTTTGTTTAGTTTAGGTTTAGGTTTTAGGGTTTAGGGTTTAGAGCATAGGATTTAGTGTTTGGGGTTTAGGTTAGTTTAGGATTTAGGGTTTATGGTTTGAGGTTTAGGGTTTAGGGTTTAGGGTTTTAGGGTTTATTGTTCAAGGTTTAAGGTTTATGGTTTTTTAGGGTTTAGGTTTTGGTTTTAGAGTTTAGATTTTATATTTTAGATTTAATATAGAATTTTTTTATTTAGTTTAGTTTAGATTTTAGTTTATAGTTTTTAGATTTAGTTTATTTAGTTTAGATTTAAGTTTTTAGTTTATTTAGCTTAGATTTTAGATTTAATTTAGAGTTTAAATTTAGTTTAATTTAGATTTAGTTTAGATTTTTTTAGTTTTGACTTAGTTTAAATTTAGTTTAAATATAGTTTAGTTTAGATTTAGTATAGATTTTCTTTTTAGATTTAGTTTTATATTTTTTTTTAATACATTTTTATTTATTTTAGAGTTTAGATTTTATTTTTATTTAGTTTAAATTTTATATTTAGTTTTTGAGTTTAGATTTTAGTTTAGTTTAGATTTAGTGATTTAGAGTTTAGATTTTAGTTTACATTTAGAATTTTAGATTCTGTTTTCATTTTTAGATTTAGTTTAGTGTTTAAATTTAGTTTAGATTTTAGAATTTAGATTTTAGTTTAGTTTAAATTTTTTGATTTTTAGTTTAGTTTAGATTTTTAAATTTAGTTTTGAGTTTAGTTTTAGTTTAGTTTATAGTTTAGAGTTTAGATTTTTAGATTTTAGTTTAGATTTAGTTTAGTTTAGAGTTTAGATTTTTTTTTTGATTTATTTTTAGGTTTTATTTTAACTTTATTTTTTAGGTTTAGGTTTTTATTTAGTTTTTATTATATTTTATTTTTGGTCTATTTTATTTTCATTTTATATTTAGTTTTTATTTTATTTAGGTTTTTTTTAATGTTTATTTTATTTCTTAGTTTTAGTTTAGGTTGTTATTTATTTTACTTTAGTTTAGTTTTTATTTTATTTTATGCTTATCTTTGTTTAGATTTCATTAGTTTATTTATTTTTATTTTATTTTATAATTTAGATTTTAGTATTTTATTAAGTTATTTTTTAGGTTTATTTTATTTTTAGTCATTTAGTTTAAGTTTATTTTAGTTAGTTTTATTTTATTTATTTTAATTAGGTTTAGTTTAGGTTATTTTAGGTTTTATTTTATTTTATTTAGTTTATTTATTTTATTTTAATTTAGGTTTATTTAGTTTAGGTTTTTCATGTGGTAGGGTAGAATAGTTTAGTTTAGGGTTTGGACTTTGGGTTAAGTTAGGGTTATCAGTGGTTAAGCTTATTTTTTGGATTTAGCCAGTTTAGAGTTTAAATTTTTTAGTTTAGTTTAGTTTAGTTTTAATTTTAGATTTTGTATTTAGTTTAGTTTATTTTAGTTTTTTATGTTTAGATTTTACATAGTTTAAATTGATTTAGCTTTAAGATTCCTAGTTTTAGTTTAGTTTAGTTATTTTACATTTTAGTTTAAAGTAGATTTAATTTTATTTTATTTTAGTTTAGACTTAGTTTAGATTTAGTTTAGATTTAGTTTTTAGATTTAATTTTTAGATTTACTTTAGAATTTTTTTATTTAGTTTATTTTAGTTTTAGATTTTGTGATTTAGTGTTTGTTTGTATTTAGATTTAGAGTAGAGTTGATTTTATAGTTTAGATTTTTTTTAGAATTAGTAGATTTTGTTTAGATTTTAGTTTAGTAGTTTACATAGTTTAGATTTTTAGTTGATTTTATTTAAGATTTATAGACTTGATTTAGTTTAGAGTTTAGTTTTAATTTAGAGTTTGAGTTTATATTTTAGATTTTAGTTTTTAGTTTAGTTTATATTTAGTTTGTTTTAGTTTAGTTTATTTTAGTTTTTTTATTTTAGATTTTTTTTAGCTCAGAGTTTTATATTTATTTAGTTTAGTTTATTTAGGTTAGAATTTTAGTTTTGATTTATTTTAGTTTAGTTTATTTTAGATTTAGATTTTAGTTTAGTAGGGTTTATTATTTAGTGGCTCAGGGTTTTAGGTACGATTGGTTTAGTTTAGTTTAAGATTTATTTTGGACTTAAGGTAGGATTTGGGTTTAGAGTTTAGTTAGGGTTATGGTTTTTTAGGTTTTTTATTTTATAGTTTAGTTTCACATTTTGATTTTAGTTTAGATTTAGCAGATTTTAGTTATTTAGTTTAGTTTAGTTTAGAGTAGAGTAGATTTTAGATTTTATTTAGATTTTAGAGTGTAGGTTATTTAGGTGTGGTTTATATTTTAGTTTAGATTTATAGTATATAGTATTTTATTTTTAGATTTAGTTTACATTTAGTTTATTTTGTTTAAATTTTAGTTTAGAGTAGATTTTAGATTTTAGATTTAATTTAGAATCTTTTTTTAGTATTGCCTAGAGTATTATTTTAGGTTCACATTTGGTCAAGTTTAGTTTTATTTACATTTAGTAGTTAAGTTTAGTAGTTTGATTTTATATTTTATTTAGAGTTTAGTTAGTTTTGATTTTAGTTTTGTGGCTAAAGTGGTTTAGGTTTAGTTAGTGGGGTTTTTAGATTTTAGTGTTAGGTTTAGGGCCAGAGTTTGGTTTAGGGTTTATGGTTTTGAGGTTTATGTTTTAGGTTTATATTTTAGAATTTAGTTTTAGATTTAGATTTAGTTTATATTTTTTTTAGTAGTTTAGTTATTTAGTTTATTTTAGTTTTATTTAGTATGATTTTAGGTTCATTTAGAGTTTACATTTTAGTTTAGTTTTAGATAGTAAGATATTTTAGAGTTAGTTTAGATTTAGTTTAGATTTCTTAGTTTATTTTATTTTTATTTAGTTTAATTTAGTTTAGTTTAGATTTTAGATTTTTTTTCAGAGTTTATAGTTTAGTTTAATTTAGGTTTAGAGATTTAGAGTTTAAATTTTAGTTTAGATTTTTAGATTTAGTTTAGAGTTTATATTTAGTTTAGAAATTAGATTTCAGACTTTAGGTTTTAGTTTAGTTTAGGTTTTTAAATTTTTAGATTTAGTTTAGAGTTTAATTTTAGTTTAGTTTAGATTTAGTTTAGTTTAGTTTATGTAGAGTTAGAGTAGAGTAGATTTTTAGATTTTAGCTCAGATTAGCCTAGTTAGATTATATTTTATTTTTAGTGTTTAAGGATTTATAGGTTTTCAGGGGTGGTTAGGCTAGGGATCACGAAGGGTTGGGGTTTGGAGATGGTTAGTGTCAGGGTCATAGTATGTTAGCACACATCAGGTTCCATAGATTTAGATTTAGTTTAGATTTTAGTTTTAGTTTAGATTTATTTAGTTTATTTATTTTTTAGATTTATGATTATTTTTATTTATATTTTAGGTTATTTTAGAATTAATTTTAGTTTAGATTTATTTATTAGTTTAGTAGTTTATTTTTAGTTTAGAGTTGATTAGATTTTTTAGTTTATTTAGAGCTTATTTTAGTACATTTTAGATAGTAGGTTTAGTTTAGATTTTATTATTTAGTTTAGATAGAGTATAGATTTATTTTAGATTTAGTTTTTTATTATTTTAGTTTAGATTTAATAGATTTTATTTTAGTTTAGTTTATGATTTATTTATTTGGAGTTTAGTATATTTAGAGTTTTGAGTAGAATTTAGTTTAGATTTAGATTGATAGTTTAGATTTTGATTTAGTTTAGAATTTTAGATTTTTCATTTAGAAGTTTTGTGGTTTAGTTTTTTTAGTTTAGTTTCATTAGATTTAGGTTAATTTAGTAGAGTGAGTTTAGATTTTATTTTAGCAGATTTATCATTAATCCAGATTTAGTTTAGTTTTTAGTTTAGTATATTAGTTTAGTTTTTATTTTATTTTGATTTAGATTTTTAGGGTTAGTGATTTTTAGTGATTTGATTTATTTATTTAAATAGATTTATTGAGTATGGGGTCACAGGGAGGAGGATCAGGGCCTGGGGGTTTATAGTATTAGAGTTTGTATAGTTAGGTTTATAGTTTAGATTTTTATCAGTTTAAGATTAGATATTTAATAGATTTAGTAGGCCTAGCCCAGGTAGATATTAGAGATTTTAGATAGATAGAGATTTAGCATTAGTTAGTTTAAATAGTTACTAAAGCCCAGGTAGCCAGTGGCCAGGGAGGTCACCATAGGCCCAAGATCAGTGCTCAGAGTTTAGGCCTGTGGTTTCAATTTGTCAGGAGGTCAGAGTCTACAACTCAGATAGTTAGATTTTTGAGATCTTAGTATAGAGCCTCAGATTTTAGATCTAGTCATATTAGATAGTTTTAGCCCATGGTTTAGTTTAGGTTTAGTAGAGATTTACAGATTTTAGTGTTTAGTAGATAGTTAGTATAGATAGATTTAGTGATTTTAGATTTTGTGGAGTTTAGGTGGGGTGTGGCCTTATGATTTGGGAGCTCACATTTTAGAGTGTACATTTTAGATTTAGAGATTTTATTTAGTTTAGTTAGTGTAGTTTATTTAGATCTGAGTTTATATTTTAAAAGCAGATTTAGTTTAGTTTATTATGATAGGTTGGGGTTAGTTTAGTGGTGGGTTTAGGGTTTAGGGTTTAGGTTTTAGTGGTTTAGGTATTATTTATGGTTTTAGGATTTAGGTTTTGGTTTGAGTTTAGATTTTTAAATTTTAAACTATTAGATTTTTTTTTTTATTTTTTAGTTTTAGTTTAGATTTTAGTTTATTTAGATTATGTTTTAGAGTTTACATTTATTTTAGTTTAGATTTAGTTGACATATTTTTAGTTTAGACTTAGTTTTGGTTTAGTTTAGATTTTATTTTTATTTAATTTAGTTTAGTTTAGTTTAGATTTTTGATTTTGTTTTGGAGTTTAGAGTTTAGTTTAGTTTAGATTTAGTGTATTAGAGTTTAGATTTTAGTTTAGATGTAGATTTATAGATTTAGTTTAGATTTTAGATTTAGTTTAAAGTTTACATTTAGTTTAAATATTATTTTTTAGAGTTTATATTTTAGTTTAGTTTAGATTTTTAGATTTTCAGGTTTATTTTAGAGTTTAATTTTAGTTTAGTTTATTTATTAGTTTAGTTTAGAGTTTAGAGTTTAGATTTTAGATTTAGTGATTTAGTTTAGATTTTTAGTAGTTTAGGGTACAATTTAGGGTGCAAAGTTTAGGGTTATGTAGGGTTTAGGGTTTAGGGTTTAGAATTTAGTGTTTATGATTTGGGGTTTATGGTTTTAGTGTTTAGGGTTTAGGGTTTAGCATTTAGGGGATAGAGTTTATGATTTTTTAGGGTTTAGGTTTAGGTTTTAGAGTTTAGATTTTTAGATTTTAGATTTAGTTTAGATTTTTTAGTTTAAGATTTTATTTTAGAGTTTTTAGATTTAGCTTATTTTAGAATTAGTTTAGATTTAGGTTTAAGGTTTAGATTTATATTTAAATTTTATTTAGTTTAGATTTTAGATTTAGTTTTTTGTTTAGATTTAGTTTAGTTTAATTTTGTTTAATTTAGATTTAGTTTAGTTTAGAGTTTATTTAGTTTAGATTTTAGATTTAGTTTAGGTTTTTAGTTTAGATTTTTTAGTTTATTAAGTTTAGGTTTAGTTTAGTTTAGACTTTATTTAGTTTAGATTTTAGATTTAGTTTAGGTTTTTAGTTTTGATTTTTTTAGTTTATTTAGTTTAGATTTAGTTTAGTTTTGACTTAGTTTTGATTTGGTTTATAGATTTAGTTTTAGATTTTTTAGGTTTCAATTTTTATTAATTTTAGAGTTTAGATTTAGTTTAGATTTTATTTTTTTTTAGCTTAATTTAGATTTTAAATTTAGTTTTAGAGTTTGGAGTTTAGTTTAGATTTAGAGTTTTAGAGTTTAGATTTTAGTTTAAATTTATATTTTTAGATTTAGTTTAGATTTTTAAATTTAGTATAGAGCTTAGATTTAGTTTAGATTTTAGATTATAGAGTTTAGTTTTTTAGATTTTTAGATTTAGTTCAGAGTTGGTTTTAATTTAATTTTAGTTTAATTTAGTTTAGAGTTTAGAGTTTAGATTTTTAGATTTTAGTTTAGATTTAATTTAGATTTTTAGTCTAGTTTAGATTTTTCTAGTTTAGTTTTTAGTTTAGTTTATATTTTAGTTTTTTTAGTTTAGATTTTTAGTTTTGAGTTTAGATTTTTAGATTTAATTTAGTTTAGTCTAGATTTAGTTTAGATTTTTAGATTTTAGATTTAAGTTTAGTTTAGATTTTAGTTTAGTTTAGATTTTAGATTTTAGTCTAGAGTTTAAGGTTTAAGTTTAGGGTTAGTTTAGGGGGTTTAGGGCTTAGGGTTTAGGCTTTAGGATTTAGGCTTTAGGGTTTTAGGTTTTTTTTTTTTTGGGGGGAACCCCTTGTAAGGTAATTTTATTGCCACAAAATAGGGGTTAATAGGTCCTTAAGAGAGGATAAACTCAAGATCTACTACTCAAAGAGCTACAATCAGCCTAGAGAGTGAATCCCCTAAGTACAATCATAAAGAAGAAAGAAAAAACAAAGATAAAAAAAATAGTAAGAGAAATAAAAGTAGCAAAAGGGAGAAGCCAAAGGACAGCCATCAGCAAAAAGTTGTGAAGATGAGAGAAGCATATGCCACCTCCAGAGAAAGAACCTGCAATGAAATAACATAGAACCTACAAACAGTGAGGAAGGAATTAGCACAGGTAGAGAAATACATGAAAAATTACCTGAATAAATAAAGAAGAGAGAGAGATTTAGAGAAATGTGTGAAGGAAGGCTCAGGCTCAGTCACACAAGAATGGGGTAGCCGCAAGCGTGAGCAACCAAACTTTAGAAGAAGGGTTACATCATAGGTGCTACTACTAGCCAAAATATGAGTAAAATTATCCCAGCCATCATAGCCTACATACCTGGGGGAAGGTAGCTGCCACTGGATGAAAATCATTTGATCTTTAACACCTGCATAACAAGCAATAGGAAAATACACAATAGAAGAAAAGGAAACACTATTCAGCATGGCCAAGGGATGCCAACAATCCCTTGAAAGAAAAACACCACCTAAGTGTTCCAACATAGCATGTGAATGAGAAGACAACACAATCCCCTACCCATATTACTCATAATGGCAAGGAAAACACCCCTATATTGATGAAAGCCAACAAAAGCAACAATCCAATTATTAACATCCACCTATTAATAGTTAGATCACAACAATAATTATACAAGTATAATAGAGCCAAGAGTAACCTCAGCCAGCAGATAGACCCAAATAGAAAAAACACAGGTAATGAGACTAACCGACAAGAAATCAACAGAACAAAAGGGCAGGTTGAAATCCAACAGAAAAAGCAACCTGCTGAACATAATAACATGATAAACCATTCAGCCAATAGCCAATACAACAAACCAGATAGTGTAACCAATCGAGGAGAATGTGGGCAGTTTCATTACAGAACTAAGCCATGATAGGAATAAAAAAATAAACAGCCCAAAAATCCATCATGTTATGGGAAAATAGCCCAATTGCCAAGCAAACAGCTACAATAAAAATAGAAGGAAAAGGAGATCAAAAGAGAACCCAATCGTGTAGGGAAATAGCAGAAATCACAAAAATAAGAAGAGAAAGGGAAACAATGAACATAAATAGCACAATAACAAGTTGATCCATGAAGGTTGAGACAAAGAGCAACATAAACCAGCAGGTCTAGTGAAACAAGCGACAGTCCCTTGTAAGAAGGCTATCAATTAATAAAATAGAACCCAACTTGTTAAAAGACAAATAGCAGGTAAGTGCAATAGATAATCGAGAAGGGGACAGAGCCGATCAAAGAAAATAGAAAAAGGAAAATACAAATAAAATAAACATTTAATTGAGCTAAAAATAGCATAATGTAACTTAATTTCTAAGGTATGGTAAACTAGAGTTATCCAAATTGACCAATCCACACAAATGTTTAGGAAGACTAGAATGATCATAAAAGGTGAGCATCTAATCTAGCACCTAGATTAGCAAGATAGTCAGCACAAGCATTTCCTTCATGCCAAATGTGAGTGATTTTAAAGCAGACTTGAGAGAGGAGAGCTCTAGTATGATTAAGGAGGTAGTATAAATTTGTGTTTCCCTCATTGGTGCAAGTCAACATCTTAATGAGAAAAAGGGCATCCACTTCAATCCAAATATTGAGCCAACCTTTTTGCAAACAAATCTCTATAGCTTTGTTAATAGCCATTAATTCAGCAAAGATAATAGAGCAAGCTTTAAGGGGGTAGGAAAAAGCACAAATGACACTACCTTTAAAGTTTCTGTAAATGCCACCACAACCAGATGCATTTTGAGAGACAAAGCCATCAGTATTAATTTTGATAGTATTGTTATGAGGCTTTCTCTAATGGAGAAGCTTATCTTCTTTCAAGTTGGGGATCTCAAGCAAGCTAAAACCCAGCTTATTGGCCACAAATTTGCACCCTTTAAAGTGGTTATTATTAATTAAGCTAGCATTAAATAAAGCACAAATTTTTTCTTTAGTTCTAGCAATAATCCTTTTGTGGTTCATAGGGATACCATGATGTTTGGCACCATTTTTGTCCATCCATATGAACCATGTAAGAGTGATGGCAGTAATGACTTTAATGTTCCATTTCATAGTTTTGTGAAAATAAACATCGAGTAGTTGCTATAATGATAAAGAACCATGAAAATGGTTAACATTGAAAAGATCATCATACCAAACCCATAGTTTGGAGGCAATAGCTCCATTAACAAAAACATGATTCACATTCCCAATGTGAAAACAATAATAACATCTAGGAGGAAGCTGAAAGCCTTTACCCCACATCAAAGAGTCAACAGGAATGAAATTTTTTAGAATTCTCCAAATAAGGACAGGGCAGGAAATACGAATAATGTTATTCCAAATTTTAAAAAACATATTAGAGAAGCCATGGGCTTCTCTAATATGATTTCAGACCTCGTTAAGGATAAAATCACCATTGTGAGATAGCTTAAAAAGAATCTGATCAGCTTTATTAGAAATGATAGGAATGTTAGTGAATTTTAGAGTAGGAATATAATCAGTGAGTTTACTATTGTTCAATTATTATTAATCTAAAAGGAGTTCACTTTAATAGCTGTAATAGAATGAGTAGATAAGAAGTCATCAATAGAACCACTGCCAATCCAGTTATCTTGCCAAAAGAAAGAAGATCCAGAGTTAACCACCGAAGATATAAGGGATTCAGCTTCCAATTTGATGGAGCAAAGTCTTTTCTAGACTAGGGAGTCTCCCACTTTGTGAGGGCAAATAAGATGATGCTTACTCTGGTAGTATTTGGCAGTCATGAAGTTAGCCCAAAGACTATTATTGCTCCTAAAATTCCACCAAAGTTTATGAGAGAAAGCAGTAATAGCTTCACGAATTGACTTACAGCCATGCCCACCCTCAACAATGGTACCACAACCTTTATACCAAGAGGTCCAATGCATCCTTTTAGTAGAATTGTTAGAGCCCAGAAAAATTTATAGAGGAGCCATTCTATTCTGTTTAAAGTAGAGTTAGTAGGGATGATGGTTTGAATAAGATATAGAGGCATGGAATTAAGGGTACTCTTGAGCAAAGTAAGCCTTCCACCAAAGGAAAGTAAGTGAAATTCCAAAACATAAATTTTATTAGCAATTTTTTGGACTAGATCATCAAAGAGATGTGATCTTTTTTGACCTTTCTGTAGAGGAGCACCAAGATATTTAATAGAGAGTTGTTGTTGTTTAAAAGTAGTGATTCTTAAGATTTGATTGATTTTGATACTGGAGATTTTAGAAGAGGTAATGAAATAACTTTTTCCTTCATTGATAGTAAGACCACTTTCTTTACCAAAATTATTTAACAAATTCTTAATGCATTTAATGTGATGGATTGAAGCATTACAAAAAATATTGAAATCATCAGCAAAACTAAGATGGGAGACAGGTATACCACCATGAGTTCTAAAATACATGCTAGGATTGTTGTTGAAAAGGCCATTTAAGCTCTTAGAGAGATATTCCACATCAATAATAAATAGGGAAGGGGACAAAGGGTCACCTTACCTCAAACCATGAGAAGAAGGGGAAAATCCTAAAGCCTCACCATTAAGAATAACAGAAAACCAAGCATTGATAATACAATTTTAGGTAGATGAAATTTTCAGAAAAACCAAACAAATGAAGGATGTGTAATAGAAAATCCCAAGAGATGTTGTCAAATACTTTATAAATATCTAATTTAAATAGTATGTTACCACCTCTATTAGGAGCATCCAAATCATGAATTAACTCTTGAGCAAGAGGAATGTTATCAAATATAGCTCCACCTCTAACGAATCTAGTTTGGTTGAGGGAGATAATTTTTTGAAGAAGAGGACTAAGTCTAATGGCAAGCATTTTAGCAATCTGTTTATGAAAGAAAGTACAAAAGCTAATATGTTTGAAATCACTCTAGGATTCAAGATTCTTAATTTTAGGTATAAGGACAATGAAAGTACTAGAACAATATCTAGGAAGAGGGTTACCAGTAGAGAAGTCAATAACAACATCAACTAAATCATTTAAATAATAGGCTAACAATGCTAGAAGAATTGTGTTGTATAACATTCCAGACTAGTAACTGATTTAGTATTCATGTTATTAAGAATTTTACCAATCTCCTCTTCTGTAGGCAACCTAGTAAGAAAATGATTTTCATCACTGGTAATGGTTGAGGGAATCAAATGTGGGCTAGAAATAACATCTAAAGTGTAGCCCTTATTAAGAATACTTCTAATGTGATTAATAATATAGGCTTTAATCTCATTATTGTTCATGATCCAATCTCCAGTATCACTTTTAATTTTTTTTGATAGAGTTTAAAGCTCTCTTTTTATTGAATAAAACATAAAATTACCTTGTATTTCTATCCCTATCAGCAATATGCTTACTAGCAGCCTTTTGCCACTAATAAGTTTCTTCCATATTCTGATAGTTAACCAAATTTTTTTTGGCTTCATTCAAATCCTTCTTCTTAGAAGAGTCAGTCAAAATTGCATTTTCAAGACTACAAACCAAAAGCTGCATATTTTTGATATTAGCAAAGAGATTATTAAAACAATGCTTGTTCCACCAAACTAGGTTTTGTTTAAGCCTTTTAAGTTTAAACTAGAATCTAATCATACCCCTAATTGAATTGTCAGGGTGTAAGGGGGTAACCCAATTGGTGGTAACAACTTTTAAAAAATTGAGGTGCTGAATCCACATATTTTGAAATCTAAAATAGGAGGAGGAGGATAATCTTTAAGAGTTATTTTTAACAGAAATCAATAGAGGAGCATGATCCGATGAAGTTCTATGCAAATGTTCAACATGGGTAAGAGGCCATTGATTAATCCAATGAGAGTTAAAAAGAATTCAATCAAGTCATTGCCAAAGTTTAGAGTTATTCCAAGTGTAATTAGAACCAGAATAACCAATGCCAATAGGGTTGCAATTAGGAATCATCTTAGAGAATTCTTCCATAGAATGAATAGTAGGAGAGAAACCTCCCCTTCTTTCTGAGTAAGAGAGGATAGTGTTGAAATCACCCACAACCAAGCAAGATTTGTTAATAGTTAAAGCCAAACTTCTTAAATTGTCCCAAAGGATGTTCCTACCAACTCTATTACAAGAAGCATAATCAAAAGAGCCTAAAGTAGAAAAATCACCACATGAGATATGGACATTAACAATTTGTTGGAGATCATCTAAAATGGAAACATTAAGTAAATTATTCCAAAAGTACCAAATTTTTTTACTGTTATTAGAGAAAAAGTTATTAAAACTGAGCATTCTAGTAACATGATTGATCTTAGAAGCATTTATGAGAGGTTCAATGACCACAAGTAAGGATATATTGTTAATACGATAAAGACTTCTAACATGATTATGGACTATGAGGGTTCCAATCCCTCGAACATTCCAAATAATAGAATTAAATATAAAGGAAATATTAAAAAAGTTAAAAGAAAATAAGTAAAAACATTAGAAAGAGAGCAACCACTCCTGTGCCAAAGGGCCATTATTTATGTGATGAAGAACTAGATCTAGTAGATTTGGTTGAGTTATGAGGAAACATTTTGTCTTTAAAAGACTTCTTTTTTAGAACAGTTTGAAAAGCCCTAGTTTTATCCAATGTGTCACCATCAGAAAGAGACTAATTAGAGGTGTTAAGAATAGAATCAGAATCATCCAAAACATTTCTAATCACAACTTCACCTTTTTTAATGTCAAGATTAAGCTGAAAGGTGGCATTAGAATGTATGCCAATTATGGGAATAGGGGAAGGAGAGGTAGTAATACCATTAAAAGCACAAATATCAGAATCAGATTTAGAGTTTTGTACATGATTTTCAGCCATCTCGAAATTTTCATGTAAAGTACCATTAAAATTCACATGCTCATTCTCATGCTCAGCATTAATAAGAGGCAAAGATACATGAATAGAATAATTAGAGAGAGAAAATGCATTTTTGTCAACCTCTTGAACATTAGAGTTATCATGAGAAGGCAAGTTATCATGTAAAGAAGGATTAATTAACAAACCATCATATTCAACATTAGTAGTATCTTTGACCTCATTAGATTGAGTATTGGGAGTATCAACATTAAGCACATCAGTGAATTCCAATGAAGTAGTAATAGTATTTCCATTTCGGTTAGCTTTAGGTACATAAATAGGTTTATGAACTTATCATTTAGATTAGTAGAAATAGGATCATTTGAGATTTTCTTTTTAAGTTGTGGGTGAAGCACAAAGCACTCTGAGTTATCATGCCCATGAATTTTATAGTGTGAGCAATAAAGTAGAAAGTTTTCAAATTTAAATTTTTGAAAATAACAAAACTTTTCTGAACCAATCTAAACTTCTTTAGGATGTTTTTTTTTAGAAATATCAAGTTCAACCAATATATGACCAATAGATGGATGGGATTTCACAGCAGTTGCCTAATCAATTTGAAGAGGCCGACTAAAAAGAGCCCCAACAGTAAATAGAACCTGGAGAGTAACATAGTGAATCCTCATATTCGAAAAAGCCAACCAAGCAGGAACAATTGGTGATTCCTCTTTTTTATGTCAAAAAGAGAAGACCACTTTAAAAGATGCATTTGACAATTGTGAACAAAGTAAGAACGATGAGAGAAAACCCTTGAGTAATCTAAATCATTTGTAAGCTAAAAAAATGTGTCTAGGATCGATCAAACCCATAGAGAAAGCACCCGAGAGTTTAAGATTGTGAAAAAAGAATGAATATTATCCAAATTTGAACATCGCAATGCAAATTTGCCAACCAAAGTAAATTCATACGGCTTAGCCAGCTTCTCAACATCAAGATCCGAGCACATGATCGCAGGGATGCCACGAAATAAAGTCGATATCAAATTCACCGAATCAGTAGGGGAAAGGCTTTTACTAGAGAGAGAGCATCCTTAATGGATTTTACAGCAGGCATAATAGTAGGTGCTTTTGATTTAGAATTAAATCTATTTATGCCTCCAACAAATGATGGCTAGCCAAAGTATCCCATCAACAAAGACTACAGGAACATAATGCGCGTGGCTAGAGCAAAGACACACAACAAAATGCGATCAATAATGGTGAAGGATCACCAAAACTATAAGGAGAAGAAGCTCCAAAAAAGGGGAAAATGTAATCGTGAGAGAGCGGAGCAGGGAGGGGGGAGATTCGAGTTTGGGTTTTGCTTTAGGGTTTTTTAGGTTTTTCTTTAGGTTCTTTTTAGGTTTTTTAGGTTTTTTTTAGGTTTTAAATTTTATTTTTAGGTTTTAGGTTTTTAGGTTTTTAGGGTTTTAGGTTTTTGTTTTAGGTTTTCTTTTGTTGTTTTAGGGTTTTTTTTTAGGTTTTTATGTATTTTTTAGCTTTTAGTTTATTAGAGGTTTTATTTTAAGTTTAGGGTCTTAGTTTTAGGTTTTAATGTTTTAGATTTTCATGGGGAGGTGGTATGGGGATTATGTTTTAGGTTTAAGTTTCTTTTAGTTTAGGTTTTAGGTTTTTATGTTTACATTTTTTAGGTTTTAGGTAGGTTTAAGTTTAGGTTTTTTTAGGTTTAGAGGTTTAGGTTTAGGGTTTTAGGTTTTAATTTTTGGTTTTTTTTAGGGTTTAGATCTTTAGTTTAGGTTTTAGCTTTTATTTTTCTTTATTTTATTTTATTTTCTTTAAGATTTTAGGTTTTAGGTTTTAGATTTTTATATTAGGTTTTATTTTTTTTTTAGGTTTTGGGTTTTTTTTAGTTTAGGTTTTAAGTTTTTTAGGTTTGGGTTTAGGGTTTAGTTAGTAGAGTTTTGGTAGGGAGGGTGGGTTAGGGTTTAGGGTTAATAGTTAGGTTTATTTTATTTATTAGTTTAGGGTTTGTTTAGGTTTAGGGTGTGGGTTTGGCTTTAATTTTATTTATTTAGGTTTATTATTTAGGTTTAGGATTATTTAGTTATTGTTATTTTATTTTTTGGACCATTTTATTTTTTATTTTATATTTAGTATTTATTTAGGATTTTTTATTTTAGGTTTATTTTAATTTTAGTTTTGTTTAGGTTTTATTGATTTTATTTCATTTTATTTTTATTTTATTTTATTTTATTTTTATGTTTAGGTTTAGGTTTAGGTTTAGTTGGTTTTATTTTAATTTATTTTCCATTTATTCATGTTTAGGCTTTTTATTTATTATTTTTAGGTTTATAGTTAGTAGTCAGTTTGGGCTTGAGGGTTTAGTTTAGGTTAGTTTAGGTGGGTTGGTTAGAGTCATACAAAGTTTATGGTTTAGGTGGTAGGGTTTATGGTAGATTTAGATTTAGGTTTGGTAGGGTAGGGTTTATGGAGGTAGGAGGGTAGGATTAGGGTATAGATATGATTTAGGTTTAGGTTTTAGAGTTTAGATTTTTGGATTTTACATTTAGTTCAGATTTAGTTTAGATTTTATAGTTTAGTTTAGTTTTTTTTAGGTTTTAGTTTATAGTTTTTAGATAGTATTTGTAGTTTAGATTTAGATTTAGTTTTAGAGATTTTAGTCAGATTTACAGATTTTAGATTTAGTTTAGTTTAGATTTAGTTTAGTTTTGTTAGTAGATTTAGTTTATTTGGAGTTTAGATTTAGATTTAGTTTATTTAGTTTAGGTTTTCAGTTTAGTTTTTTTAGTTTAGATTTTAGTTTATTTTGTTTATATTTAGTTTAGATTTTTTGTATACATTTAATTTAGATTTAGTTTAGATTTAGTTTTTAGATTTAGTTTTAGATTTTTTAGGTTTAGATTTTTATTTATTTTAGAGTTTAGATTTAGTTTAAATTTTATTTTTAATTAGTTTAGTTTAGTTTAATTTAGATTTTAGGTATAGTTTTAAAGTTTAGAGTTTAATTTAGTTTAGATTTAGAGTTTTAGAGATTACATTTTACTTTAGATTTAGATTTTTAGATTTAGTTATGATTTAATTTAGATTTTAGATTTAGTTTAGAGTTTAGATTTTAGATTTAGTTTATATATATATTTTTTAATTTAGACTTAGTTTAGATTTAGTTTATATTCAGTTTATTTTAGATTTTATTTAGTTTAGATTTTATTTTTAATTAGTTTAGTTTAGTTTAGTGTACTTTAGATTTTAGATATAGTTTTAGAGTTCATAGTTTAGTTTAGTTTCGATTTAGTTCTTTAGAGTTTAGATTTTAGTTTAGATTTAGATTTGTAAATTTTGTTTAGATTTAATTTAGATTTTTAGAGTTAGTTTATAGTTTAGATTTAGTATAGATTTTAGATTCTTTGAGTTTAGATTTTACTTTAGTTTAGGTTTTTAGATTTATAAATTTAGTTTAGAGTTTTGTTTTAGTTTAGTTTTAATTTAGTTTAGTTTAGTTTAGAATTTCAATTTAGATTTTTTTGATTTAGTTTAGAGTTTAGTTTATAGATTTTATTTAGTTTAGATTTTTTTTGTTTTGGTTTAGTTTAGATGTAGTTTTAGGAGATTTTTTAAATTTTTAGATTTGGATAGTTTAGATTTAGTTTAGATTTTAGATTAGTTAGTTTAGTTTAGTTTTTATTTTAGTTTAGATTTAGTGTTTAGTGTAGGTTTTTGGGTTTTGGGAGTTTAGTTTTGGGTATAGTTTAGGGTTTGGATTTATGGTTTATTTTTAGTTTCAGTTTAGGTTTTTTTTTTTTTAGTGGTGGGTTAGATTTTGTTTGGATTTAGGGTTTAGGGTTTAGGTTTAGGTTAGGGTAGGGTTCATGGATTTTAGGGTTTTAGAGCCAGAGTTTAGATTTTATTTTAGTTTAGATTTAGTTTATTTTATTTTAGTTCATTTATAATTCATATTTTTTTTTTTAGTTTAGTTTTTAGTTTTGTTTAGATTTTAGTTTTTTTGTTTAGTTTTTTAGTTTAGAGTTTAGATTTTTAGATTTAATGTAGTTTAGTTTAGATTTAGTTTATATTTTTAGGGTTTAGATTTAAGTTTATATACTAATTTATTTAGATTTTAGATTTAGTTTAGTTTAGTTTCGATTTATTTTAGTTTATAGTTTCAATTTAGATTTTTAGTTTAGTTTAGAGTTTATTTAATTTATATTTTAGATTTAGTTTAGGTTTTTAGTTTAGATTCTTTAGTTTAAATTTTGGTATAATTAATTTAGATTTTAGATTTAGTTTAAAGTTTAGATTTAGTTTAGTTTAGATTTAGTTTATATGTTTTAGTTTAGACTTCATTTAGATTCAGTTTAGATTTAATTTAGTTTAGATTTAGTTTTTAGATTTAGTTTTAGATTTTTTAGGTTTATATTTTGATTTATTTAATTATTTAGATTTAGTTTAGATATTATTTTATATAGTTTAGTTTAGTTTAGATTTAGTTTATATTTTTTTAGTTTAGATTTAGTTTAGATTTAGTTTTTGATTTTTTTAGGTTTAGATTTTTATTTCTTTTAGAGTTTAGATTTACAGATTTTATTTATATTTAGTTTAGTTTAGATTATATTAAGTTTAGTTTTTTAGTTTAGTTTTATTTAGAGTTTAAAGTTTAGATTTTAGTTTAGATTTAGATTTTTAGATTTAGTTTAGACTTAGTTTAGATTTTTAGATTTAGTTTAAAGTTTAGATTTAGTTTAGATTTTTGATTTTAGAGAATGGATTTTAGTTTAGTTTACATTTTTAAATTTTTAGATTTAGTTTAGAGATTAGGGTTTTGGGTAAGTTTAGCGTTTACGGTTAGTTTAGGGGGTTTTGGGTTTTGCGTTTTGGGTTTTGGGTTTAGGGTTTAGCGTTTAGGGTTTATGGTTGTGTAGGGATTAGTTTTAGGTTTTTTTTAAATTTATGGTTTAGGTTTTATTTTTATTTATTAGGATTTAAGGTATAGTTTAAGGTTTTTTTTTTTTGGGAAACCCCATATAGCGGAATTTTATTTGCACAAAAAGAGGGTTACAAGGTCCTTAAAGGGGATAAACTCGAACCATCGCTCAAAGAGCTACTACCTAGGGAGTAAATCACCTATCTAAGTACAGCCAAAAGCAAAAGACACAAATTGATTAACATAAGAAGCCAATGGAAGATTAGGGCCAATGCTCTATAGGATGTGAGAATGCATGACACTATGGAGCAAACCTGCAAGAGGACAAGAGAGAAGCACCTGCAAAATTGTAGACAAAAAGAAGTTAGAACAGTTAAGGTAATACAGACAAAATGAAAACTGAAAATAATATAATCTGAAAATGATAGTAAAGAAGTGTGATAGAGAAGGCTCAGGTTCAGTCGCACTAATATGGGGCAGATGCAAATATGAGCATCCAAACTTCAGCAAAAGGGTTACATCACAAGAGCTACTACCAAACCAAAGGGAAGTGAAATCATCACAGCCATCATAGCCAACAAACCTATATAGCAACCATTTGAAGAAGATCTTTTGAGCCTTATTACCTGCAAAAATAAGCAAATTCGTATACAAAGTAGAAGAAATAGCAGTAAAGAGCAAAATGGATAAGAGGATCCCATGCAAATTATATGTCATCATATTAGGCCCCATGGCATGATAATCCCAGCACAAATGAAAGAAAGCCATCATTTTCAGGTCAACCATATTTTTAACGAGATCTAAGGGTTTAATGAGACCAGCAAGAAGACCCACGACAGGGAAACAACATAAAAGGTCAGGCAAAGGTAAAAAGCAATAAAGGATCAGAGGTAATACCTGCTGAAAACCAGCCAGGCAAATACAAAAGCATGGTATTAACTCCATCCCAAATGTATATGACAATAATAAATATACAATCTTGGTAAACAGCCCAGTAAACAACCCAGGGATATTTCCCAAAAAAGGAAATCCAATGAATGTAAGTAATGCAGATGTTAACAACCTCCTTGTTGTTAGCAACCAACAAGTGTAAAGGGAGACAAAGATACCCCACCCAAATTACCATAGAAATGCGTAAGTCTATCGAGAAGAGATGGGAATAGAATTAGAAGAAATAGGTAAAGGGCGCCCCCACCACAAACAATTTCAATAAAGACAATCGAGATAACACCCGAAGCTTTTGCTTAGCAAACAACTCAATAGTCCAGTTACCAAATATAGCAAGTCGGGCCATAAGTCCATCCATTTAGAGTAAAGCGACATAGGTTAAAATCAAGTAAAGCAAAAGCATAATCATAATGATCTGCACAATTCTAACAGAACCAAGAGGGATAAAACAGTAGTAGGAGAGAACAGCTACAGGCCAGATGTTAATAGAAAAAATAATCAGAGAATCAAAAGGCAAGAAACAGCTAATAACCACAAAAACAACCTACTAGACAAAGGACCCGATAATCCAGAAGCCAATAGTGGAAACAAAATTATAATTAATACACCCACCATATAAAACTCCATTAAAAAGCATAGATGTAATGTAAAAACAAAATGGGTTCAACAGATAATCAACAGAAAAATCCTTCCAGATAAAGATGATCTGGCTAGAAGTTAAACCCACATCCTCAGTAAAGGCAAACTGATAAGCCATTAAGTAAGTCCAAACCTGCAATTGAAAAGAAATAGCTTTCCTCGGCTTATATGAGGTTAGCCAAAATAATCAAGAAACAACTCCAAAAGCACCCTCGAACATGATAAGCAACCCTAGTAGCTTTTGGACATAAGACTCAATGAACCGTGACGACCAATAACTAAGAAAGAAAATAACAACAAGTTGGCCATAAAACCACCCATTCAAAATAGACAATGCATAAGTTAATTCCTGATAGAATGGCCAAGACTAGCTGAATGAGGATGGAAAAAATAGAAACAGTGAAGTTAGCGATTAGATGTTAACAAAGACAGATAGTAATAAAATCAAAGGCAAGAAACAAACAACAACCATAAAGACAACATAAATATCCTTCCGGGGATGATCGTTTGCTAAGCCCACATCCTCAGTAAAGACAAAATGAAAAGCCAATAAGTAAGTCCAATCCTGCAATGAGATAAAAAAAAAAGTAAACGGGAAATTGCATATTCTCTCCTGGCAGGATGGGTATATGAGGTTTGCCAAAGCAAATAGCAAAACAACTCCAAAAGCACCCTGCTGAACATGATGGACAACCTCAGTAGTAGCTTGCTGGACATAAGATTCAATGATCTAGATCAACCAACAACCAAGATAGAAAATACCAGTAAGTTGGCCATAAAACCACCCATTCAAAATAGACAATGCATAAGATAAATCCCAGATAGATAGGGAAGTGGTCTGGCCAAGGCTAGCTGAACCAAGATGTAAAAAATAGCAGCAGTTTAGAAAGACCACAAACATGTAAAGATCAGCAAAAGCCCTATTGCTAACAAAAAAATCAAGTAGAAAAGCAAAAGCCACCATGCAGTCAACAACCTCAATAGAGGCCTACAGGACAAAAGGCCCAAAAATCCAACAGCCAATAGTTAAAACATCACCACAGATATTGCACCCTACATAAGATAAACCAATAAAGAGCAATGGTACAACATAGTTTATTAAGTGGTTCAAAGAAAAGTCATCTTTGAGATCCCTCAAGACACATAATATGAGGCTAGTAGCTAATCCCACAGCATCAATAATATTGGAATTAAAGAAATAATTCCAATTATGTAGAGAAGAAGTTATAATAGCAAGGATATTGCAAGATCTCTCCTTACAGGTTGTGGAGGTAAGATTATGGAGCATAAGAAAGGCTACAACCATAATAAGGGGAAGAATATCAGATAAAATAGGGTCATCCATAAAGTTATATAGAAGTATAGCAATAGACATTGAGACAAGGGTCCCATAATATAATTCCAGAAAAAGGAAAGAAATATGTCCCTGTTGATCAAAAAATATAGCAGAAAATAGAGCATTAAGTAATACATCTCCTCCAACAAACAAGAAACATCTTACCAAGATAGTAAGACCCCAAAGAAGGTTGGGATAATTAAACCAATAAAATGCCACATAGAAAGGAGTAGAGTAAGGATGATGATTAGGAAATCAAAGAACAACAATACATGTATGCGCTATAAGTCCAGCAAATACCAATATCAGAGATCAAGCGGGATATTGATGATGACAAGATACCAAAGAAAGAAGCCATTGGTAGAAAAGTTGATCAAAGAATTATTCCATCAATCAATTTAGATTGGTCGGATCAAGACATGCATTACCCTCATGCTATACATGAGTGATTTTAAAATCGAGTTGGGTAAGGAGAGCTCTAGTTTAATTGAGAAGATAGTACAATTTTGTATTGCCCATTTTGGTGGAAGTCAAAAGATCAATTAGGAGAAGAGAATCCACCTCAATCCAAATATTGCGCCAACCTTTTTGAAGGCAAATCTCAAGAGCTTTGTACACAGCCATGAGCTCAGCAAAGGGAACTGAGCAAGAATTAAGGGGGTAAGCAAAAGCACATAAGACTTTACCATTAAGGTTTCTAAAAATGTCACCATAGCCTGAACCTTTATGAGAGACAAAGCCATCAATGTTAATTTTAATAGTATTAGCATGAGGTTTTAGCCAATAGACAATCTTGTCATCTTTACAGTGTGGTTAATCCTGCAAGTTAAAACCCAATTTATTGGCCACAAAATTACAACCTTTGAATTGTTTGTAGTTAATGAGATTGAAATCAAATGTCATGAATTTTGGTTTTTAATTAGCGATTATCCTCATGTGGTTCATAAGTATCCCATGATGTTTTGCATTATTTATTATCCATATGAACCAAATAAGAGTGATAGTAGTTATGACTTTAATGTGACCTTTAATAGTGTTGTCAAAATAAACTTCAAGAAGTTGATATAAAGTTAAGGAGCCATTTTAAATGACAATGTTAAAGAGGTCATCATACCAAATCCAAAGTTTAGAAGCAATGGCTAGTTAACAAAACATGATTCACATTCTGTGAAAGCATCATTGGCATTTTGAAGGTAATTGAAAACCTTTACCCCACAACAAGGAGTCAATGGGGATGAAGTTTTTCAAAATACACCAAGTAAGAATAGAATACAAAGTAGGAATAGTGTTATTCCAAAGTTTTAAAAACACATTCGAAAAATCATGAGCTTCTTTAATGTGAATCCAAACATTTTTAAAGTTGAAATCACCATTATGTGAAAGCTTAAAAGGATCGATCTTGATTGCTAGGAATGATAGGAATAGTAGTAAGCTTGTTTAAAAGAAAGGAAGAATATAATCTAAACACTATTGTTCCACATATTATTTAAAAAAGTTCACTTTAATAGCAAATGGAATGGGTAGAAAGTAAGTCGTCAATGGACCCACCTCTGTCAGTTATCTTGCCAAAAGAAAGAGGAGGAGTTAATCCCCAAGAAATTAATGATTGCATCCCATTTGATGGAACAAAGTCTTTTGCAAATAGGAGAGTCTCGCTTTATAGCAAATGAGAGGGTGCTTACCCAGCAATATTATTAGTCATGAAATTAGCCCAAAGACTATTGTTATTCCTAAAATTCTGCCAAAGTTTATAAGAAAAGGTAGTGATAGCTTCTTTGATTGGCTTACTACCAAGACCCCCTTCAGCTAGAGTGCCACAAGTTTCATACCAAAAGGTCCAGTGCATTCTTTTAGAGGAGTTACCTCAAAAAAATTTGTTAAGGAGGCACTCAATTCTATTAATGATAGAATTGGTCGGCACAATGGTTTCAATGAGGTATAAAGGCATGGAGTTAAAGGTGCTCATAATCAAAGTGAGCCTACCATCGAAAGAGAATAAATGGAATTCTCAAACAGAAATTTTATTAGAAATTTTTTGGATTAGCTCATCAAAAGATGAGATCTTTTAGACCTTTAAAAGCAGAAAATAATTAATAGGAAGTTGTTGTTGTTGAAAATTAGTAATTATCAAGATTTGGTTGATCCTATTACTAGGGATTTTAGAGGAAGGAATGAAACAACATTTTCCTTCATTTGGAAAGAGGCTGCTTTCATTGCCAAATTTAGTTAAAAGGTTCTTAATAGTTTTAATGTGCAAAATAGAGGCATTGCTAAAGATTATAAAGTCATCAAAAAACTAAGATGAAAGCAAGACGCCTTGAGTTCTAAAAATAGGTTAGATTTTTGTAGAAAAGATCATTCAGCTCCTCAAAAGGTATTCAACAACAATAATAAAAAAGAGAGGGTGAAAGGGGATCTCCTTGTCTCAAGCCATGCATCAGTAAAGAAACCTAGGGACTCACCATTCATGATAGCGGAGAACTAAATATTGGTAATACAATTTTGATGAGAGGAAAATATTTGAAAACCAAACAAATGAAGAATTTGAAAGAGGAAATCCCAAGAGGTTGTTAACGCTTTAGAGATGTCAGTTTGAAGAGGATGTTGCCACCTCGGTAGGAACATCAATGTCATAAATCACTCTTGGGCAAAATATTATCGATATAGCTCTACCTTTAAGCGGTTTGGTTAGGGAAATAATTTTAGGCAGCAGTGGACTAATCTTATTAGCAATTAATTTAGCAATGAGTTTATGAAAGAAAGTGCAAAGAATGATAGGTCTAAAATTGCCCCAAGAATCAGGATTATTAGTTTTGGGAATGAGAATAATGTAAGTGCTAGAAAAATATCTAGGTAAAGGGTTGCCATCAAAAAATCAACAACAACATCAACAAGGTTAGACTTAATAATAGGAACAATTTTTGAGTCATGTAGCTATCAAGGGAAAATGTTCATGCTATTGAGAATACTATCAATCTCATCTTTCATAGGGGTAATGTGAGCAAGTGGTTGTCATCATTAGTAATATTAGGTGTGTGTTGGAGAGGGCTTAGGAAGGTTGTTGTTTAATAAATTTTAAAGTGTTGTATGACAAAATCTTTAATTTCATTATTATTGATCCATTCGTTAACATTTTGATTTTTTAATAGAGTTTAAGGCTTTCCTTTTTTGAAAAGAGCATGGAAATACCTTGTATTTCTATCACCATCTATAAGTTTGCTAGCGACCTTTTTTCAGAAGTTTCCTCCATATTCTTATAATTAATCAAGTTATCTTTACGCCTTCAAATCATCAAGCTTATTAGAGTCGATTTAAGCAAACTAATTGTTCTATATTTTTGAGATTGGCAAAAAGATTTTTAAAATGATGCTTGTTCCACCAGTTTAGATTTTGTTTAAGTCTTTTAAGCTTTAGCCAAAGCTAAATCATGCCTTTTAATTTCCCGAGATGAATAGCCATCCAATTAATGAAACAACATTAATGAAATCACTATGTTGGATTCACATATTTTGGAATCTAAAGAGGTGGGGAGGATATTGGAAGGAGTTTTGATAGAAATTAAAAGTGAGCATGGTGGAAAAGTTAAATGCTCAATAGAGGTGAGGGGCCATTGATTGATCCAAAGGGAATTAAAGAGGACCCTATCAAGTAGAGTCTAGAGTTATGCCATATAGCTAAAAAACTAATATCAAGAATCATATTAGAAAAGTCTTCCAGAGTGAATGTTTAGAGCAACCTCCCCTTCTTTAGGAAGCGAGAATAATGTTGAAGTCACCCCCAACCAACCAAGGTTTGTTGACAGAGGAGGCAAAGGTTCTTAAGTTATCCTAAAGGATGTTCCTACCAACTCTATTACAAGATGCATAAATAAAGGGACCAAGAGCAAAAAATTCACCCAATGAGATTTGAACATTAACCAATTGTTGGAGATCATCAAGGTTAGATATGTTGATTAAATTATTCCGAAAGCACCAAATTTTATTACTAATATTATAAAAGAAATTTTGATAGAGTTAGATATAGGTAATCTTAGAAGAGTGTATCAATAACAATAAGAGATTGTTATGAGTAATTAAAGGCTTCTAATATGGTTTGACAAGTCCAATACCCCAAACATTCCAAATAAGAAAATTGATCATAATAAATTAGAAGGAAAGAAAATAGGATAAAAATAAAAATCAAGGAGAAGAAAGCATGAAATAATTATTTATGGGAAGTTAGAAGATCTAGTGGTTCTAGTGGAGCTATTAGTGAACATTCTAGCTTTAAAGGATTTTTTTAATAACAATTTGAAAAGGTCTATCTATGTCCAAAGTATCTCCATCGAAGAGTGGTTTGTGGTAGGGACCAATATATCAAAGCATTAATGGTGATTTCTTCATTTTAGATTGGGTTGAGAAATTAGCATGTGTATCACTAAGGGTAATAGAAGGAGAGGTTGTGACACCATTAATAGCACAAATTTCATGTTCATTTTCATTACTCTTCAAATTTTTGGTTCACCAAAGTATCAACATTTTTAGAACAATTAAATTAGTTTTGAGATTTTGATCCAACTTGAAATTCTCATTCAAATCACCATTAGAGTTCATATGAATCAAGGTATTGTCTTGAGAGGCCAAATTATTACAATTAGGCAATGTTAAGTAAGTTATCATTAGCCTTCTCACAAACCTCATAAGCATTATTTTTACCAAGCTCAGATGGCTCTCCAATAGGCAAATCTGTAGATAATAAAAGAGTGGGGGTAGGAGGGTGGCTTCCATTTTTAGTGACTTTAGGCACATAAGCAAATTTATTGGTTTTTTCATTTGCTAGAGTGGGATTAGGATCCAGCAACTTATTATTTTTAAGTTGAGGATGCAAAACAAAACATTCAGAGTGATCATGACCATGGATCTTATAATGTGTGCAAAAAATAAGGAAATTTTCAAATTCCACTTTTTGATTATACCCAAAATTCTCAGAGCCGATCCAAACTTCTTTAGGATACTTTTTGGTAATATCAATCTCAACCAAAATACTTTAGATGGTTGATCTCTGGGTGATCAATTTGAAGGGGCCGACCAAAGAGTAAAAGAGAACTTGATGGGTAACGTAATGTATTCTCATGTTTGGAAAAGCTAGCCATAAAGGAACAATTGGGGATTCTGCTTTGACATCAAAAAGAAAAGACCATTTCAAAAGTCTCATTTGACAATTATACACAAAGTAGGAGCGACGAGCAAAAACTCTTGAGTAATCTTAGTTTTAAATTTTTTTTTAGGTTTAGATTTCTATTTATTTTAGAGTTTATATTTAGTTTACATTTTATTTTTGTTTTGTTTAGTTTACCTCAGTTTAGATTTTAAATTTAGTTTTGGAGTTTAGAGTTTAGTTTTGTTTAGATTTAGAGTTTTAGAGTTTAGATTTCAGTTTAGATTGAGATTTTTAGATTTAGTTAAGATTTTAGATTTAGTTTAGAGTTTAACTTTAGTTTAGATTTTAGATTATAGTGTTTAGAATTTTAGATTTTTAGATTTAGTTTAGAGTTTAGTTTTTATTTACTTTTAGTTTAGTTTAGATTTAGTTTAGTTTAGTTTAGAGTTTAGAGTTTAGATTTTTAGATTATAGTTTAAATTTAGTCTTAATTTTTAGTTTAGTTTAGTTTTTTTTTGTTTAGTTTTTAGTTTAGCTTTGATTTTAGTTTTTTAGTTTAGATTTTTAGTTTAGAGTTTAGATTTTTTAGATTTAGTGTAAATTAGATTTTTAGAGTTTAGATTTAGATGTAGTTTAGATTTTAGTTCAGTTTAGATTTTAGATTTTAGTTTAGAGTTTTGGTTTTATGCTTTAGGGTTAGTTTAGGGGGTTTAGGGTTTAGAGTTTACCATTTAGGGATTAGGGTTTAAGGTTTAGGGTTTAAGCTTTACAATTTAGGGTTTAGGGTTCATGGTTTTTTAGGGTTTAGGTTTAGGAATTTGAGTTTAGTTTTTTACAATTTAGATTTAGTTTAGTTCTAGTTTTGATTTTTTTAGTTTAGTTTAGTTTAGATTTTAGTTTTGATTTTAGTTTAGATTTTAGTTTAGTTTAGATTTTTAGATTTTTAGATTAGTTTAGAGCATAGATTTAGTTTAGTTTAGATTTTGTTTAGTTTACTTTAGGGTTTAGAGATTAGAGTTTTAGATTTTATTTTAGATTTAGTTTAGATTTTTAGTTTTGTTTAGATTTCTTTAGTTTTGTTTTTAATTTAGTTTAGATTTTAGTTTTTTTTAGTTTAGAGTTTTAGTTTAGAGTTTAGACTGTTAGATTTAGTTTAGTTTAGTTTAGATTTTGTTTAGATTTAGATTTAGTTTGGATTTAATTAGATTTTAAATTTTAGCTTACAGTTTAGGCTTTAGGGTTTAGAGTTTAGGGTTAGTTTAGGGGGTTTAGGATTTAGGGATTAGGGTTTTTGGGGTTAGGGTTTATGGTTTTGTAGGGTTTAGTTTTAGATTTTTTAAAAAAACATTTAGGGTTTAGGGTTTATTTTTATTTATTAGGGATTAGGGTTTAGTTGAGGGTTTAGGGTTTTGGGTTTAGATTTTTTATTTATTTATTTTTATTTTATTTTTAGGTTTACTTTTTTTATTTAAGTTTTTATTTAGTTTTTATTTTATTTTTATTTTAGGCCAATTTTATTTTTATTTTAGATTTAGTTTTTATTTTATTTAGGTGTTTATTTTTAGGTTTATTTTATTTTGATAATATTATTATGAGGTTTAATCCAATAGACAATCTTATCATATTTACAGTTGGGATGTTTAGGCAAGCTAAGACCTAGTTTGTTGGCCACAAATTTACAACCTTTAAATTGATTATTGGTAATTAAACTGGCATTAAATAAAGCATAAATTTTATCTTTAATTCTAGCAATAATCCTTTTATGGTTCATAGGAATCCCACGATGTTTGGCATCATTTCTATTCATCCATATGAACCATATAAGAGTGATGGTAGTTATCACTTTAAAGTGACCTTTAACAATTTTTTGAAAATAAACATCAAGAAGTTGATATAGGGGTAAAGAGCCATTGAATTGGTCAATATTTAAAAGCTCATCATACCAAACCCAAATTTTGGAGGCAATAGCTCCATTAACAAACAAATGATTCACATTCTCAATGTGAAAATAGTAGTAGCATTTAGAAGGTAAATAAAAACCTTTACCCCAACATCAAAGAATCTATAGGGATGAAATTTTTCAAAATTCTCCAAGTTAGAACATAGTAAGAAATAGGGATAGTGTTATTCCAAAGTTTTAAAAACACGTTAGAGAAATCATGAGCTTCTCTAATATGAATCCAGACATCTTTAAGGTTGAAATCACCATTTTGAGATAGCTTAAAAAGAATCTGATCAGGATGGTTACAAATGATAGGGATGGTAGTAAGTTTATCTAAAAGAGAAGTAGGAATATAATCAGTAAGCTTAATATCATTCCACTTATTATTCAGCCAGAATGAGTTCACTTTAATAGCAGTAGTGGAGTGAGTAGATAATAAATCATCAATGGAGCCACTGCCAATCCAGTTGTCTTGCCAAAAGAAAGAAGATCCAGAGTTTACCCCCCAAGAAATAAGGGATTCAACTTCCCATTTAATGGAACAAAGTCTTTTCCATACATGGGAATCACCCACCTTATAAGGACAAATGAGAGGATGCTTACCCTGACAGTACATGGCAGTCATGAATTTAGCCCAAAGACTATTGTTGCTCCTAAAAGTCCACCAAAGTTTATGAGAGAAAGCGATAATAGCTTCCCAGATTGGCTTACAGCCAAGCCCACCTTCAGCAAGGGTGCCACAACTTTTATACCAAGAATTCCAATGCATCCTTTTAGTAGAATTGTTAGAACCCCAGAAGAATTTTTTAAGAAGGCGTATGAACAATGGTTTGAATAAGACATAAAGGCATGGAGTTAAGGTTACTCTTAAGCAAAGTGAGTCTACCACCAAATGAGAGTAAATGAAATTCCTAAACAAAAATTTTATTTGAAATTTTTTGGATTAACTCATCAAACAGATGTGATCTTTTCTGACCTTTATATAGAGGAACACCAAGATATTTAATAAGAAGGTGTTGTTGCTGAAAATTAGTGATTCTCAAGATTTGATTGATTTTGTTACTAGAGATTTTAGGGGAAGGAATGAAGCAACTTTTGCCTTCATTAATAGAAAGACCACTTTCCTTCCAAATTTATTTAAAAAGTTCTTAATATTTTTAATGTTATGAATGGAAGCATTGCAAAAGATAATAAAGTCATCAGCAAAACTAAGATGAGAGACAGGAATACCACTAAGAGTTCTAAAAAACATACTTAGGATATTGTTGAAGAGGTCATTAAGGCTTCTACAAAAAAATATTCCACAGCAAAAATAAAAAGAGAGGGAGACAAGGGATCCCCTTATCTCAAACCATGCGAATAAGGGAAGAAACCTATGGCCTCACCATTTAGAATAATAGAGAACCAAGCATTACTAATACAATTTTTAACGAGGCAGATGAAATTATCAAAGAAACCAAGCAAGTGTAGAATTTCAAAAAGGAAAGCCCAAGAGATGTTTTCAAAAGCCTTAGAGATATCCAATTTGAAGAGGATGTTACCAACTCAGAATCCAGATCATGAATCAGCTCTTGAGCGAGAAGAATGTTATCGGATATAGCTCTACCTCTAACGAAACCAGTTTGGTTGAGTGAAATAATTTTTTGAAGCAGAGGACTAATTCTATTGGCAGTCAATTTAGCAATTAGTTTATGAAAGAAGGTGCATACACTGATAGGTCTGAAATCACCCCAGGATTCAGGATTATCAATTTTGGATAGAGTTTAAAGCTCTCTTTTTTGGAAAAGAGCTTGAAAATATCTATTATTTCTATCCCCATTAGCATTATGTTTACTAGCAGTCTTTTACTGCCAGTAAGTTTCTTCCATATTCTAATAGGTAACCAGGTTATCTTTAGCTTCATTCAAATCCTTCAGTTTAGAAGAATCAGTCAAAATAGCATTTTCAAGACAACAAATCAATGGTTCCATATTTTTGATATTAGCGAAGAGATTTTTAAAACAATGCTTATTCCACTAAGCAAAGTTTTGTTTAAGTCTTTTAAGCTTAAACCAGAGGTGAATCATGCCTTTAATAGAATTATCAGAGTGAAGGGGGGCCATCCAGTTGGTGGAGACAAGATTTAAGAAATCAATGTGCTGAATCCACATATTCTGGAATCTGAAAGAGGTAGAGGAGGATAGTCTATTAGAAGGATTTTTAATGGATATCAAAAGAGGAGCATGGTCGAGTTAAAGAGAGTACTATCAAGCCATTTCTAGAGTCTAGAGTTATGACAAGTGTAATTAGATTTTAGTCAATGTCAATAAGGTTTCAAGAATCATATTGGAGAAATCTTCCATGGAATGAAGGTTAGAGAACAACCATCTTTAGAGGAAGAGAGGATAGTGTTGAAATCACCCCAACCAAAGTTTTGTTGAGATTGAAGCAAAAGTTCTTAAATTGTCCCAAAGGATGTTCCTACAGCCATTACAAGAAGCATAAATAGGACCCAGAGAAATCACCCAATGAGATGTGGATACAACTTTAGATCATCAAGGATAGATACAATGACTAAATTATTAAAACACCAAATTTTATTGCTAATATTATAGAAGAAGTTGTTAGCGAGCATTTAGCGACAGATCTTAGAAGAATGTATGAGAGGTTCAATAACAAGTAAAATATATTATTAATAGCAGACTTTAGTATTAGACAAGAGGGTCCCAATTTTGAACATTCCAAATTAGAGAGTTAAACATAAAGGAAATATAAAATAAGCTAAGGAAAAATAGATAACTAGAGGGATAAGAAAAGAAAAAGAACCAGTTATTTATAAGATGAGGAACTAGATCTAGTTGAGTTATTAGGGAACATTTTTTTCTTTAAGTGATTTATTTTTAAAAATAGTTTGAAAATGTCTATTTTTTTTCCAAAGAATCACGATCCAAGAGGGATTAGTTGTATTAAGTCAAAATCGTTAAACATTTTAAGTAACTTTTCCTCAATTTGATAATTTAGTGGTTTATGCATATCAATCTCGGGTTAGAAGGAGAGGTTGTAAAACCAATAAGAGCACAAATTTTTTTACTTGATTTTTTTTTAGATTTTCTTATCATCAAATTTCCATTCAAATTTACGAGTATGCTCCTTTATGTTTTAGAGAGAGGCAAGGTTTATGAATATAGTTATCTTGAGGAGGCAAATTATTATGTAAGGAAGGTTCCAAACAATCATATTCAACATTTTTTGGTCAACATTAGCAATATCTTTACATGCTCAAATTGAAAATTGGGGTATCATCATTGTCTTATTAAAAAAGCAGGTTAGAAGTAGAAATAGGATTATTTTGATTAACCTTAGGCACATAAATAGATTTACTAACTTTATCAATTGATAGATTATTAGGATTAAGTTTTCATTTTAGTTGTGGATGTAGCACAAAACATTAATTATCATGCCCATGAATTTTAGGTTTAACAAAAAACATAGAAAATTCTCAAATTGAACTTTTGATTGTAACCAAAATGTTAGCAGATCAAACTTTTAGGGTTTTAGAGATATCAATTTACCAAAATTTAGTGATCTCTTAGGTTGATCAATTTGAAGAGGGCCAAAAAGAGTTTAGATGTGTAACATAATGAATTCTCATATTAGAAAATAGGAAGAATCGGTGATTCCTCTTTTATATCAAAAATGGGAGACCACTTTAAAAGATGCATTTGACAATTAAAAACAAAGTAAGAATGACATGTGAAAACCCTTGAATAATCTAGATCATTAGTAAGTTGAATTAAAATGTGTCTTGGATGAATCAAACCAATTGAGAATGCACCTGAAAGCTTTAGATTGTGAAAAAATGGGTGGATATTGTCCAGATTAGGCCGCCGCAAAGTAAATTTACCAACTAACGTGATTTATAGGCTTAACTTTAACATCATGATAGAACACATAATCAGGGATGCCATGAAATGAGGTCGATATCAAATTATTAAAAGATCTTTAGAGAGCATCCTTAAAGGATTTTTTAGCAAAATAGCTTTCAAATCCATAAATTAAATCGATGCCCTAGCCTAGGAAGTTATTTGTTTAAGGATCCGACCATTAAAAGACCATAGAACATTTAGATAGAGCAAACAAACAAAGAATCGATAAATGGTGAAGAAACAATAAATTAGGAGAAAAGGAATAGGGGAATTTTTGAGGTTTGAGTTTGTTTAGATTTTAGTTAATTTAGGGTTTAGAGTTTAGAGTTTAGGGTTTAAGGTTTTGGTTTATTTTAGGGGGTTTAGGGTTTAGGGTTTAGAATTTAGGATTTAGGGTTTAGGGTTTAGGGTTTAGGGTTTAGGGTTTAGGCTTAGGTTTTAGAATTTAGATTGTTAGATTGTTAGATTTAGTTCAGATTTGGTTTAGTTTTCTTTAGTTTAGTATAGTTTAGATTTTAGTTTAGAGTTTTATATTTATTTTATTTAGTTTAGTTTAGATTTAGTTTAGTTTAGATTTAATTTTAGGGTTTAGATTTATGTTTAGGTTTTATTTAGATTCAATTTTAGAATTAGTTTTTAGTTAAGATTTAGTTTAGTTTAGGTTAGTTTATTTAGAATTAATTTAGTTTGCAGTTTAGATTTATATTTTTAGTTTAGTTTAGAGTGTATTTAGTTTAGATTTTAGATTTAGTTTAGGTTTTTAGTCTAGATTTTTTTGTTTAGATTTTAATTTATTTAGTTTAGATTTTAGATTTAGTTTAGAGTTTTGATTTAATTTAGTTTTGATTTAGTTTAGATTTTTTAGTTTAGATTTAGTTTAAATTTAGTTTAGCTTTAGTTTAGTTTAGATTTAGTTTAGCTTAGATTTAGTTTAAATTTTTTACGTTTAGATTTTTATTTATTTTAGAGTTTAGATTTAGTTTTAAATTTATTTTTATTGAGTTTAATTTAGTTTAGTTTAGATTTTAGATTTAATTTTAGAGTTTAGAGCTTAGTTTACTTTAGATTTAGTGTTTTAGAGTTTAGATTTTAGTTTAGATTTAGATTTGTAGATTTAGTTTATATTTTTAGATTTAGTTTAAAGTTTATATTTAGTAATATTTTATATTTTAGAATTTAGATTTTAGTTTAGTTTAGATCTTTAGATTTTTATATTTAGTTTAGAGTTTTTTTTTAGTTTAGTTTAGATTTATTTTAGTTTAGTTTTAGTTTTTATTTAGGTTAGATTTAGTTATTTTAATTTAGTTTTTTTTTAGTTTGTTTTAGTTTGTTTAGATTTTTTTTTAGTTTAGAGTTTAGATTTTTTAGATTAAGTTTAGTTTAGTTTAGATTTTTAGAGTTTAATTTACATTTATTTTAGATTTTATTTTAGTTTAGATTTTAGATTTTAGTTTAGAGTTTAGTGTTTAGAGTTTAGGGTTTAGGGTTAGTTTAGGGGCTTTAGGGTTTATGGTTTAGGGTTTTAGGGTTTAGAGTTTAGGGTTTAGGGTTTAGGATTTAGGGTTTAGGATTTATGGTTTTTTAGGGTTTCAATTTAGTTTTTTTTTTCAAATAAGGTTTAAGTTTTATTTATTAGGGTTTATGGTTTAATTTAGGGTTTATGGTTTATGGTTTTATAAGGTTTAGGTTTAGAGTTTTTTTTAAATTTTGGGTTTACATTTTTTTATTTATTTATTAGGGTTTAGGGTTTAGTTTAGGGTGTAGGTTTTATTTTTTATTTATTTTTAGGTTTCATTTTTAGATTTATTTTTTAGATTTATGTTTTTATTTAGTTTTTATTTTGTTTAGGTTTATTTTTTTTTAGGTTTTTATTTATTTAATTTTATTATAATTTTTATTTATTTTTTTATTTTATCTTTAGGTTTTTATTTTATTTTATTTATTATATTATTTTGGTTTAGGTTTTTTATTTATTTTATTTTTAGGTTTTATTTAGTTTAGATTTAGGTTTTTAGGGTTTAAGGTTTAGGGTTTAGGTGTTAGGGTTTAGAGTTTAGTGTTTAGGTTGGTTTAGGGTTTAGAGTTTAGGGTTTATGATTTAGGGTTTAGGGCTTAGAGTTTATGCTTAGTATAAGTGGTTTAGGGTTTAGGGTTTCTGTAGGATTTAGTGTTTAGGGTTTAGGGTTTAGGGTTTATGATTTTCTAGGGTTTAGGTTTAGGTTTTGGAGCTAAGATTTTCAAATTTTAGATTTACTTTAGATTTTGTTTATATTTTTTAGTTTAGTTTAGTTTAGATTTTAGTTTAGAGCTTTTAAATTTTGTTTATTTAGTTAAATTTAGATTTAGTTTTAAGGTTTAGATTTAATTTTAGATTTTATTTAGTTTAGATTTTAGATTTAGTATTTAGTTTAGATTTAGTTTAGTTTTGTTTAGATTTAGTTTAGATTAGAGTTTATATTTAGATTTTTAGTTTAGTTTAGATTTTATATTTATTGTATTTAGTTTTGGTTTTTAGTTTAATTTTTTAGTTTAGATTTAGTTTAGATTTTGTTTTAAGATTTAGTTTTAGATTTTGTTTAGGTTAAGATTTTTGTTTATTTTAGAGTTTAGATTTAGTTTAGACTTTATTTTGATTTAGTTTAGTTTAGTTTAATTTAGATTTTAGATTTAGTTTTAGAGTTTACAGTTGAGTTTAGTTTAGATTTAGAGTTTTAGAGTTTAGATTTTAGTTTATATTTAAATTTAATTTAGATTTTATCTTTGTTTAGTATATATTTTAGATTTAGTTTTAGAGTTTAGAGTGTAGTTTAGTTTAGATTTAGTGTTTTAGAGTTTATATTTTTGTTTAGATTTATATTTGTAGATTTAGAGATTTAGTTTATATATTAGATTTTAGAGTTTAGATTTAGTTTAATTTAGATTTTTAGATTTAGTTTAAAGTTTAGTTTTAGTTTAATTTATATTTAGTTTAGTTTAGTTTAGAGTTTGGAGTTTAAATTTTTATATTTCATTTAGATTTGATTTAGTTTATATTTAGTTTAGATTTTTAGTTCAGTTTAGATTTTTTTAGTTTAGTTTTTAGTTTAGTTTAGATTTTAGTTTTTGAGTTTAATTTTTTTGTTTAGAGTTTAGATTTTTAGATTAGGCTTAGTTTAGTTTAGATTTTTAAAGTTTAGATTTAGATTAAGTTTAGATTTTAATTTAGTTTAGATTTTAGATTTTAAGTTAGAGTTTAGGGTTTATGGTTTAAGGTTTAGAGTTAGTTTATTGCATTTAGGGTTTAAGGTTTAGGGTTTAGGGTTTTAGGGTTTAGGGTTTAGGGTTTAGGGTTATTTAGGGTTTAGGTTTAGGTTTTTTTTTTTAATTTAGGGTTTAGGTTAGTTTAGGGTTTAGAGTTACAGTTTAGGATTTATGGTTTAAAGATTAGGGTTTTAAGGTTTAGGGCTTAGGGTTTATAGTTTTTGGGGTTTAGGTTTAGAGTTTAGAGTTTATATTTTCAAATTTTAGTTTAGATTTAATTTATTTTATTTTTAGTTTAGTTTAGATTTTTTTAGGGTTTTGGTTTAGTTATTTATTTACTTATTTAGGGTTTAGGTTTTTTTATTTATTTATTAGGGTTTAGGATTTAGGGTTTAGGGTTTCTAGTTTTTTAGGGTTTAAGTTTAGGTTTTTTAATTTAGGGTTTAGATTTTATTTTTATTTATGAGGGTTCAGGGTTTATGGTTTATTTTTTATTTATTTTTAGGTTTTATTTTTAGATTTATTTTTTAGGTTTTGGTTTTTATTTAGTTTTTATTTTATTTTCTTTTATGTCTATTTTTTTTATAGATTTAGTTTTTATTTTATTTAGGTTTTTAATTTTTAGGTTTATTTTACTTTTTATTTTCGTTTAGGTTTTTATTTATTTATTTATAGTTTATTTTTATTTTTATTTTATTTTATTTTTAGGTTTTGGTTTAGGTTTAGGTTTTAGTTTTGGTTTTTATTTTATTTTATTTTTTATTTTATTTAGGTTTTAATTTTTTTATTTATTTTATTTTTAAGTTTTATTTAGTTTAGGTTTAGGTATTTAGGGTTTAGGATTTAGGTTAGTTTATTGTTTATAGTTTAGGGTTTAGGTTTTGTTTTGAGGAACCCCATGTAAGGGAATTCTATTACCACAAAAAGGGGGTTACAAGGTCCTTAAAATAAGATAAACTCAAGATCTACTGCTCAAAGAGCTACAATCAGCCTAGAGAGTGAATCCCTTATCTAAATACAACCAATAAAAAAAGAATGAAAAAGCAAAGAGAAAAGAAAAATAGTAAAAGATACAAAAGTAGTAGAAAGGAAAAGCTAGAGGACAGCCTTCAGCAAAAAGTTGTGAAGATGAGAGAAACATATGCCACCTCCAAAGAAAGAACATGCAAGGAAACAACAGACTACAAGATAGAATACAAACAATTGCAAAAAAAATAAGGAGAGGAGAAATTTAGAGAAGTGTGTGTAGAAGGCTCAGGCTCAGTCACACAAGAATGGGGCAGTCGTAAGAATGAGCACCCAAACTTCAAAGGAAGGGTTACATTACAAGTGCTACTACTAGCCAAATTATTAGTGAAATCATCCCAGCCATCATAGCCTACATACATGGGGGAAGGCAGCTGTCACTGGATGAAAATCATTTGATCTTTAATACCTGCATAACAAGCAAAAGAAAAATACACTATAGAAGAAAATGAAACACTATTCAGCATGGCAAAGGGATGCCACCAAACCATTGAAAGAAAAGGACCACCTAAGTATTCCAACATAGCATGTGAATGAACAGCCAACACAAACCCCTACCCAGATTACTCACCATGGCAAGGAAAACATCCCCATAGTGATGAAAGCCAATCAGGAGCAACAACCCAGGCGTTAACATCCACCTATTAATAGCTAGTTCACAATAATAATTATACAGATCTAATAGAACCAAGAGTAACCTCAGCCAGTAGATAAACCCATACTGCAAAAGCGTAGGAAATGAGGCTAACCGAATGACAATCAACAAAACAAAAGGGCAAGCAGAAATCCAACAGAAAAAAAAACCCTGCTGAATATAATAACCTGATAAACAATTTAGCTGATAGACAATACATCAATCCATATAATGTAACCAACAGAGGAGAATGTAGGCAGTGTCATTACAAAATTGAGCCATGATAGGAATCAAAAAATAAACAACCCAAAATTCCATCATATTAAGGGAAAATAGCCCAACTGCTAAGCAAACAGTAACAACAAAAACAAAAGGAAAAGGAGACCAAAAGAAATCCCAACTATGCAAAGAAATAGCAGTAACCACAAAATTAAGAAGAGAAAGGGAAATAGTGAACATAATCAACAAAGTAAATAATTTATCCATGAGGGTTGAGAAAAAGAATAGTATAAGCTAGCAGGTACAGTGAAATCAGCAAATAAAAATAGAACCCAACATGTTAAAGGACAAATAGCAGGTAACCAATAGAGCAAAAGAGCCAAATACCACCATTACAGGATAACTAGGAAAATGCAGCATGTAAGTGCAGTAGAAAATTGTGAAGGGGACAGTGCAGATCAAGAAAAATAGAAAGAGGAAAATACAGACAAAGAAAATAGTTAACTGAGCAGAAAATAGCATAATGTAACTTAATTTCAAAGGTAAGGTAAACCAAAGTTATCCAAATTAACCAATCCATGCAATTATTTAAGATGACTAGAATGATCATAATAGGTGAGCACATCTAATCTAGCACCTAGATTAGCAAGATAGTTAGCACAAGCATTTCCTTCATGCCAAATGTGAGTGATTTTAAAGCAGACTTGAGAGAGGAGAGCTCTAGTATGATTAAGTAGGTATTATAAATCTATGTTTCCCACCTTGGTGGAAGTCAACATATCAATGAGCAAAAGTGCATCTACTTCAATCCAGATATTGAACCAACCTTTTTGCCAAAAAATCTCTATAGCTTTGTTAACAGCCATTAATTCAGCAAAGATAACAGAACAAGCTTTAAGGGGGTAGGAAAAAGCACAAATGACACTACCTTTAAAGGTTCTAAAAATGCCACCATAGCCAAAAGCATTTTAAGAGATAGAGCCATCAGTATTAATTTTGATAGTATTGTTATGAGGCTTTCTCCAATAGATAAGCTTATCTTCTTTCCAGTTGGGGATCTCAGGCAAGCTCAGACCTAGCTTGTTGGCAACAAATTTGCACCGTTTAAAGTGGTTGTTAGTAATTAAGCTAGCATTAAATAAAGTACAGATTTTTTCTTTAGTTCTAGTAATAATCCTCTTGTGGTTCATAGGGATACCACGATGTTTGGCATCATTTCTATCCATCCATATGAACCATATAAGAGTGATGGTAGTAATTACTTTAATGTGTCCTTTCACAGTTTTATGAAAATAAACATCAAGAAGTTGATATAAGAATAAAGAACCATGAAAGTGGTTAATATTGAAAATTTCATCATACCAAACCCACAATTTGGAGGCAATGGCTCCATTGATAAAAACATGATTCACAGTCTCAATGTGAAAATAGCAATAGCATTTGGAAGGCAACTGAAAACCTTTACCCCACATCAAAGAGTCAACAAGAATGAACTTTTTTAGAATTTTCCAAATAAGGATAGAGTAGGAGACAGGGATAATGTTATTCCAAATTTTAAAAAATATATTAGAGAAGCCATGGGCTTCTCTAATATGATTCCAGACCTCTTTAAGGACCATTATGAGATAGCTTAAAAAGAATCTGATCAGGCTTGTTAGAAATGATAAGACTGTTAGTGAATTTATCTAAAAAAGAAATATGAATATAACTAGTTACTATTATTCCAATTATTATTAATCCAAAAGGAGTTCACTTTAATAGTAGTAATAGAATGAGTAAATAAGAAATCATCAATAGAACCACTGCCAATCTAGTTGTCTTGCCAAAAGAAAGAACATCCAGAGTTAATCCCCCGAGAAATATGGGTTTCAGCTTCCCATTTGATGGAGCAAAGTCTTTTCCAGACTGGGAAGTCACCCACTTTGTAAGGATAAATAAGCTCAAGCAGTATTTGGCAGTCATGAAGTTATCCTAGATACTATTATTGCTCCTAAAATTCCACCAAGTTTATGCGAGAAAGAAGTAATAGCTTCATGAATAGACTTACAGCCAAGCCCACCCTCAGCCAGGGTGTTACAACTTGTATACCAAGAAGTCCAATGCATCCTTTTTAGTAGAATTGTTAGAGCCCCAAAAAAATTTATTAAGGATATGTTCTATTCTATTTAAGGTACAGTTAGTAGGGATGATGGTTTAAATAAGATATAGATACATGAAATTAAGGGTACTCTTGAGCAAAGTAAGCCTATCACTAAAGGAAAGTAAGTGAAATTCCCAAACAGAAATTTTATTAGCAATTTTATGGATTAGATCATCAAAGAGATGTGATCTTTTTTGATCTTTTTTGACCTTGTTGTTTAAAATTAGTGATTCTCAAGATTTGATTGATTTTATTATTAGAGATTTTAGAAGAGGTAATGAAATAACTTTTGCCTTCATTGATAGAAAGACCACTTTCTTTACCAAAAATATTTAAGAAATTCTTAGTGCATTTAATGTGATGGATGGAAGCATTACAAAAAATAATGAAATCATTAGCAAAACTAAGATGGGAGATAGCTATACCACCAAGAGTTCTAAAATACATGCTAGGATTATTGTTGAAAAGGTCGTTTAGGCTCCTAGAAAGATATTCCACACCAATAATAAATAGGGAAGGGGACAAGGGGTCACCTTGCTTCAAACCATGAGAAGAAGGAAAAAAACCTAAGGCCTCATATTAAGAATAACAGAAAACCAAGCATTGCTAATATAATTTTTAATTAGGTAGATGAAATTTTTAGAAAAGCCAAACAAATGAAGGATCTGTAAAGGAATTCTATCATGAATTTTAAATAGGATGTTACCACCTCTATTAGGAATTCTATCAAGGCATTGCCAAAGTTTAGAGTTATACTATTGGTAAATTCTATCAAGGCACTCCCAAGAGATGTTATCAAATGCTTTAGAAATATCTAATTTAAATAGGATGTTACCACCTCTATTAGGAGCATCCAAATCATGAATCAGCTCTTGAGCAAGAAGAATGTTATCAGATATAGCTCTACCTC
This sequence comes from Cymbidium sinense, assembly GCA_021442155.1. Taxonomy (NCBI): domain Eukaryota; kingdom Viridiplantae; phylum Streptophyta; class Magnoliopsida; order Asparagales; family Orchidaceae; genus Cymbidium; species Cymbidium sinense. The sequence goes on along the minus strand of CM038224.1, from coordinate 54,104,620 downwards.
TATCAAAACCAGTTTGGTTGAGGGAGAAAGAAGAGGACTAAGTCTATTGGCAAGCATTTTATCAATTTATGAAAGAATGTACAAAGACTAATAGGTCTGAAATCACTCCAGGATTCAGGATTATCAATTTTAGGTATAAGGATAATGGAAGTACTATAAAAATATCTAGGAAGAGGATTACTAGTAAAGAAATCAATCAGCATCTACTAAATCATTTTTAATAATAGACCAACAATGCTAGAAAAATTGTGTTGTATTACCTTTCGGACCAACAACAGAATCAATATTCATGTAATTAAGAATTTTACCAATCTCCTCTTCCGTAGGCAACCCAGTAAGCAAATGATTGTCATCACTGGTAATGGTTGAAGGGATTAGATGGGCATCTAAAGTGTGGCTCTTGTTAAAAATATTTCTAAAGTGATTAATAATATAGACTTTAATCTCATTAGTGTCAGTGATCCAATCTCCAGTATCACTTTTAATTTTTTGGATAGAGTTTAAAGCTCTCTTTTTATTGAATAAAGCATGAAAATACCTTGTATTTATGTCCCCATCAGCAATATGCTTACTAGTAGCCTTTTGCTGCCAATAAGTTTCTTCTATATTTTGATAGTTAACCAGATTGTCTTTGGCTTCATTCAATTCCTTCTACTTAAAAGAGTCAGTCAAAACTACATTTTCAAGATTATAAACCAAAAGCTCCATATTTTTGATATTAGCAAAGAGATTTTTAAAATAATGCTTGTTCCACCAAACTAGGTTTTGTTTAAGCCTTTTAAGTTTAAACCAGAATCTAATCATACCCCAAACCAAATTGTTAGGGAGTAGAGGGGCAACCCAATTGGTGGTAACCACTTTTAAAAATTTGAGGTGCTGAATCCACATATTTTGAAATCTGAAAGAGGAAGAGGAGGATAATCTTTTAGAGTTATTTTTAACATAAATCAAAAGAGGAGCATGATCTGACAAAGTTCTACTCAAATTTTCAATAGAGATAAGAGGCCATTGATTAATCCAATAAGAGTTAAAAAGAATTGTATCAAGGCATTGTCAAAGTTTAGAGTTATACTATGTGTAATTAGAACCAGAATAACTAATGTCAATAAGGTAGCAATCAAGAATCATATTAAAGAATTCTTCCATAGAATGAATATTAGGAGAGCAATCTCCCCTTCTTTCAGAGGAAGAGAGGATAGTGTTGAAATCATCCCCAACCAACCAAGGTTTGTTAATAGTTAAAGAAAAACTTCTTAAATTGTCCCAAAAGATGTTCCTACCAGCTCTATTATAGGAAACATAAATAAAAGAGCCTAAAGCAGAAAATTCTCCACATGAGGTATGGACTTTAACAACTTGTTGGAGATCATCTAAAATGGAAACATTAAGTAAGTTGTTCCAAAATTACCAAATTTTGTTACTGGTATTAGAGAAAAAATTATTAAAACTGAGCATTCTAGCAACATGATTGATCTTAGATGCATTTATGAGAGGTTCAATGACCACAAGTAAGGATATATTGTTAATACGATAAAGAATTTTAACACGATTACATATAGTGAGGGTTCCAACCCCTCGAACATTCCAAATAATAGAATTTAACATAAAGGAAATATTAAATAAGCTAAAGGAAAACAAGTAAGTAAAATCATTAGAAAGAGAGCAACAACTCCAGTGCCAAAAGGCCATTATTTATGAGATGAAGAACTAGAGCTAGTAGATCTGGTTAAGTTATGTGGAAACATTTTTGCTTTAAAAGGTTTCTTTTTTAGAACAGTTTGGAAAGCTCTATTTTTATCCAATGTAACACCATCAGAAATAGACTAATTAGAGGTGTTTAGGATTAATCAAATAAAACATTTCTAATCACAACTTCCCTTCTTCAATCTCAAGATTAAGAAAGGTGGGATTAGAATGAATGTCAATCATGGGATTAGGAGAAGGAGAGGTAGTAATACCATTAAGAGCACAAATACCAGGATCAGATTTAGAGTTTTGTTCCTAATTTTTAGCAATCTTTAAATTTTCATGCAAATTACCATTAAAATTCACAAGCTTATTCTCATGCTCAGCATTAACAAGAGGCAAAGAGACCTGAATAGAATATTAGGGAGAGAAAAAGCATTTTTGTCAACCTCTTGAACATTTGAGTTATCATGAGAAAGAAAGTTATCATGTAGAGAAGGATTGATTGACAAAACATCATATTCAATATTAGTAATATCTTTGACCTCATAAGATTGAGTGTTGGGTGTATCAACATCAAGCACATCAGTGAATTCAATATTAGTGTTGGGTTAGCTTTAGCCACATAAATAGGATTATTAACTTTGTTATTTGGATTAGTAGAAATAAAATCATTCAAGTTTTTCTTTTTAAGTTATGGGTGAAGCACAAAGCACTCAGAGTTATCATGCCCATGAATTTTTCTGTGCGAACAAAAAACTAGAAAGTTTTCAAATTCAACTTTTTGAAAAAAACCTAACTTTTCTGAACTAATCCAAACTTCCTTAGAATGTTTTTTTAAAAATATCAAGTTCAACTAGTATACGAGCAATAGATGGATGGGATCTCACAGTAGTGGCCTGATCAATTTGAAGAGGCCGACCAAAAAGAGCCCCAATAACAAATAGAACCTGGTGAGTAACATAGTGAATCCTCATATTCAAAAATGCCAACCAAACAAGAATAATTGGTGATTCATCTTTTATATCAAAAAGAGGAGAGCACTCTAAAAGACGCATTTGAAAATTATAAACAAAGTAAGAATGATGAGTGAAAACCATTGAGTAGTCTAAAATGTCTGTACGCTAAATCAAAACATGTCTAAGATCGATCAAACCAATAGAGAAAGCACCAAACAGTTTAAGATTATGAAAAAAAGAATGAATATTATCCAAATTTGGAAGTCGAAATGCAAATTTTCCAACCAAAGTAAATTCATACGGCTTAGCCAGCTTCTCAACATCAAGATCCGAGCACATGATCGTAGGGATGCCACGAAATGAAGTCGATATCAAATTCATCGAATCAGTAGGGGAAAGGCTCTTACCAGAGAGAGCATCCTTAAAGGATTTAATAGCAGGCATAACAACAGGTGCTTTCAATTCCATAAAACCCAATAAATCTGATGCCCTAGCCGCTACCTCCATGAAGGAACGATCCCACCAGCCAAGGATTAGCCATCAACAAAAACTATTGGAACATCACGTGCATGGCCAGTGCAAAGAGAAGCAATAAGAATCGATCGATAATGGTGAAGGATCAGCAAAACTGTAAGGAGAGGAATCTCCAAAAAAGGGGAAATCTCAATCGCTAGAGAGCGCCGCAGGGAGGAGTAGTTTTTTGATGGTTTAGTTTTTTTTTTATTAGTTTAGGGTTTAGGTTTTTAGGGTTAGTATATGGGGTTTAGGGTTTAGGGTTTAGGATTTAGGCTTTAGGGTTTAGTGTTTAGGGTTTTTGGATTTAGGGTTTAGGGTTTAGGTGTTTTTAGGCTTTAGGTTTAGGTTTTAGAGTTCAGAATTTTAGATTTTTGATTTTTTTAGATTTATTTAAGATTTGTTAGTTTAGTTTAGTTTAGATTTTAGTTTAGAGTTTTTAGATTTTGTTTAGTTTAGATTTAGTTTTAGGGTTTAGATTTAGGTTTAGATTTTATTTAGTTTAAATTTTAGATTTAGTTTTTAGTTTAGATTTAGTTTAGTTTAGTTTAGTTTAAATTAGATTTAGTTTAGTTTAAAGTTTAAATTTAACTCATTTAGTTTTGGTTTTTAGTTTAAATTTTTTAATTTAGATTTGATTTTAAATTTTAGATTTAGTTTATAGTTTAGATTTAGTTTAGTTTTGATTTAGTTTAGATTTAGTTTTTAGATTTAGTTTTTGATTTTTTTTAGGTTTAGCTTTTATTTATTTTAGCATTTAGATTTAGTTTAGATTTTATTTTTATTTTGTTTTATTTAGTTTAGATTATAATTTAGATATATTTTTAGAGTTTAGAGTTTAGTTTAGTTTAGATTTAGAGTTTTAAAGTTTATATTTTAGTTTAAATTTAGATTTCTATATTTAGTTTATATTTAGCTTAGATTTTTAGATTTAGTTTAGAGTTTAGATTTAGTTTAGATTTTAGATTTTAGAGTTTAGATTTTCGTTTAGTTTAGATTTTCAGATTTTTAGATTTAGTTTAGAGTTTAGTTTCAGTTTAGCTTAGATTTAGTTTAGTTTAGATTTTTTATTTTAGTTTAGACTTAGTTTAGTTTAGATTTAATTTAGCTTTTTAGTTGAGTTTAGATTTTTTTAAGTTTAATTTTTAGTTTAGTTTAAATTTTAGATTTTTTATTTAGATTTTTAGTTTAGAGTTTAGATTTTTTGATTTGGTTTAGTTTGGTTTATATTTATTTAAGATTTTTAGAGTTTAGATTTTAGATTAGTTCAGATTTTAAAATTTAGTTTAAGGTTTAGGGTTTAGCATTTAGGGTTTTGGTAGGAGTAGTTTAGTTTGGCATAGGTTTAGTGTTAGGGTTTGGTAGCTTATGATTTTTTTTTAGGTTTGTGGTTATAGTATGGTTTTGTGGTAGGTTTAGGTTTTAGAGTTTAATTTTTTAGATTTTAGATTTAGTTTAGACTAAGTTAGGATTTTTTTTAATTTAGTTTAGATTAAAATTTAGATTTGAGTTGTTAAATTTAGTCTATTTAGTTTAGTTTAGATTTAGTTTTAGGGTTTAGATTTAGGTTTAGATTATATTTATTTTATATTTTAGTTTTAGTTTTTAGTTTAGATTTAGTTTAGTTCAGAGTTTAGATTAAAATTTTTAGTTTAGTTTAGATATTATATTTAGTTTTTAGTTTTGATTTAATTTAGTTTAGTTTAGTTCAGTTTAGAGTTAGTTCAGTTTAGAGTTTTAGTTCAGTTTAGAGTTTATTTAGTTTATATTTTAGATTTCATTTATTTATTTTAAGTTTTTAGTTTAGATTTTTTAGTTTAGATTTTAGTTTATTAAGTTTAGATTTAGTTTAGTTTAGATTTAGTTTAGATTTTTTTAGTTTAGACTTAGTTTAGATTTAGTTTTTAGATTTAGTTTTAGATATTTTAGGTTTAGATTATTATTTATTTTGGAGTTTAGATTTAGTTTACATTTTATTTTTATTTAGTTTAGTTTAGTTTAGTTTAGATTTTAGATTTAGTTTTAATGCTTAGAGTTTATTTTAGTGTAGATTTAGTGTTTAATAGTTTAAATTTTCATTTATATTTAGATTTAAATTTTTAGTTTAGATTTTTAGATTTAGTTTAGAGTTTAGGGTTTATGGTTTAGAGTTTAGGGTTAGGGTTTTAGGTTTAGGGTTTCTTTTTTTTTAAGGGAAGCCTCATTTAGGGGTATTTTATTGCCACAAAAAGAGGGTTACAAGGTCCTTAAAAGGGGATAAACTCCAGAACCACGCTCAAAGAGCTACAATTAGCCTAAGGAGTAAATCCCCCATCTAAGTACATCCAAGAGTAAAAGAAAGCATAAAAAACAATCAAAAGATACAAGATGATTAACATAATAAGCTAAAGTAAGATTAAGGCCAATGCTGAGGATGTGGGAATGCATGATAACTGGAGCGCACTAAAAGAAGGAGAGAGAATCACCGCAAAGTTATAATAAGAGGGAGATTAGAGCTTAAGGTAATACAAATAAAAAAGTTAGAGGAAAATAACATAATATGAGTATGTTAGAAAGGAATTGTGATAGAGATGGCTCGCTCAATCACATTCAGCGATGCAAGTATGAGCATCCAAACTGAAGGGTTACATCACATGAGCTACTACCAACCAATAGGGAGTGAGATCATCAGCCCATCATAGCCAACAAACCTAGAGAAGGAAGCACCCATTTGTTGATATTCTTATGAGCTTTATTACCGCAAAACCTAAGCAAAAATCATATTCAAAATATATAGGTAAATTGCAGAGGAAGGATAAGGAGTCTTATTCAAGAAAAATATCATCAATATAGTCATCTTGACATGAGAATACATAAACATAAGTAAGTGAGCCATCTTATTCTCATGAATAGCCATATTGGGGAAAGAAATTAGTTCAGCATAATCCTCCATAAGAAAATTAGGAGGAGACAACTTCAAAACAGTTAAATAAGTCAATGAGCTTATACTTAACACCATCCCAATCACATGATATGTAAATGAATCTTTTGGTCAGAAAACAACCCAGAAACAATCCCCATTAATGTCACGAAAGCAATAGTAAAGGAAGAAGCATAGCTCAAGGAATGAGCGCAACCAATCAAAATAAGCACCCAAAAAAACATTAGAGCTCAATAGCGACATTAGGCCATTCGGATAATGATCAACAATCAATCCAGAGAACAAGGCGGAAAAGGCATCAACATCCATAGGAAGGGACTAAAGCGGCCAGCCATTCATTAGTAAAACTCATAAGGCACCAACAGTAGAAAAGTAGGTGATGCAGATAAAAAAAATAGGAGATAAATGCAACAATAAGCCAACTAGCAAAACTAATGATTGGAACCATAAAAAAAATCAACAAGTGAATTGGGATGAGTCTCAACATTAAAATCAGAAAATAGCGTTAACGGCAACATCAAGATAGATCTGACAAATTAGCCATAAAACTCCTCAATCAGTAGACATGGCAATAATAGATAAAATAAGATAAATAAAGCATAAAACAGTTATCAGGCGAAATCGGAAAATCACCAAAACCCTCACCATCGACAGAGAATGGGAACAGCTTTCAGGGCATGAGACAAGAGACAAGAAATTCTACAACCAATAAGGAAAGAGCCAACTGAGGTGACAAGGTAAAACAAAAAGGTAAATCTCCAAGATAAGAGACAACCAAAATAGCAAAAACCAGTTAGCTTGCCATGATGCCACTCATCCAGTATAATCAAAACAATAGATACAAGTTTGACAGAAAAAGGATAAAAGTAGTGCGAAAAGGTAGATCAATGAATTCCAAATGATAGGCATAGAATAAAGGTAAGGTGGTTCAAAGCAAAATCTACCAAGCAATCGGAACTTATAGAGACTTCTGTAAAATAATCCAAAGCCGGAGCGGTAAGGTGGGTATTGATCCAGTCAACCAACAAGGCGATTAAAACCAACAAGTTGTCCAAGATTCCACCCATAAACATATATCGGTAAGGAAAGATAGATAATGAATAGCTCCCCACCATAAGCTATCCGGTAAGTATTCGGAAATCACGGTGTCGGGATGCATTAACCATAAGCCAAGGGTAATGACAATAATAGTGGGTTTGTCAATAACAATTATGCATATAAGATAAATCATTGATTAATTCAAGCATAACAAAGAAATGTGCTTCAAGTTGTACATGTTCCAATCATAGCATAGGATGAAGAAACAAAGAAAAGCAACACAAAGTTCATACAATCGGGAAAATAGCGGATGGACAATTTTATAGGTAAGTAGTGCCCATCTCGGCGATGCACAATGATAATCCCTTGAAAAACTCCAAACGATCATGGGAAGCAAAGACCAAAAGCAAGACTAGTATTGAAAAAATAACACAATTCCATTTCTGCAAAGAGATATTAGTGTAGAGGTGGGGTATCCCAAATAGAAAAATAACGACAATAAAGCAAATTACACAATAGGTGCTCAATAGCATCTAAGAGCAAACAATTTGAGCAGTTGCTTTGTCACATTAAAGATGCCAAGGATATTGACAGTCATAATCAGTAGGCATATAGGATAGACCATTGGTTACATATAAGCAGAAGAGTAGAATGGTCTTCAGGATTTTCATGATCTCCTCAAAGCAAGAAGGGTGAAAACAATTGTAGTAAAGTCAACATCAACCCAAATGTTAACAACAAGAGCAGAAAATGAAACAGAAAGAGGCGGTAAACCATTAAGAGAGGCAACAAGGAAATCCATTCTGTATAAGAAGACATCATTACCAAGCGAGGAATTTTAGGACAATAAAGGTCCAAAACTAGAACTTTAAGGCGATGAAGGCAAGAGGCAAAAAAAGCGGAGGAAAAGCCGAAGCAGAAAAATCTGACGCCCAAAGTGATTAAAAAACCAAATCAACAAACAAATCAACAAACAACCATGGCGACAAACCTCAAAACCCAAAAGTAATTAAGCCCAATCCATTCCAAAGGATTTGGACCAAAATAACAATTAAAAGAGACGGTATTACAATTTCTTCCCCAGAAAGCATCGAGGTTAAGCATTATATAAGCAAGGGACAGCAGATAGTCCACAAATGACCAAAATTCTTTGCATAAGTATTAAAACCTTTATGAATTAGGCCTTTAAGGAGAAAGAGTCCCAAGGAATGTAAGCATCACCAAAGAAATACTATAATCATCAAAATAAAAACAAGCATGATGCACACTAATCCGTTTACTAGAAGCAACATAGGTAGTATGCTCCAAAGCCATATTATGAGAGAGAAAAAGCGGTTAAAGAAGTTAGTACTAAAATCTAAGCCCATCAAAATAGATAACTTCCTCCTGATGGTTAATTCTCTCGGGTTTAGAAATGAATGTATCAATGAAATTAAAGTCCCAAGTGGGATTGCGGTTATAAAACCGATAACGGTCACCTGAGCTGGGTTCCAATTCAAGATATTGATGTGCATATAGTTTAACATCCTTATAATATTGAAATTCCAAAACAGAATTTTTCCAACTAAAGGAGAAGGGAATAAAGCGACAAGTTATGGCAAGAGCACATGACAATATCTATGAGGAGTATCCATAAAGAACACAAGGAAAGCGAAAAACTAGTAAAGGGAGGCGAAGAGGAGAATTAGATTGAGGTAAGGAAGCCGATTGTCCAAGTTAACCACCATTATTTGGGTAATGTAAATTGATCAAAGAAGATGATCTTGTCTAATCTCACACCCAAATTTGCAAGGTAATCGGACAAGCGTTACCTTCCAAACATGAGTGATGGTAAAATTCGGTTGAGAGAGAAGAGCCCTAGTTTGCTTGAGGAGGTAGTACAAACAAGCGTTGCTCATATTGGTAGAAGTCAAAGGTCAATCGGTAGAAGAGCATCCACCTCTATCCAAATATTGAGCATTTTGAAGACAAATTTCTAGAGCTTTGTGGGTGCCATAAGCTCGGTATAAGGGACGATCTTTGGAAATAAGGGGATAAGCAAATGCACATAGGACTATACCCTTAGAATCACGAAAATGCCTCCACAACGAGCCATTATGAGAGATAGCCATCGGTATTAATTTTAATAATATGATCAAGAGGTTTTCCAAAAACCATTTATCATTTCGATAGTAAGGCAGTGCGGAAGGTTGAGGCCCTTTAATTCTGATTTTACTTTAAAATGTTTATGATGAATTAAATTGGCTTTAACAAGTCACAAATTTTGTTTTTTTAGTTAATAATCCTCATGTGATTCATACGAATCCCATGATGTTTAGATTCATTTGGTCCATCCATATGAACCAAATAAGAGTAATGGCGATTATGATTTTAATATGACCTTTAATTGCATTGTCAAAGTAAACTTCAAGAAGTTGATATAAAGGAAAAGAATAATTAAAATTGAGTGTTGAATAGATCGTCATACCAAATCCAAATTTTAGAGGCAATAGCCCCATTAACAAAAACATGGTTAACATTCTCAATATGAGAACAACATTGACATTTAGAGGGTAAATAAAACCCTTTAAAGAGTCAACAGAATAAAGTTTTTTAGGATACAAGTTAAGAGTAAGAAGAGGGATATTGTTATTCCAAATTTTGGAGAACACAATAGAAGAATCTGAGTGTCTTTAGTGTGGGTTGAAATCCCATTATGAGATAGCTTAAAGAAATCGATCATGATTGTTAGGAGTGATAGGAATATTAGTAATCATATTTAAGAAAGTGGAAGGAATAGAATCGGTAATCTTATTAGTGTTCCACTTGTGGTTTTGCCGAATGAATTAACTCTAATAGCGAAGTGGAGTGTGAGTAAGTCATCAATGGATCCATAACCACTCAGGTTGTCTTGCCAAAGAAGGAATTGCGAGTTTATGCCCCAAAATTAAGGATTCTACATCCCATTTGTGAACAAAGTCTTCTCCACAGGAGAATCACCCGATTTAAAGGGACAAATGAGAGGATGTTTACACTGGCAATATTTAGAAGTCATGAAATTTGCCCAAAGACTATTTTTGCTCCTAAAATTCCACCAAAGTTTGTAGGAGAAGGCATTGATAACTTCTTTGATGGATTTACATCCCGGACCTCCCTCTTCAAGAGTACCACAACTTTTAGACCAAGATGACCGGTGCATTCTTTTAGGAGGTATTGGTTCCCAGGAAAAATTTGTTTAAGAGGCGCTCAATTCTATTGATGGTAGAGTTGGTAGGCACAATGGTTTGAAGAAGGTATATAGGCATGGAATTTAGAGTGCTCTTGATCAAGGTAAGCTACCAGAAGAGAGTAAATGAAATTCCCAAACCGAGATTTTGTTAGAAATTTTAGAATTAGATCATCAAAAGGTGTGATCTTTTTTGGCCTTTAAAGACCCCAAGGTAATTAAGAGGAGTTGATTTTGCTTAAAATTAGTAATTACGGATATTTGGTTAAGTCTATTAGGAGGAATCTTAGTTGAAGGAATAAAAGCGCATTTTCCTTCATTAAGAAAAGACCACTAACTTTACCAAAATCATTTAGAGGTTCTTAATGGTTTTAACATGTTGAAGGGAGCCGTTCGAAGATAATGAAATCATCAAAGCTAAGATGAGAAATAGGAAACCTCCATGAGTTTTAAAGACATATTAGGATTATTAGCGAAAAGATCGTTAAGGCTCCTTGATAGGTATTCAATAGCGATGATAAAAAGAGAAGGTGATAGTGGGTCACCTTGCCTCAAACCATGGCTAGAAGGAAAGAAACCTATGGACTCACCATTCATGATAACCAAAACCATTTGCATTACACCTTTTATAATCGGATAAAACTATCGAAAAACCAAACAAATTCGATTTGAAGAGAAAATCCCATGAGAGATTGTCAAAGGCTTTAGCGATGTCCGTTTGAATAAGATGTTGCCTCCTCTAGAAGGGACATCAATGTCATGAACTACTCTTGAGCAAGAAGAATATTATCGATATTGCTCTACGTGTTTAACAAAACCGGTTTGATTTGGGAGATGATTTTAGGAAGCAAAGGGCTAAGCTATTATTTATTAATTTAGCAATGAGTTTTTGAAAAAAGGTGCAAAGACTAATCGGTCTAAAATCACCCAAGATTGAGATTGTTAGTTTTGGAAATAAGGACAAAGTGCTTGAAAAGTATTTGGGAATAGGATTGCCATCAAAGAAATCAATAACGACATCCAACTAGATTAGGTAATAAATGGCCAACAATGGAAAGAAATTGGGTCATTATGGCCGTCGAGAGAGTCGTGTTCATGTTCTTAAGAGTATTACTAATCTCCTCTTGGAAGGACACATAGTGAGTAAATGATTATCCTCGTTAATCATAGAAGGGATAAGATGGGTGTTTGATAAAGTTCCGAAGCAGTTAGAATTTAATAAAGTTTGGAAATGATGTATGGAGAATCCTTAATATCATTGTTATCGGTTATCCATTCACCATTAGAGTTCTTAATTTTCTTAATCGAGTTTAAGGCTTTCCGTTTATTACAAATGGCATGAAAATACCGGTGTTTATCACCATCGCAATATGTTTGCTTGGCTTTTGATGCCAATAGGTTTCTTCCATGTTTTGATAATTAAAAGTTATTCTTGGCAATGTTCAACTCCTCAAGTTTGATTAGTTGAGACAACCTCTTCAAGAGAACAAACCTCTTGTTCCATAGCTTTAAGATTTGTGAAAAGGTTTTTAAAATGTGTTTGTTCCACCAATTGAGATTTTGTTTAAGTCTTTTGAGCTTAAGCCAAAAGGCAGTCATACCTTTAACATTATCCAGGAAAAGCAGGGGCCATCCAATTGGTAGAGCGACATTGGTGAAGTCACTATGTTGGGTCCACATATTTTGAAATGAAAGGAGAGAGGCGGGTTAGGGGGATTTTGAAGGAAATCAAAAAGAGGAGCATGGTAGACAAAGTTCGCTCAAATGCTCAACAATGGTAGTGATTGATCCAAAGAGAATTAAAAGGGTCTATCAAGATGTTGCCAGTCTAGAGTTGTGCCATGAAGTTAGACAGTGAAACCAATGTCGATCAGTGCAATCAAGGATCATATTTGAGAAGTCCTCCATGGAATGAAGGTTAGGAGAACATCCTCCCTTCTTTCCGAACTAGCTATGATAGTATTGAAATCACCTCCAACCAAGGAAGGTTGGAGAAGGTGCGTAAGTGATTCCAAAGGATGTTCCTACCGACTCTATTACAAGAAGCATAGATAAAAGAGCCAAAAGCCGATAAGTCACCTAAGGAGATTTTGACATTGACCAATTGGTCAAGATCATCAATGATAGAAATGGTGATGGAGTTGTGCCAAAAGCACCAAATTTTATTATTAAGATTAAAGAAGAAATTATGAAAACCAAGGGATCTAACGACAAAAGCAATCTTAGAAGAATTAATGAAGGGTTCAGTAAGAACAAGTAACTTGATATTATGAACACGACAAAGACTCCTAACACGATTGCGGATGAAGAGACCCACAACCCGGATATTCCAAATAAGAAAATTAATCATAGACAACCAAAGGGAAAAGGAAAAAGAAAGGAAAGAGGAGAGAAATGATGGCACATTACTTGTGTGGGGTGGAAGAAAATCGAGTGGTTCTAGTGAGGTTATTATTAGAAAATTTTGCTTTGTAGGGTTTTTGTTTTAACAATTTGAAAGGGTCTATCGAGTCCAAATTATCTCCATCAGTGATTGATTTTTGGGTTAGAATAGTAGAAGAATCTATCAATGTTTTAGAAGGATTTCACCTTCTTCTATCGGATAAAGTGTGAAATTGGGTTCAATTGATTATCACTTTGAAGGGAAATAGATGGGAAGTTCTAACACCATTCATAATATCTTTCTCAATATGTTCTGAAGCCATAGGGTCATCATTGTTTTGGTCCATTATATGATTCTCATTCAAATTGTTTAATTGGGTGTCCAATATAAGGCTACCATTCATATTTTTAGTAGGATTTAAATGAAGCAAAGAGCTATCATGGGAAACCAGATTATTACTAGTAGGGATGAGGTTAGGTAAGTTGCCATTGGTATCATCACACCCCTCAATGGCAGTTTTAGTACCAAGGTCGAGTTTTCCACTAGGCAGTCAGGAGGTGTAGGGAGGAGAGGTTCTTTTTGAGTATTTTTAGGCACATATGCTAGAGTAGTGGTTTTCCCAGTTCCATTAATGGTATTCATATTATGTGATAAATTTTTTCTGAGGTTAGGATGAAGCACAAAGCATGCTGAGTGATCGTGCCCATGAATCTTGCAGTGAGTGCAAAAGACAGGAAAATTTTCAAATTCAACTTTTTGACTATATCCAAATTTTTCGGAGCCAATCCAAACCTCTTTGGGATATTTTTTTGTGATTTCTATCTCAATGAGAATACGAGCGACAGATGGCCTAGATCTAGTGGCCGTTGCTTGGTCTATTTGGAGAGGCCTACCAAAAGGGCTGCCATAAGACAAACAAAACTTGATGAGTGACATAATGTATTAGCATGTTAGGAAAGCAAAAAAGAGGGACAATGGGAGATTCCTCTTTGACATCAAAGAGGGCGACCATTTCAATAAGCATTTGACAATTATGCACAAAATAAGAATGATGGCGAAAACACAGTAATCTAAATCATTTGAGAGTTGAATAAGAATGTGGGGATCGATCGGAGATAGAAAGTGCAGATAATTTTAAACTATGAAAGAAAAGGGAATATTATCAAGATTGATCTAAGGGAGAATTTACCCACCAAAGCAAACTTGAAGGGCTTAGCAAGTTTCTCAACATCGATCGAACACATTACTCGGCAATCCGATAAGATGTCAAAATGAGATTAATGAAGCATTGAGTTAGAGATCTTACCAGATAAAGCATCTTTGAATGATTTAACAACAGGTGCATTAACAGTTGCAATCGAATCCAGAAAACCTATAGAGTCAGAGAGCAAAGCTGTCGGTGGCGTCGAGGCGACAGGGGCAGAGACGAGCCTCACCATTGATCTAATCAAGGGCGTCATACAGAGGATCTGGCGAGCTCAGCTGTGAAGAACAGAATTAGAAACGGCCAATCCAGAGGGGAATACAAAATCTTAGAGAGGGCCTTGGCCGAAGAGGAGAGATTTTAGGTTTAGAGTTTAAAGTTTAAGGTTTAAGGTTTAGGGTTTAGGGTTTATGGTTAATTTAGGGGGTTTAGGGTTTTAGGGTTTAGGGTTTGGGTATAGGGTTTAAGGTTTAGTTTTTTGGGTTTAGGGTTTAGGTTAGTTTAGGGTTTAGAATTTAGGGTTTAGGGTTTAGGGTTAGTTTAAGGGGTTTAGAGTTTAGGGTTTAGGGTTTAGGGTTTATGGTTTATGAGGGTTTAGGTTTAGGCTTTAAAGTATATGTTCATAGATTTTAGATTTAGTTTAGATTTTTTAGTTTAGCTTAGTTTACATTTTAGTTAAGAGTTTTTTTAGATTTTGTTTATTTAATTTAGTGTAGATTTAGTTTAGATTTAGTTTTAAGGTTTAGATTAAGGTTTAGATTTTATTTAGGTTAGATTTTAGATTTATTTTTTAGTTTAGATTTAGTTTTATTTTGTTTAGTTTAGTTTAGATTTAGTTTAGTTTAGAGTTTAGATTTAGATTTTTAGTTTAGTTTAGAGTTTATTTAGTTTAGATTTTAGATTTAATTTATTTAGTTTAGGTTTTTAGTTTAGATATGTTAGGTTAGATTTTACTTTATTTAGCTAAGATTTAGTTTAGATTTAGTTTATATTTTTTAGTTTAGATTTAGTTTACATTTAGTTTAGTTTAGATTTCATTCAGATTTAGTTTTTAAATTTAATTTTTGATTTTTTTTGGTTAAGATTTTTATTTATTTTAGAGTTTATATCTAGTTTAGATTTTATTTTTATTTAGTTTAGTTAAGTTTAGTTTAAATTTTAGATTTAGTTTTAGTGTTTAGAGTTTAGTTTAGTTTAGATTTAGAGTTTAGAGTTTAAATTTTAGTTTTTATTTAGATTTTTTAGATTTACTTAGATTTAGTTTAGATTTTTAGATCTAGTTTTGAGTTTAGATTTACTTTTAATTATAGATTTTAGAGTTTAGATTTTAGTTTAGTTTAGATTTTTTTATTTTTAGATTTAGTTTAGAGTTTAGTTTTAATTTAGTTTAGATTTAGTTTTATTTTGTTTAGAGTTTAGAGTTTAGATTTTTAGATTTAACTTTAGATTTAGTTTTGTTTGGATTTTTTTGGTTTAGTTTAGATTTTAGTTTCTTAGTTTAGATTTTTAGTTTAGGGTTTAAATTTTTTAGATTTAATTTAGTTTAGTTTAGATATAGTTTAGATTTTTAAAGTTTAGATTTAATTTAGATTAGATTTTAATTTAATTTACATTTTAGATTTTAGTTTAGAGTTCATGGTTTAGGGTTTAGGGTTAGTTTAGGGAGTTTAAGATTTAGGGTTTAGGGTTTAAATTTTAATTTTTATTTATTTTTAGGTTTTATTTTTAGGTTTACGTATTCATTTAGTATTTATTTTATTTTATTTTTGGTATATTTTTTTAGATTTAGTTTTTATTTTATTTAGGTTTTTTATTTTTAGGTTTAGGTTTTTATTTGGTTTTATTTTATTTTATTATAGGTCTATTTTATTTTTATTTTAGATTTAGTTTTTATTTTATTTTAGTTATTTGTTTTAGGTTTATTATATATTTTTTAGTTTTATTTAGGTTTTTATTTATTTTATTTTAGTTTAGTTTCTATTTCTTATTTTATTTTAATTTTAGGTTTAGGTTTAGGTTTTAGTTTAGGTTTTATTTTATTTAGGTTTAGGTTTTTTTTATTTTATTTTTAGGTTTCCAGGGTTTAAGGTTTAGGGTTTAGGGTTTAGAGTTTAGGCTTCATCTCTAGCATTAGTTTAAGGTTTAGGATTTAGGATAGTTTAGGGTTTATAGTTTAGAGTTTAGAGTTTAGGGCTAGTTTAAGGTGTTTAGGGTTTAGGGTTTAGGGTTTAGGTTTTATTTTTTATTTATTTTAAGTTTTATTTTTCAGGTTAAGATTTTTATTTAGTTTTTTTTTCTTTTATCTTGGGTCTATTTTATTTTTATTTTAGATTTAATTTTTACTTTATTTAAGTTTTTTATTTTTATGTTTATTTCATTTTTTTATTTTCGTTTAGGTTTTAATTTATTTTATTTTAGTTTAGTTTTAATTTCTTATTTTATTTTTCTTTTTGATTTAGGTTTAGGTTCTAGTTTAAGTTTTGATTTTATTTTATTTTTTTATATTATTTAGGTTTAGGTTTTTTTTAATTTTATTTTTAGGTTTTATTTAGTTTAGGTTTAGCTTTTTAGGGTTTAGGGTTTAGGGTTTAGGGTTTAGGGTTTAGGGTTTAGCTTAGTTTAGGATTTAGAGTTTAGGATTTAGGGTTAGGGTTTAAGGTTTATGATTGGGTTTTTTTTTTAGTTTGGGTTTAGGTTTAGAGTTTAGATTTTTTAAATTTAGTTTTAGATTTTTAGTTTAGTTTAGTTAGATTTGGTTTAGAGTTTTATATTTAGTTTAATTAGTTTAGTTTAGATTTAGTTTATGGTTTAGATTTAGTTTAGATTTTATTTAGTTTAATTTTAGATTTAGTTTTTAGTTTAAATATAGTTTAATTTAGTTTAGTTTAGTTTAAATAGTTTAATTTAGAGTTTAGATTTAAACTTTTAGTTTAGTTTAGAGTTTATTTAATTTAGATTTTTGATTTAGTTTAGGTTTTTAGTTTAGATTTTTAAGTTTAGATTTTAGTTTAGATTTTAGATTTAGTTTAGAGTTTAGATTTAGTTTAGTTAAGATTTAGTTTAGATTTTTTAATTTAGATTTAGTTTAGATTTTTTTTAGTTGAGGCTTAATTTATATTTAGTTTAGATTTAGTTTCATTTAGATTTAATTTAGATTTAGTTTTAATTTTTTTCTAGGTTTACAATTTTATTTATATTAGAGTTTAGATTTAGTTTAGATTTTCTTTTTGTTTATTTTAGTTTAGTTTAGTTTAGATTTTTATATTTAGTTTTAGGGTTTAGAGTTTATTTTAGTTTAGATTTTTTAGTTTAATTTTTTATTTAGATTTTTTAGATTTAGTTTAGAGTTTACATTTAGTTTAATTTTTAGATTTTAGAGTTTAGATTTTAGTTTAGTTTAGATTTTAGTTTAGTTTAGAATTTTAGATTTTTAGATTTAGTTTAGAGTAAGTTTAGTTTAGTTTAGATTTTGGAGTTTAGATTTTTAAATTTTAGTTTAGATTTTGTTTAGATTTTTTAATTTAGTTTTAATTTTTTAGTTTAGTTTTAGTTTAGTTAGATTTTAGTTTTTTAGTTTATATTTTAGTTTAGAGTTTTAGATTTAGATTTAGTTTAGTTTAGTTTATATTTTTTTAGTTTTTTAGATTTTAGTTTAGGTTTAGTTTAGATTTTAGTTTAGGATTTTAGATTTTGGTTTAAATTTAGGTTTTTTTTTTTAGGTTTAGGGTTAGTTTAGTTTATTTTAGTTTAGGGTTTTGGGTTTATTATTTAGGGTTTAGATTTAGTTTAGGGTTTAGGTTTTAGATTTAGGTTTTTAGTTTGGATTTTTAGATTTTAGATTTAGTTTAAATTTTTAAGTTTAGTTTGGTTTAGATTTTAGTTTAGAGTTTTTTTTTATTTAGTCTATTTAGTTTAGTTTAGATTTAGTTTAGACTTAGTTTTAGGGTTTAGATTTATGTGTAGATTATATTTAGTTTAGATTTTTGATTTAATTTTTAGTTTAGATTTAGTATAGTTTAGAGTTTAATTAGATTTTTAGTTTACTTTAGAATTTATTTAGTTTAGATTTTAGATTTAGTTTTTTGTTTTGTTTTAGTTTAGTTTAGTTTAGTTTAGTTTAGATTTAGTTCAATTTAGAGTTTAGATTTAGATTTTTAGTTTAATTTAGAGGTTATTTAGTTAGATTTTAGATTTCATTTATTTAGTTTTAGTTTTTAGTGTAGATTTTTAGTTTTAATTTTAGAATTAGTTTAGAGTTTAGATATAATTTAGTTTCGATTTAGTTTAGATTTTTTTTTAGTTTATACATAGTTTAGATTTAGTTTAATTTAGATTTTGTTTTTTTTTAGATTTAGTTTTTTAGATATTTTAGGTTTTATTTTATTTATTTTAGTTTAGATTTAGTTTACATTTTTTTTATAGTTTTAGTTTAGATTTTAGATTTATTTTAGTTTAGAGTTTAGTTTAGTTAGATTTAGTTTAGTTTAGATTTTAGTTTAGATTTTTTAGATTTAGTTTAGATTTTAGATTTAAGTTTAGAGTTTTAATTTAGGTTTAGGTTAGATTTATTTAGAGTTTAGTTTAGTTTAGATTTAGGATAGTTTAGATTTAGTTTAGTTTATTTTAGATTTAGGGTTTATAGTTTAGGTTTATTTTAGGTTTTAGTTTAGGTTATTTAGAGTTTATAGGTTTATTTTTTTAATTTTATTTATTTTAGATTTAGGATTTAGGTTTAGGTTTTAGGGTTTAGGTTTATTTAGGGTTTATAGTTTTAGATTTAGGTTTTAGTTTAGAGTTTATTTTTAGTTTAGTTTAGTTTTTAGTTTATTTTTTAATTAGTTTAGGGTTTAGAGTTTATTTAGATTTAGGGTTTATTAGTTTTAGGTTTAGGGTTTAGTTTAGATTTTTGGTTTTTTTAGGGTTTAGGTTTTTATTTTAGAGTTTAGATTTTTATATTTTAGATTTAATTTATATATTTTTTAGTTTAGCTTAGTTTAGATTTTAGTTTAGAGTTTTTATATTTAGTTTTTCTTAGTTTAGTTTAGATTTAGTTAGGAATTAATTTTAGGGTTTAGATTAAGGTTTAGATTTTAGATTTACTTTTAATTTAGATTTAATTTAGATTAGTTTAGTTTAGTTTAGATTTAGTTTAATTTAGAGTTTAGATTTACATTTTTAGTTTAGTTTAGAGTTTATTTTGTTTAGATTTTAGATTTAGTTTATTTAGTTTAGGTTTTAGTTTTTGGTTTAGATTTCAGTTTATTTAGCTTAGATTTAATTTAGATTTAGTTTAGATTTTTTAGTTTAGATTTAGTTTAGATTTAGTTTAATTTAGATTTTGTTTAGATTTAGTTTTTAGATTTAGTTTTAGATTTTTTGGGTTTAGATTTTTATTTATTTCAGAGTTTATTTTTAGTTTAGAATTTATTTTTATTTAGTTTAGTTTAGCTTAATTTAAATTTTACATTTAGTTTTAGTGTTTAAGGTTTAGTTTAGTTTAGATTTAGAGTTTTAGAGTTTAGATTTTGATTTTTAGATTTAGTTTAGATTTTTAGATTTAGTTTTGAGTTTGGATTTAGTTTTAATTTTAGAGTTTAGTTTAGTTTAGATTTTTAGATTTTTAGATTTAGTTTAGAGTTAAGTTTTAGTTTTAGTCTAGTTTAGATTTAGTTTAGTTTAGTTTAGGGTTTAGATTTTTAGATTTTAGTTTAGATTTAGTTTAGTCTAGATTTAGTTTAGATTTTTAGTTTAGTTTAAATTTTTTTTAGTTTGGTTTTTAGTTTAGTTTAGTTTAGATTTAACTTTTTTAGTTTAGATTTTTAGTTTAGAGATTAGATTTTTTGATTTAGTTTAGTTTTGTTTAAATTTAATTTAGATTTTTAGAGTTTAGATTTAGATTTAGTTTAGATTTTAAATTTTAGTTTAGATTTTATGGTTTAGGGTTTATTATTTTTTAGGGTTTAGGTTTAGGTTTAGGTTTTTTTTTAAGTTAGGATTTAGGTTTTATTTTTTTATTTATTAGGCTTTAGGGATTATTTTAGGGTGTAGGGTTTAGGTTTTATTTTTTATTTATTTTTAGGTTTATTTTTTAGGTTTAGGTTTTTATTTAGTTTTTATTTATTTTTTTAGGTTTATTTTATTTCTATTTTATACTTAGTTTTTCTTTTATTTAATTATTGTATTGTTATGTTTATTTTATTTTTTTAGTTTAATTTCAATTTTTATTTAGTTTATTTGAGTTTAGTTTTAGGTTTAGGTTTAGGTTTTAGTTTATTTTTTTATTTTATTTAGGTTTAGGTTATTTATTTTTTTTATTTTTCGGTTTTATTTAGTTTAGCTTTAGGCTTTTAGGGTTTAGGGTTTAGAGTTTAGGGTTAGGTTTTAGGGTTAGTTTAGGGTTTAGAGTTATGGGTTTAGGGTTTAGGGTTTAGGTTAGTTTAGGGTTTAGAGTTTAGGGTTTAGGGTTAGTTTAGGTGGTTTAGGGATTAGGGCTTAGGGTTTAGGGTTTTATGGTTTAGGGTTTATGTTTTTTTAGGGTTTAGGTTTAGGTTTTAGAGTTTATATTTTCAGATTTTAGATTTAGTTTTGATTTTTTTTAGTTTAGATTAGTTTAGAGTTTTTAGATTTAGTTTATTTAGTTTAGTTTAAATTTAGTTTAGATTTAGTTTTAGGATTTATATTTAGGTTTAGATTTTATTTAGTTTAGATTTAACATTTAGTTTTTAGTTTAGATTTTGTTTATTTTACTTTAGTTTTGTTTAGATTTAGTTTAGTTTAGAGTTTAGATTTAGATTTTTAGTTTATTTTAGAGTTTATTTAGTTTAGATTTTTGAGTTTGTTTATTTAATGTAGGTTTTTAGTTTAGATTTGTTAGTTTAGATTTTAGTTTATTAGTTTAGATTTTAGATGTAGTTTAAGGGTTAGATTTATTTTAGTTTAGATTTAGTTTAATTTAGATTTAGTTAAGATTTAGATTTTTTATTTAGTTTTAGATTTTTTAGGTTTAGATTTTTATTTTTTTTAGAGTTTATATTTAGTTTAAATTTTATTTTTATTTAGTTTAGTTTAGTTTAGTTTAGATTTTAGATTTAGTTTTAGAGTTTAGAGTTTAGTTTAGTTTAGATTTAGTATTTTAAAGTTTAGATTTTAGTTTAGATTTCTAGATTTACTTTAGAGTTTTGATTTAGTTTAGATTTAATTTTAGTTTAGTTTAGTTTAAAGTTTAGAGTTTAGATTCTTAAATTTTAGTTTAGATTTAGTTTAAATTTTTAGTTTAGTTTAGATTTTCTTAGTTTAGTTTAGATTTTAGTTTTTTATTTTAGAGTTTAGATTTTTAGATTTAGTTTAGATTTTTAGAGTTCGGATTTAGATTTTGTTTATATTATAGTGGTATTTAGATTTTAGATTTTAGTTTAGAGTTTAGGGTTTAGTGAGGGGTTTATGGTTTAGGGTTTAGGGTTTAGGTTTTAGATTAAGTTTATGTTTTTTTAATTATTAGGTTTTATTTTTTATTTATTAGGATTTAGGGTTTAGTTTAGAGTTTAAGGTTTAAGGTTTAGGGTTTAGTGTTTAGGGTTTAAGGTTTAGGGTTTAGGTTTTATTTTTTATTTGTTTTTAGGTTTATTTTTTATTTTTAGGTTTTTATTTAGTTTTTATTTTATTTTATTTTATTTTATTTTAGGTCCATTTTATTTTTATTTTAGATTTATGTTTTTATATATTTTATTTTAGTTTAGTTATTATTTTTTATTTTATTTTATTTTTAGGTTTAGGTATAGGTTTAGGTTTTAGTTTAGGTTTTTATTTTATTTTATTTAATTAGGTTTAGGTTTTTTTATTTATTTTAATTTTAGGTTTAGGTTTTTAGGGTTTAGGGTTTGTTTATGATTTTGGGTTTGGGGTTTTGGGTTTTGGTTAGTTTAGGGTTTAGAGTTTAGGGTTTATGATTTAGGGTTTAGGGTTAGGAGTTTTTTAGCTTAGATTTAGGGTTTATATTTAGTTTATTTTAGTTTAGAGTTTTTAAAATTTGTTTAGTGTAGATTTAGTTTAGATTTAGTTTTTGGGTTTAGATTTTGGTTTAGATTTAGTTTCTTTAGATTTAGATTTAGTTTTTAGTTTAGATTTAGTTTAGTTTAATCTAGTTTAGATTTAGTTTAGTTTAGAGTTTAGATTTAGATTTTTTAGTTTAGAGTTTATTTAATTTAGATTTTAGATTTAGTTTATTTAGTTTAGGATTTTAATTTAGATTTTTTTTAGTTGAGATTTTAGTTTATTTTGATT
Source organism: Cymbidium sinense (assembly GCA_021442155.1). Lineage (NCBI taxonomy): Eukaryota > Viridiplantae > Streptophyta > Magnoliopsida > Asparagales > Orchidaceae > Cymbidium > Cymbidium sinense. The sequence goes on along the minus strand of CM038224.1, from coordinate 54,082,432 downwards.
AGATTTTAGATTTCATTTAGAGTTTAGATTTAATTTAGATTTTTTTTAGTTTAGATTTAGTTTAGATTTAATTTAATTTAGATATAGTTTTAAAATTTAGTTTTAGATATTTTAGGTTTACATTTTTATTTATTTTAGAGTTTAGATTTAGTTTATATTTTATTTTTATTTAGTTTAGTTTAGTTTAGTTTAGATTTTTGATTTAGTTTTAGTGTTTAGAGTTTTGTTTAGTTTAGATTTAGAGTTTTAGAGTTTGAATTTTAATTTAGATTTAGTTTAGAGTTTAGTTTTAGTTTAGTTTAGATTTAGTTTAGTTTTGTTTAGAGTATAGATTTGTACATTTTAGTTTAGATTTAGTTTAGTTTAGATTTAGTTTTGATTTTTTAATTTAGTTTAAATTTAGTTTTGATTTTTAGTTTAGTTTAGATTTTTTTAGTTTAGTTTGGATTTTAGTTTTATAGTTTAGATATTCAGTTTAGAGTTTAGATTTTTAGATTTAGTTTAGTTTAGTTTATATTTTTAGACTTTAGATTTAGATTTAGTTTAGATATTAGTTTTGTTTAGATTTTAGAATTTATTTTAGAGTTTTAGGTTTATGGTTTAGGGTTTAGGGTTTAAGGTTAGTTTAGGGGGTTTAGGATTTAGGCTTTAGGGTTTTTTAGGGTTTAGGTTTAGTTTTTAGAGATTAGATTTTTTGATTTTAGATTTAGTTTAGATTAAGTTTAGATTTTTTTTTTAGTTTAGTTTAGTTTAGAAAATAGTTTAGAGCTTTCAGATTTAGTTAATTTAGTTTAATTTAGTTTAGATTTTATTTAAATTTTATTTTAGGGTTGAACTTTAGGTTTAAATTAGTTTATATTTTAGATTTAGTTCTTGGTTTAGATTTAATTTTGTTTAGTTTAGAGTTTAGATTTTATTTAGTTTGAGTTTTTGTTTATTTAGATTTAGTTTAAGTTTTTAGTTTTGATTTTAGTTTATTTAGTTTAGATTTTAGATTTAGTTTAGAGTTTAGATTTAATTTATTTTAGGTTTAGTTTAGATTTTTTTAGTTTAGACTTAGTTTAGATTTAGTTTTGATATTATTTAGTTTAGATTTTATTTTTATTTAGTTTAGTATAGTTTAGCTTATATTTTAGATTTAGCTTTAGAGTTTAGAGTTTAGTTTAGTTTAGATTTAGTGTTTTAGAGGTTAGATTTTAGTTTAGATTTAGATTTGTAGATTTAGTTTAGATTTAGTTTAGACTTTTAAATTTTGATTAGGTTTAGATTTAGTTTAGATTTTAGATTTTAGTTTCGTTAAGATATTTAGATATTTAGATTTAGTTTAGAGTTTTGTTTTATTTTAGTTTAGAATTAGTTTAGTTTAGTTTAGAGTTTAATAGTTTAAATTTTTAGATTTTATTTTAGATTTAGTTTAGTTTAGATTTTTTTAGTTTTGTTTTTTGTTTATTTAGATTTCAATTTTTTTAATTTAGATTTTTAAATTTAGTTTAGAGTTTAGATTTGTTTAGATTTTAGTTTGGTTTAGATTTAGTTTGTTTAGATTTTTTAGTTTAGGTTTAGTTTATAGTTTATTTTAGGGTTTTGGGTTTAAGGTTTAGGGTTTATGGTTTTTTAGGGTTTAAGTTTAGGTTTTAGAGTTTACATTTTTAGTTTAGGGTTTAGGGTTTAAGGTTTAGGGTTTAGGGTTTAGGGTTTGGTGTTAGTTTAAAGTTTATGATTTAGGGTTTAGGTTAGTTTAGGGTTTAGAGTTTAAGGTTTAGGTTTTAGGTTTAGGATTTAGGGTTTAGGGGTTTAGGTTTTAGTTTAGGTTTAGGGTTTAGGGTTATAGTTTAGTTTAGTTTATATTTTAGGTTTAGGTATTTTAATAATTTAGATTTAGATTTTTTAGTTAAGTTTATTTAGATTTTATTTTATATTTAGTTTAGATTTGGTTTTAAGGTTTAGATTTTATTTAGGTTAGATTTTAGATTTAGGTTTTAGTTTATATTTAGTTTAGTTTAGTTTAATTTAGATTAGATTTAGTTTAGTTTAGAGTTTATAATTAGATTTTTTTATTTAGTTTAGAGTTTATTTGGTTTAGATTTTAGATTTAGTTTATTTTTTTTAAGATTTTAGTTTATATTTTTAGTTTAGATTTTAGATTTAGTTTAGAGTTTAGATTTAGTTTAGTTTAGATTAAGTTTAGATTTTTTAGTTTAGACTTAGTTTAGATTTAGTTTAGTTTAGATTAAGTTTAGAATTAGTTTTTAGATTTAGTTTTAGATTTCTAAGGTTTACATTTTTATTTATTTTAGAGTTTAGATTTAGTTTAGATTTTATTTTTATTTAGCTTAGTTTAGTTTAGTTTAGATTTTAGATTTAGTTTTAGAGTTTGGAGTTTAGTTTAGTTTCGATTTAAAGTTCTAGAACTCAGATTTTAGGTTAGATTTTTAAATTTAGATTAGATTTTGTTTAGAGTTGCAGACTTAATTTAGAGTTTATATTTAGTTTATATTTTATAGTGTAGATTTTAGTTTAGTTTCAATTTTTAGATTTTAGTTTAGAGTTTTTAGATATAGTTTAGATTTAGTTTCAGGGTTTAGAAGTAGGTTTAGATTTATTTAGTTTTGATTTTAGATTTAGTTTTTAGATTAGAATTAGTTTAGTTTAGTTTAGTTTAGTTTAGATTTAGTTTAGTTTAGAGTTTAGATTTAGATTTTTACTTTAGTTTACAGTTTATTTAGTTTAGATTTTAGATATAGTTTAGGTTTTTAGTTTAGATTTTTTAGTTTAAATTTTAGTTTATTTAGTTTAGATTTTAAATTTATTTTATAGTTTAGATTTATTTTCTTTATATTTAGTTTAGATTTTTTTAGTTTAGACTTAGTTTAAATTTAGTTTAGATTTTGTTTAGTTTAGATTTTATTTTGTTTAGATTTTATTTTTATTTAGTTTTGTTTAGTTAGTTTATATTTTAGATTTACTTTTAAAGTTTAGAGTTTAGTTTAGTTTAGATTTAGATTTGTAGATTTAGTTTAAATTTAGTTTATATTTTTAGATTTAGTTTAGAGTTTAGATTTAGTTTAGATTTTAGACAGTTTAGATTTTAGTTTAGTTTATTTAGATTTTAGATTTAGTTAGTTTAGTTTTAGTTGAGTTTAGATTTAGTTTAGTTTAGTTTAGAGTTTAGAGTTTAGATTTTTAGATTTTAGTTTAGATTTAGTTTGGTTTAGATTTTTTTAAGATTTTTAGTTTAGTTTAGATTTTTAAAGTTTTATTTTTTGTTTAGTTTAGATTTTAGTTTTTTTAGTTTCAATTTTTCATTTAGAGTTTAGATTTATAGATTTAATTTAGTTTAGATTTAGTTTAGAATTTTAGAGTTTATATTTAGATTTAGTGTAGATTTAAGTTTAGGTTAGATATTAGATTTTAGTTTATTGTTTAGGGTTTTTGGTTTATGGTCCAAGGTTTTAGGCTTTTGGGTTTAAGGTTTTAGGTTTAAGGTTTTTCAGGGTTTAGATTTAGGTTTTTAAGATTTTTAGTTTAGAGATTAGAGTTTAGGTTTTAGGGTTAGTTAAGGGTTTAGGGTTTTTGTTATAGGGTTTAGGTTAGTTTAGGATTTAGAGTTTTTATTTTTTTTAGAGAAACCCCATGTAGGGGATTTTATTTACAAAGAGGGTTATAAGGTCCTTAAAGTCTAGAATTTATAAAATGATTTAGGTAGATTTAGTATAAAAGCAAAGAAGACATTAAAAACAATCAAAAGATACTTAACATAAAAAAATAGGAAGATTAAATTTAGATGTGAGAATGACACTTTAGCAAACCAGAGGGAGAGAAGCACTTAAATGTAAGGAAAGAAATTAGAGCATTAAGGTTTAGATAATGATAAGCATTAGAATGATAGTTTGTGATAGAGAGGCTTTTAGTGTTAGATGCAAATATGCACATCAAACTTAGAAGGGTTACATTAGTACTACCAGGGAGTGAAATCATTTATTTATGTTGAAAGTCTTATGGGCTTTTAGAACCTAAACAAAACTATATATAATATAGAGAGGAAATTGCAAAGGTTGAAAGATAAGGTTTAGGATATCATCAATATAGTCACCACATGAGGATACTTATACATATGAAATAGGGATAAAACCATCCACAAGAAAAAGAGGTAGTAGAAATTTAGCAAATTATGATCCTATAGTATAAACATGATATATATATATATATATATATATATATATATATCTTTAAGAGTAGAGTAAAGTAGAGCCCAATCATTAATGAATTGTGAACAAACCCTTATTAATATCCATATCAATAGTTGGCCAAAAGCAATTGTAAGGAAGAGTATAGAATACCAAAATAGCACCAAATAAAGATAGTAGAACTAGTTATTTAGATAGAAAAATTGGATAATCGGATCAACAAACAACCAAAGCAAGGCGGAAAAGTTTAGTACCACCATTGAATAGACATTGCATTAAGGAGATAGCGGCACAAATTTTAAGATGGGAATAGAAACAATAGTAATGTAGATCCATTTAGTGACATGGACACAAATAGCAAGGTTTTAGCCAACAACAACAAAATAGTTAGTGCAACATTGGAACCCAGAGGATAAATCAAAATGGGATTCAAATTAGGGTCCTCATTAGAATAAAATAAGATAAGAGAAAATAATAAGATAGTAGATAGCACCAAGACAATTAGAGACAAGAAGGGAGAAGAAGATGGCGATAGAACCTCTCAATCGAGTAGACATTGCAATAGTTAGTAAGAAGTAGATAGAGATAAAAACATGGATAGAAGTAATGGGAAAATAATAGAGAAGTCAAAAATAATTTTTGAACATAGACCCTAAATCCTACAAACAAAGATAGAGCCAACATTGGAATATAAGGATAGCAAATATCAAGACAATGAAAATCAAGGAAACAAAATGCCAAGACAATGAAAACTAGGCGGAGAGAACCACCATTAGAATTATTAAATAGATACAAGTTTAGCGAAAGAAGATGGAGAAAAAGAGATAAAAGTAGTCCATAGAATTGATGATAAGCATATAATAAACCAATAAGGAGATTCAAATCAAAAAGGTACTTTTAGGCTTTGAATAAAATAAAATAGTAGTATTAATCAGTTAACAAAGAGTTATTAGAGGCTAAAAGTCCACCATTAGAGTAAATAGAGCATATGTAAAGATCAAATAATCAGTGGAAAATCTAGTTTAATTTGAGCAGAGGATAAAATAGCAAGGAGAAATAGGTTTTGTAACAAAATAATTGAGAAATAAAAAAGAAATTAACCAAAGACAATTTAGGTTTAGAGTGGTAGCAATAAACAAAATTACACCCACCATATAAAATTAATAAAAATAGAGATAAGTAAGAAAGAGGGTTTAAAGATAATCAAGAGAAAAACCTTTATAAAGATGATTAAGTTAAACATTAAAGGCAAGCGAAGCCAAATCAACACAAGGAATTAATAAAATTGAGCAGAAATTGCAAAATCTCTTGGCAGAATATGAGGTTGGGCAAAATAATAGACAACACCAACAACATGAACGGATAAACATTAACAACTTTATAAAGACTTAATGATCTAGACTATCCAACAACCAAGAAATAAAATAGATAAGTTGGCCATTCAAATTATACAATGCATAAGTTAAATCCTAGATAGTTAAGGAAGTTAGACTATTTAGGATGTAAAAGCATTTAAATTTATAGTTTTAACAACACAAATATTTAGAAAATGAGAGATAAGATAGAAAAATAAAAGTCATCTTAGTCTATCTCAATAGAAATATAGCGAAACAAAACAAAAGACTTAGGAGCAATTTAGATCAAACATAGATAGTAATTACCAACAATTTGGATGCATTTTAATAGAGCCAAAGGTAAAAAATAATAGATTTGATCAGATATTTGGATGAGAACAACAAAGGATAGAACAGAAATAAATAGCTAGCAAACACAAGGTTAAGTTGAATCCAAAATAGATAGTTAAAATAACACTACAATTATTGCAACCATAGGATAAGCCAATAAAAGTAGTAGTACCATAAGGGTTCAAAAGGGTTATCAATGAAATCCTTTAAAGAAATTATATTAGAAATCAAACTGAAAGAAATTCATTAAACAATACCAAACCTACAAAGAACCATTAATAACAAAGGTATTGCATTTTCTTTATATGTATGGTTACCATATACATTTAGCAAATACATTAAACTAACTCCAAGAGTTTACAAAAGCAAGTAATTAAACCTTTAACATAGATGTTGCATCCGAAATAGCAAGACCCCAAACAAGGTTGGGATAATTAGGTAGCCACTTAGCTCATCAAAGGATGAGTAATATGATGATGCATCAGAAAATTAGCGTTCACATTAATAGTAAAATAGTAAGGTAGTAAGCTCCCAATTAAAGCTAAGATAATTAAACTAAAGGTTTAGAGATCAACAAGTAAATAGAGGGATATCGGATGATACATAGAGACCAAAGAAATAACAACAATAAATAGAAAATGATCATGCAATAAAAGAGGTATTGAAACAAGAATAATAGGTTAGATTAATTTAGATAAGGTATTGTAGATTAACTTATGCAAATGTTTAGGAAGGGTTAGTTGATCAAGAATTTTATTCCATAATCTAGAGTTGGCTAAATAATCAGATGCATTACCTCATGCCATACATGAGTGATTTTAAAGTAGAGTTGGGCAAGGAGAGTTTAGTTTGCTTAAGAAGGTGTACAATTTAGTATTGCCCATTTTGGTGGAAGTCAGAGATCAATTGAAGGGCATTATAAATATTATTTTTTAAGGCAAATCTCAAGAGGTTTGTAGATGAGCTTAGCAAGGTAATAGAGCTTAGTAAGCATAGGACTTTTTATTTTAAAATACCATTGAACCTTTTAGACAAAGCCATTTGTTAACTTTAATAGTGTTAGCATGAGATTTTAAATCTTGTCATCTTTATAGATGTGGTGATAGCAAGTTAAAACCAGTTTATTGGTATTTGCAACCTTTTAATTATTGTATTTAATTATTGGCATTAAATAAGTAGATTTTGTTTTAGTTTTAATTATTCATGTGATTCATAGATCTCATGATGTTTTATCATTTAGTTTATGAACCATAAGAGTGATAGCAATTATGACTTTAATGTGTCCTTAGTGTTGTCAAAATAAACTTAGAAGTTGGTATAAAATTAGCCATTGAAAATGACAATGTTAGGTCATCATACCAAATCAAAGTTTAGAAGCAATGGCCCGACATGATTCACATTCTCAATGTGAAAACAACATTAACATTTTGATGGTAACCTTTAGTAGGATGAAGTTTTTCAAAATAGTAGTAGGGATATTGTTGTTATAGTTTAGAAACACATTGGAAGAATCATGAGTTTCTTTAATGTGAATCCAAACATTTTTAAAGTTGAAATCACCATTTTTAAAGTTTAGGATTTAGAGTTTAGGGTTTAGGGTTTATTGTTTAGGGTTTTAGGTTAGGTTAGGGGGTTGAGGGTTTTAGGGTTTAGGATTTATGGTTTAGGGGTTTTCAAGGTTTAGCTTTAGGTTTTAGAGTTTAGAATTTGAGATTTTAGATTTACTTTAGATTTTTTAGTTAAGTTTAGTTTAAATATTATTTTAGAGTTTTAGATTTAGTTTATTTAGTTTAGTTTAGACTTAGTTTAGATTTTGTTTTAATGTTTAGATTTATGTTTAAATTTTATTTTGTTTAGATTTTTGATTTAGTTTTTAGTTTAGTTTAGATTTAGATTAGCTTAGAGTTTAGATTTAGATTTTTAGTTTAGTTTAAAGTTTATTTAGTTTATATTTTTAATTTAGATTTTTCTAGTTTAGGTTTTAGTTTATTTAGTTTAGATTTTAGACTTAGTTTAGAGTTTAGATTAAGTTAAGTTTATATTTAGTTTAATTTTTTTTGTTTAGACTTATTTTAGATTTAGTTTAGATTTAGTTTCAGATTTTTAAGGTTTACATTTTTATTTATTTTAGAGTTTAGATTTAGTTTAGATATTATTTTTATTTAGCTTAGTTTAGTTTAGTTCAGTTTAGATTTTAGATTTAATCTTAGAGTTTAAAGTTTAGTTTAATTTAGATTTAAAGTTTAAAAGTTTACATTTTAGTTTAGATTTTGCTTAGATTTTGTTTAAATTTTTAGATTTAATTAAAGTTCATATTTAGTTTAGATTTTTGAATTTAGAGTTTAGATTTTTAGATTTTAGATTTAGTTTATAATTAGTTTAGATATTTTAGTTTAGTTTAGTTTAGATTTAGTTTAGTTTTAGGGTTTAGATTTAGGTTTAAATTTTATTAGTTTAGATTTTAGTTTAGTTTAGATTTTTAGATTTTAGATTTAGTTTAAAATTAGTTTAGATATTTTAGTTTAGTTTAGCTTAGATCTAGTTTAGATTTAGTTTTAGGGTTTAGATTTAGGTTTAGATTTTATTAGTTTAGATTTTAGATATTATTTTTAGTTTTGATTTAGTATAGTTTAGTCTAGTTTAATTTAATTTAGATTTAGTTTAGTTTAGAGTTTAGATTTAGTTTAGGTTTTTAGTTTAGATTTTTTAGTTTAGATTTTAGTTTAGATTTTTGATTTAGTTTAGAACTTAGATTTAGTTTAGCTTAGATTTAATTCAGATTTAGTTTTTTGATTTAGTTTTTGACTTTTAGGTTTAGATTTTTATTTATTTTAAAGTTTATATTTAGTTTAGATTTTATGTTTATTTAGTTTATTTTAGTTTATATTATATTTTTGATTTAATTTTAGAGTTTAGAGTTTAGTTTAGAGTTTAGATTTAGATTTTTAGTTTAGTTTAGAGTTTATTTAGTTTAGATTTTAAATTTAGTTTAGGTATTTAGTTTAGATTTTTTTTAGTTGAGATTTTGTTAAGATTTAGTTTAGATTTAGTTTTAGATTTTTTAGGTTTAGAATTTTATTTATTTTAGAGTTTGTATTTAATTTAGATTTTATTTTTATTTTTTTAGTTTAGTTTAGATTTTAGATTTTAGATTTAATTTTAGAGTTTAGAGTTTAGGTTATTTTAGATTTAGAGTTTTAGAGTTTAGATTTTAGTTTAGATTTAGATTTAATTTTGAGTTTAAATTTAGTTTTGATTTTAGATTTTATAGTTTTGATTTTAATTTAGTTTAGATTTTTAGATTTAGTTTAGAGTTTAGTTTTAGCTTAGTTTAGATGTAGTTTAGTTTAGTTTAGAGTTTAGAGTTTAGAATTTTAGATTTTTGTTTAGATTTAATTTTTAGATTTAGTTTATATTTTTAGTTTAGTTTAGAACTTTATAGTTTAGTTTTTAATTTAGTTTAGATTTTTGTTTTTTAGTTTAGATTTTTAAATTAGTGTTTAGATTTTTATATTTAGTTTAATTTAGTTTAGATTTTTAGAGTTTAGATTTAGATTTAGTTTAAATTTTAGTTTAGTTTAGATTTCAAATTTTAGTTTAGAGTTTACGGTTTAGGGTTTAGGGTTAGTTTAAGGGGTTTAGGGTTTAGGGTTTAAGGTTTTAGGTTAGTTTTGGGGGTTTAGTGTTTTGGATTTAGGGTTTAAGGTTTAGGGTTTTAGGGTTTAGGTTTAGTTTTATGTTGAGTTTAATTTAGTTTTAGGGTTTAGGTTTTGTTTATTTAGTTTAGTTTTATTAGGTTAAGTTTAGTTTAGGGTTTAGTTTAGGTTTAATTTTGTTCATTTTAAGTTTATTTTGTAAGTTTAGGATTTTATTTAGTTTTATTTTATTTTATTTTAGTTATTTTATTTTAATGTTAGAGTTAGTTTTATTTTATTTTAGTTTTTATTTTAGTTATTTATTTTTAGTTTCATTTAGATTTTATTTATTTTATTTAGTTTAGTTTTAATTTTATTTTTTATTTTTAGGTTTAGGTTTACTTAGGGCTTAGTTTAGGATTTAGTTTATTTAGTTTAGGGTTTAGGATTTATGGTTTAGGTTTAAGGTTAAGGGTTAGTATAGGGTTTAGGGTTTTATAGTTTAGGTTTATTATTAGTTTAGGGTTTAGGGTTTTAGTTTTAGTTTAGGGTTTAATTAGTTTAGGAGTTTAGGGTTTAAGTTTAGATTTAGTTAGGTTTTAGGTTTTAGTTTAGGTTTTAGGGTTTAGTTTATTTAGGGTTTAGGGTTTATGGTTTTTTAGGGTTTAGGATTAGGTTTTCGAGTTTAGATTTTTAGATTTTAGATTTAGTTTAGATTTAGTATAAATTTAATAATTTAGTTTAGTTTAGATTTTAGTTTAGGGTTTTTAGATTTAGTTTATTTAGTTTAGTTTAGATTTAGTTTAGATTTAGTTTTAGGGTTTAGGTTTAGGTTCAGATTTTATTTAGTTTAGATTTTGTATTTAGTTTTTAATTTAGATTTAATTTAGTTTAGTTTAGAGTTTAGATTTAGATTTTTATTTTAGTTTAGATTTTAGATTTAGTTTATTTAGTTTAGGTTTTTAGTTTAGATTTCAATTCATTTAGTTTAGATTTTAGATTTAATTAATAGTTTAGATTTAGTTTTTTAAAGTTTAGTTAGTTTAGTTTAGATTTAGTTTAGATTAGTTTTATATTTTTTTGGTTTAGATTTTATATATTTTATAGTTTAGATTTAGTATAGATTTTATTTTTATTCAGTTTAGTTTAATTTTGTTTAGATTTTAGATTTAGTTTTAGAGTTTTGTTTTGTTTAGATTTAGAGTTTTAGAGTTTAGATTTTAGTTTAGATTTAGTTTAGATTTAATTTAGATTTCTAGATTTAGTTTAGAGTTTAGATATAGTATAGATTTTATATTTTAGAGTTTAGGTTTTAGTTTAGTTTATATTTTTAGATTTTTAGATTTAGTTTAGAATTTAATTTTAGTTTAGTTTAGATTTTGTTAGTTTATTTGTTAGTTTAGTTTAGATTTTGGTTTCTTAGTTTAGATTATTAGTTTTGAGTTTATATTTTTAATTTAGTATAGTTTAGTTTATAATGAGTTTAGATTTTTAGAGTTTAAATTTAGATTTTGTTTAGATTTTAGTTTAGAGTTTAGGGTTTGGGGTTTAGGATTTTTTTTTTTTTGGGGGGGGGGAACCCCCATGTAGGAGAATTTTATTGCCACAAAAAGAGGGTTACAAGGTCCTTAAAGGGGATAAACTTCAGAACTATTGCTCAAAGAGCTACAAGTAGCCTAGGGAGTAAATCCCCAATCTAAGTACAGCCAAAAGCAAAAGAAAACAATAAAGCAATCAAAGGATACAAATTGATTAACATAATAAGCCAATGGAAGATTAGGGCCAATGCTCTGTAGGATGGGAGAATGCATGACACTCTGGAGTTTAGGATTAGTTTAGGGGGTTTAGGATTTTGAGGTTTAGGGTTTAGGGTTTAGGGTTTCTTATGGTTTAGCTTTAGATTTTTTTTTTATTTAGGGTTTAGGTTTTATTTTTTATTTTTTATTTTTTTTTTAGGGGAACCCCATGTAGAGGAATTTTATTGCCACAAAAAGAGGGTTACAAGGTCCTTAAAGGTGATAAACTCGAACTATTGCTCAAAGAGCTAAAATCGACTAGGAGTAAATCCCCAATCTAAGTACCAAAGCACAAGAAAATAATAAAGCAATCAAAAGATACAAATTGATTAACATAATAAGCCAATGGAAGATTAGGGCCAATGTCTCTGGGATGGGAGAATGCATGACACTCTGGAGCAAAACTACAAGAGGATAGAGAGAAGCACACAAGAATGTAAACAAAGAAGTTAAAGCGATTAAAGTATAGACAAAATGATAACATATCGAGAATGGTAGTAAGAGTTGTGGTAAAGAGGGCTGCTTAGTAACACCAAAGGCGAGGCAAATATGAGCATCCAGACTTCAGAAGGGTTACATCACAAGAGCTACTACCAAACCAAAAGGGAGTGAAAACATCACAACCATCATAGCCAACAAACCTATATTGCATCCATTTGATAAAAGTCTTGATATCCTTATGCAAATATAATCAAAACCATATACAGGTAGATAGAGTTAAAAGCGAATGAGAAAGGGGTTCCCATCCGGAAATAAGACCCGATATAAGACACCATGTCAATGAATACCCGGCCAATACAAGAAGTTCATCATATTATAGCGACAACTCACATAAGTCTACCCATTCAGATAGAGAATGATAAGGTTTGAATATGAATTAGTTAAGATCATCTTAACAGTGGTCTACGTTAGTCTAACAAAGCTAGGCAAAAGATAAGAGAGGCAAGAAATAAAATGGTTTTCGTTGGTAAAGCCCATCAAACAACAAATAGTCAACACCACATTGAGCAGTTGAATTAAGTAAAGAAACCGAAAGTCAAACCCCAGAAATCGACCATAGTTCTGAGTCGGATGGGCTGGAAAAAAATAGATAGTAAAATAAGGTAGAGAGCGACTCCCACCACAAAACATTTTAGTAAGAGATAATCGAGCAAAAGTTCAATAAGTTGCTTAGTAGTAGAAAGCATAATCCGGTTCTACCAAAAGCAATGAGTAAAACCAATGAGCAACTATCTATAAAAGATAAAATAGTGATTAAGAGTAGGTAAAGTAGAAGAATACTCATGATCTGCATGTTCTCATCAAAGCCAAGAGAGGGAAATAACAAGAAAGATCGGAAATGATATTAGCAGCAAAATAAGACAAAAAGAAAACTAAGAGCACTTACGGAACAAGGTACTCTAAAGACCAAAAACATGGCAATGATACAATTTCGTTGCTGCAAAGAGATATTAAAGTAGACATGGGATTTAATAAACAAAGTAAGACAATAAGGAAGGTTGACCATTTGATGCTCAATAAAGTCCACTTGGACAAAAGTAATTAAAGCGCAAGGAGCAAGAAAGTCAAAACACCCACTCGTTGTCTATTCTGAAAATAGTAGGAATGAGCGAAAGTAGAGATAGGGGCGATAGGTAATGAACGACTCCCACCACAAGCCAATCCAGAAGAGACATTCGGTGCAAAGCAGTTAGTGCTTAGTCATTAATCCAATTCGCCAAGGATAATGTGATAACCGGAGGTTATAATAACCCAATTATGTATATAAGATAAACCATTGATTAAGTTCAAGCGAATAGAAGAATGATCTTCAAGATTTGCATGTTCCCATCATACGAGGGAAAACAACGGAAGACCAACAATAGGAAGATACGACATCCGGATGTTAGCAAAAACAGAAGAAAAACAAAGAAAACTTGTTGGGCAAGGTACTCAAAATTCCAAAAACCAACAAAGAAGACATTGTTACAGTTTTTACACCTATTAAGAAAAGCAATCTTTAAGATAAAAGATATAAAATAAAGAATGAATGAGTTCAAGTAATTCCCACCAGAGTAAACAGTAATACCCACAACCTCAGCAAAAGCAGAATGAAAAACCATTAAGTAACTCCAAACCTGCTGAGCATGGTAAACAAATCCAAAACAAGAAGCTTGATGGTAGCCTCAAGGGTCCATATCATAACAACTAAGAAAGGAGGTATCAACAAGTTGACCATAGGAAGAGCCAATAAGAGTGACTGCATAAAATGGATCCCATAATAAAAGAGAAAAATTCTAACTATGGAAAACAGAACCAGAATGTAAATAGCAATAGCATGTGTGATCAAAAATAGCCCAGCTGATAATAACACAAACAGTTGGAAAATCGAGAATCAAAAAACAACCATAAATCATAAAGACAACAATTTGGAAATAGGTCCCAAAAAACCAATGACTAGCATTGAAAGGAATAACAAAACCTTTCGGATCAAAAAAAATACAGTCTAGGCCCGAATGAGAGGGTAAACAGTAAAACCAAAAGAGAAGCCAACATGAAAACCCATTCTGCGGGAGCAAGAGAGAACAAAAAAACAAATTATCTTCGACAAGAAGCGTAAAGAGATTGACCAAGGTCCCAATCTCAAACATCCACAAAAGGATCTGAATAAAAGCGACAATCTAAAGAAACTCCATCAGGTCAAAAAATAAGCAGTCTGAGAAACAACAGAATGCCGGAGATTCCACCCAATCAAAGTAAAAAAACATAAAATATAGCCAAGTAATATCAAAGTTATGCACAATAATAAGTCTGCCATAAGGGGTAATGAGGTCAGCAGCAGCCTATACGCAAACCTACAAAAAACAACCATGGCAGGTGGAAGAAAAGAAAAAAGCCCCCACAACAAGATCCCACCAAAGGAACCCTGAATCTGAAAATGGATTCCAAAGAGTGCATGCTGAATGGGGTCCAGATTCTAGTATGACAAGAGAAGATAAATATCCAAAAGGCCAAAAAACCTCTTCATGCAGAAAAATAAAATAAAAGATAACTCCCAAAATAAAAGGAAAATGTCACTCCAAGTCAAAGAGAATATCAAGCGACCCAAGATCTAATAGGGGAGACAAGCAGCATGTCAAAAGCCAGCCAGCAGTCATTTTCAGGTAAAATCTAACAACCTAACAGTAAATCATCAAAATAAATATTGCAACTAGCGTAGTGAGCACTAATACAATGCATAGAAATAACATAGGTAACTAAGATGCTCCAAGCAGTAATATCTTTGAAAGAAACGAGGTTGAAATTAATAGCGTAAGCCCATCAAAATAAATATCTCCATCCAAAGAATGATTAAAACCCTAGGATTAGAAATGAAGGCACATTGATATTAAAATCCCAAATAGGATTGGTGTTATAAAACCAAAAGCACATAGCTCAATAAAATACCAATGCAGTATTAGTATGCACATAGCTCAACAACTTTATGAAATGTAAAGCAGAGAGCTTCCAAATAAAGGAGAAGCTATTAAAACACCAAATCATGACATAGAGGTCAAGATAGCAAGTAATGTCCATGTGAAGCATCCACAAAAGACATAAAAAGGAACAGAAAGCCATAAAATAAGGAGGCATACAGATAAAAGATGAATAGACAGTATACATCAAAAGGTTAGATTAAGTTTTGAGATAAGGAAACCCAGAATTATCCAAGTTAACCAGCCCATGTAAGTGTTTGGATAAGGTGATTTGATCAAAGAAGATGATACCATTGGATCTAGCACCCAGATTGGCAAGGTAGTCAGCACAAGCATTTCCTTCACGCCAAACATGAGTGCTGTTAAAATTCAATTGGGATAGAAGAGCTCTAGTTTGCTTAAGGATAGAAGAGCTCTAGTTTGCTTAAGGAGGTAGTATAATTTAGTGCTGCTCATCTTAGTGGAAGTCTAAAGATCAATCAACAGAAGAGCATCCACTTCAATCCAAATATTGAGCCAGACATTTTGGAGGCAAATCTCAAGAGCTTTATAGACGTCATAGCTCAAAATGGGTCACAGAAATAAGGGATGAGCAAAAGCACATAGTATTATACCCTTAGAGTTCCCGAAAATGCCACCACAACTAGAGCCATTACATTATGGAGCGAGCCATATAATTTTAATATAGTAAGTTTCCAAAAAATTTGGCAATTAAATTGATAGGGAGATTGGCTTTAAGCAATTTTTTTTTAGTTCTAGCAATAATCCTCAAATGGTTCATAGGGATCCCATGATGTTTTGCATCATTGGTCCATCCATATGAACCGATAAAGTGATAGCATGATGACTTTAACGTGACCATTAATAGTATTATCAAAATAGACTTCAAGAAGTTGATATAAAGTAAGAGAGCCATTAAAATTGAGTGTTAAAAGATCATCATACCAAATCTAAAGTTTAGAAGCAATGGCCCCATTAACAAAAAACATGATTAACATTCTTAATATGGAAACAAGATTGACATTTAGAGGGTAAATGGAACCCTTTACCCCACAACAAGGAATCAACAGGGATAAAATTTTATTAGCATTGACTGAGGCAGCCAAGTGCATCCAAAGGCTAGGAAGTAAGCAATGCCTACACCTAACTAGAGGGGTAAGTGAATTTGGTGGAGGTTAAAACTTTATAAATATAAGAAATTTTAAAGTGAACATGCAAGATGCTCGCAGCAAGCTATGTGTTTGGAGAAGTTTATGATCTGAATTTGCTAGAGACCAAATGAAGGGGGAGACCCCTTACAAAAAAAGTTGATGTTGGATCTGACTGATTCATTATTGTTTAATGGCAGAGGCATGAAGGGAGGATTAAGTAGATTTGATTTTAGGAATTGGCTTTATACTAAGGACATGAAGGGAAATCAATTGGGGATTGATTGATATTAATTGGATTACAAGTTGCATCATGCCAAAGGCATGAATGGAAATTTATTAAGGATTGATGAAACTTGATTGAATTTGAGGTTGATTTAATTTGTTTTTGTTGATTAATTTTGTTTGATTTTGATGATTGATGTTGATCTTGATTTTATATTGGTTTATTGAATGGATGTGGGCCTATCAATTTACAATGGGCCACAGGAGGACCATGAACTGGAGCTTTCTTTAGATTTACTATCCCAAAGGAGTAGACTACTTATCCATAGAATGGCACTACCTGGACTAAAAGGGAAACTATCAGTTGAGGGTCCGCAGTGACTTGATCCAAACCTAAAGTAGTCGCATGGGAAATGGGCCTTAAGGGCATGATCCTAACCCTACACATATGAAAATAGACCAAGTCAATTATGATGAATCGCATGAAGGAAGGATTACAAGTGCCTGGACTTGCCTTAGATTTATTAACTCGAAGGAATAGTCTATTGCCCGTACAGTAGAGACTATCTAACCTAAGGGTTGCCCAACAGCTTGCGATGGCTAAACTAGAAAGAAAGCTTGGGGACTCACATCTTCTTAAACAGAATCAACCATTGGAGTAGCCTATTGATTATGTAGTAAGCTGAGCCTAACCTAGGGTGACTACTAAGTGAGAGCTACTTAGGTCTTATCTTAACTTAAAGTAGTCAAGGTCAATCTTATAAGGATTTTTTTTAACACTACCCAAGAAAATAAGATGCCTATTTGGGAAAAAGTTGTACTTAGGTCTTATCCTAATCAACAAGAGATTTCATTTTATCTTGTTTATTTTTTTGATGTGGACACTATTGGTTTATGATGGGCCACACTAAAGAGGAGATCAGACTTTGACCTACCTTATTATTAACCCAAAGGTATACCACATGCATTCAGAATGACACTATCCAACCAAAGAGGTGGCTACGAGGAAAGGGGTACTATCCAATCTAGTAGTAACATTGGTTATGTATAGATGAGATCATAAAGATTTTATCCAAATAGAATGCCCATGGGAAAGGTGCCCCTGGGGTCTTATTATACTCCCTAAAATATATAAAGCCTATAGGTATACAGTAGACAATTCAAGCAGGAAGCATGGGAACTCACATCTACTTAAATGGTGACATCCACTGGGTGGGTGCTATCAATGAAGCATACACCAGCCAACCTAAGGTGCCCATCAATTTATTATGATCAATATTGGATGAAATCATCAAGGACACACATCTCTCTGAGTGAAACTAATCATCAGGATAGCATATCATCAATTAGACAACTATTATCTTATGTAGGGTGATTACCAAATGGAAAGTCACAAAATTAGGCTAATCCCTTACTTAGAATAGTTAAAAAGAAGAGGAGCCACTAGGGGTATTACCCTAATTCTTGAATATACACTGGACCCAATGTTGTTCAATGGCTACAAAATAAATCTCAAGGACTCGCATCTTCTTAAGCATAATCAGCCATCAAGGTACTCCCTTAGTCTTGCAATAGGATTTACCAAACTGACAAGGTGCTCATTGGTTTGAAGTAGTCATGTTAGGAAAAAAAAGAATAAGGACTCGCACCTTCTTGAGCAAAGGTAACCACTAGGGTGACCCACTAGCCAAGTAGTGAATCAAACATTACCAAAAATAACTACTAAGTGAGTTTTTAGGGGTCTTATCTCAACTTGAAGTAGCCCAAAATAATTGAGTTTGTGTTATTTTGTGTTTGATATCTATGTTTATGTTGTGTAAACTAAGATTAAGATGTCGCTTGGGTTCTCTTACACCTATCTTAGTCACACTAAGGGGAGGAAGAGAGGTGTGGAATTTGGAGATGACTCCAAAGTTTGATATTAGAAAGAAAAATTTTAAGTAAAAGAGACAACTCTTTTGATTGAAAGATGTATTTTATTAATAAAAATTAGATTGAGACATATTCATGGATGATATTTCTTTAAGTATAGCTAGTTTATTTGGAGCATCGAGCATTCACCTTTATTGGTCATCCAATGTTGGTTAAAACTTATCTCCCATCTTGTAACAAGTAATAATTGGCCTCCTAAGAACTAAAATGATCTCCCCAATCCAAAAAACTCTTGGGTGGACTAACTTGTTATGGGCTTGAACCATCCTTATTTTTTATAACTCGATGACATGACTAGAGGTGTCTCTCTTCTAGACCTTTGAGTTCTTTGAACCATAGTTTAGCATTCTGCTCAGTTGTGATTTTACTACTCACAGCTATCCTTAGCGATGGGAGTTGGACTTCTAAAGGAAGAATGGCTTTGGACCCATACACTAAGGAGAAAGTAGTGGACTGTGTCAAAGTCCTATGCATGGTATGGTAAGCCACAAGGCTTCAACTAACTACTCAAGCCACTATTGCTTGTTGTCATCAAGTGTCTTTCTCAGATTTTGCATAAGGGTTTTGTTGAAGGCTTCAACTAATCTATTTTCTTGAAGGTAGTAAGTGGTTGAGTATCTCCAATCTATGTTGTGTCATCTAATGAAGTTATTTATCTTTGTACTATTAAATACAGTACCATTATCAGATATGATTTAGTGGGGAACCCCGAATCTATATATGATATGGTTTCTAAGGAACTAGAGAACATGGTTGGCTTTGACTTTTCTTAGTGGAATTACTTCCATCCATTTGAAGAAATAGTCTATTGCTGTAAGAATGAATCGACCCTTGGATAAAGGAGGATCAATCGAGCTTATTATATCAGTACCCTAACACTTGAATGGCCATGAAGCTATAGTTGAATGTAGGATGTTAAGTGGTTGATGCAAAACTACTCTATGTTCCTAACACTGATGGCAGTGATAAGTTATATCCATTTAATTTATGATCATCATCGGCCAATAGTATCCACGACCTCTAAATTTTGCCTTCATCTTTAGACCAGATTGGAGAACTCCACATAGTCTTAAGTGCACCTCGGTCATACTTTTCTAGGCTTTATGTTTGCCTAAATAATGTAACCACATATGATCAAAGAAGCTTTGGTACAGTGTTCCATCAACAAGAGCATAGGAGAGAGCTCTTTATTTGAATTAATGGCTTATAATATCTCTTGAGGTAGCTTTCCTTTATTTTGATAGTCAATAAAGGGTTTTCTTTAGTCTAATTCTTCATCTTTTTAGTAATAGCAACCTCTCCTTCAAGAGTGTACTTATCAATGAGTTCAGTATCGATAAGAGAGAGAACCTGATGGTTGCACACTTATATCGATATTAACTCATCATTCAGACATGCCAACTCTTTAGTGAGCTTAGCTAGAGCATCAACTATGACATTCTCACCTCGAGAAATTTTATAAATGGTAATGTCTAGAATCTAGGCAAATAGCCCCATGGTGTGCTTATGGTAATGATGGAGCTTGGGTTTAACAACTTTGTAAGGCCTAGCAATTTGGTTGACCACTAATTATGAATCCCCAAAAATATTGATATCTTGAATGCCTAAAGAGATGGCTAACTCTAGACTAATGATTAGGGCCTCATATTCAGCTTCATTGTTTGTATAAGGCTCTGATAAATGGTATCCAAATTGTAACATCCTACAGTCTAGGGTTAAGAAGACTAATGTTATCCCTACTTTTTCTAGGAGAATCGATCGTGGTTCTTCTCCTCTTTGAGAGGAAGTCACACCATCAAACTACATTTCCCTTTTGTGGTTATTTGTATCCTTTAAACTCATGATTTGATCATCTGGAAGGTCATCATTTAGGGGAGAGGGTGCTCTACTAAGAAGTCTACAATCTTTTTTTCCTTTCTATAGTGTGAAGGGACAAGATGGTGATATCAAACTATGATAGAATCATTGACCATCATGCCAACTATCCAGATAGTGTTGGTTGTGTCTTGAGATATTATAATGGATTAACTCTAGAAATCAAGTTGACTTAATGAGAAAGCATGTAGTGTCATAGCTTTTGAGCGAGGAAGATGAAATCTAGGCAATGATTCTCAATGGGTAAGTAGTTTGCCTCTATAGGAATTAGATGATGGCCCAAGTAGAGTGAGTGTTCTCCTTCTTTTTTCATTGGCTTAAGCCAATAAGTCATCGAGGGAGTAATTTAATGCATGTGTAGAGTAATAATGGGATAGGGGTAGTTAGAACTAGAGGTGTCATGAGGTATCTCCTAATGTTCTCAAACATGTTCTGGCATTTATCATCCTATTTGAACTTAGTGTACTTCTTGGCTAATATTGCAAATGTTTAACATCTATTAGATAGGTTGGATATAAAGTGTCTTGGATACACCAACCTTCCTTGAAACTATTTGAGTTAAGTAAAACTTTAAGGAGGTGGCATTTCTAATATTGCTTTGACCTTCTTAAGGTCGGTTTCAATTCTATAGTGTCATACAATGAACCTTAGAAATTTTCTTGAAGTTATACCAGATGCACACTTCAGGTCTTAAGTTTGAATTGCCTCAATCACTTGAAAACTACTCTCAAGTCAAATAGATGGTCTTCTATTTCCTTGCTTTTGTCCATGAGATCATTTACATAGCATTTGACTTGGTGAAGAAGGAGTTCATCAAATATTCAAGTTATGGCCCACTGGCATGTGGCGCCAGCATTTTTAAAGTCAAAAGGCATGACTTTATAGCATTGAATTTTGATCGAAGTTCTAAATGTAGTATTCTTCTCATCTTCAAGTGTGAACTCAATTTGGTTATAACTAGATGAACCATCCATGAATGATAAAACTACATGAGATGAGGCTTTGTCCACCATCAGCTCTGGTATAGGTAATGAGAACTCATTTTAGTGATATGGCTTATTAAAATTCCTAAAATTGACTCATATGTGAATTTGGTCATTTGTTTCTTGACTAGGATGATGCTAGCCAACCAAGTAGTGTATTTTTCTTGCTGTATGAAACTAGAATCAATTAACTTATTGACATCTGAAATGACCTATTATTTGATGTCTAATTGCATGCATCTAGGAGATTATTTGATATGGATTATGCTAAGCTAAATTTCTAGTTTATAAATTATGACTTATGGAGCTAATCCAAGCATTTCATCATAGCTTCATAAGAAGAAATCTTTAAACTCTGAGAGTAGCCTAACTAAGTCATTAGTTTCAGATTCATTCAATAAATAACTAATGTATGTTAGGGGTGGATCATCTTCAGTGCCCAAGTTGACCTCCTAGAGCTTGTCGATAGTTGACTTGATTTTTTCTTCCAGTTTTGGACCACGGATCATCTAAAGTTTCTAAATACACATCCTCATATGATTTGGTGTTTTTAAAAAAGAACTTATCATACTTTAGATGGTTGGTGATGACTAGGTAGTATTCATCATTATCATATGTTGGACCAACTATACCAAAACCTAATCCTAGTCTTGATTTTCTTATATTTTTTGTCCCATATCTTTCAAAATACTCTGACTTATGCTTAAAAAATGTATGTGGAATTAAACTTTTCTTTGCTAAATTAAGAACACAAGGAGAGTATGAATAAAAAAAGTTCTATTAATTTTTTAAAAGAATTATCCTCAAGCTCTACAGTCACTCCTGAGCTTGGGGATGCTAATTGTATAAAACCTCTGAGGCTTAGCAATTGTATGTAATTTAAGAGCTTCTTTAACTACCAAACCCTCAACATTTTGTGCAAAAATTATGGTTAAAGCTCAAGTGCTCACATGTGGTCTCATAGTTTCACATAATGAAGATTAAGATACACTTATACTTTATTCAAGGCCCCCATCCTCATTAATATCTTGCTCAAGTGTTACCTCCAGCAGAGTCTTCTGGAATGGAGAGGTGGCTAGTTTTCTCAGTACATAAGACTCTTTCTCTAAACTAGATTCT
Organism: Cymbidium sinense; assembly: GCA_021442155.1. Taxonomy (NCBI): domain Eukaryota; kingdom Viridiplantae; phylum Streptophyta; class Magnoliopsida; order Asparagales; family Orchidaceae; genus Cymbidium; species Cymbidium sinense. Next base: position 54,060,392 of record CM038224.1, on the reverse strand, counting down.
AAGTCTGTGTAGATCGCAAGGGTACTCTAAGATGCTGAAACAAATCTCCAAGTGGTAGGTATGGGGGTCTTCCTCTTCTGGGGCATCCTCTGTGCTTGCCTCTTCCACATCTTATAGGAGGTTGGGACATCTCACCCACTCGTAGGAAAGGAGTGCTGAAATGTGGATGGAATGCAATCTCAGGCTTTACTTCCTCCCCCAAGATCTTCTTCTTGCTCTTTTTTCTTTTTTTTTCTTTTTCTTTTTCTTTTTATTTCTTTTCTTTCCATTTTCCTTCTTTTCCTTTTTATTTTAATTTTTTTATGAGAATAGACACTTTCTTTCTTGGGGAGATAGTAGACCACGTCTCATAAATCCTAACCTCATGCACTGAGAATGGCTTTAAATCTCCTTTGATATAGTACTCTATCCCATCTCTTATGAACTTGATGCACTGGTGGAGCAAAGATTGCACCATGTTGTTCTCATGAATCCAAAATCATCCTAGCAAAGTATTAAAAGTACATCTGAATCTAATATGTGAAACTTGGCCTCAATCATCTAGTTATCTATCTCAAATGGTAGTGTAATAGAGCCTTAGGCTATCTCACCTTGTTCATTGAATCCTTTCAACATCATCTTTTTAGATTGAATTTTATTGATGTCAATCTTCAAGAAAGCAAGGGGTTTTTAGGCACATGATGTTGACTGATGCACCCAAGTCAACAGACACACTTAATAGTCTAAACTTCCCAACATCTACTTTAATGTATAGAGGACAATTGTGATATATCCTCTCAAGCAGAAGTTCCTCATCTAAGAAGATGAATCCTATGACTTTCTTTGAGAAACATGCCTCTTCTTCAACTGGGCTCATAGTGACCAACTGAGCTAAGCATATCTTGGGATCATCTAGTGCTTTGGTTAATGGTTCCCTCGTCTCTTTAGATAAGACAAGGGCACTATATATGCTTAGCTTATTTGACAACTTTCTGAGATATGCCAAGATGTTATAGTCAACTTTGGGTTGGTCCTCCACAAGCATGTCCAAAAATGGAGCATCCTATAGAGGAGCTATCTGATTAGAACTAATGACTTATTTACCCTTATCTTCAGGTGCTACCATAGAAGGTATAAATTTGCCACTATGGAGGTTGACTTCAAGTACTTCTTCAGATGGAGGGCTTGTAGTAAGTTCTACCCACACACTAGACATACCTACAGCTTCTCCTAAAAGATCCTTGGATAACTCCAAATCTATCTCAAGTGGTGAACCCTAAAGATTCCAAAAGGAAAATCAACTTATAAATCGGATAGAAAGTTATCAAAATTATTTAGGTTATTATTATTATGACTTGTGGGCTTTCAATGGGAATAAAATCACTAAGATCATCAAAAGTAGACTCAATGTAAACGAAATCTTTCTTCTTTATTAATTTATTCAATTTAGGTGGTACAATGTAGATATTGAGTAAGGTAAGCAACATGAGTGGCTTAGTGCTCTCATCCAAAGATACAACACTCCTAGAGGTAGTAGCTCTAATGGTAGGGGCAAAGATGCTGGAGTTAGATGGTGGTTGTGTTAGTGGACTATCCCAACATGTGGTGACTAGTACGCTTGGCTCCCACCTTCTCTAAGTTATCTCTCATAACTAGCATACCTTTTTGAGGTATTGGAGGTCTGAGTTCATTTAGGAATCTATAGAGAAAGTTTCTTGATTTTAAAAATAATCTTTTCAGAGGTATTAGATAAATAAATGTCCCAACCTTCTTTGGTCTTAAGAGAATTGAATGATTCCCCAAAGATTACTTTGATAGAATTAGAGGATTATTTTGCTAAGTACTCTTTGGGTATCCCTATGGCTCTTGATTTGTAGCTTTATTTGAGTCAATCCTTAAAGGTAGAACAATCCTCTTAAGACATGACCAATATGGTAGAGGTTACAATCATCACTTCTTCCCACTTCCTCCAATTTCCTAGTTCTAGTGAAAGTTAGGCTTCTTAAGAAGGTTCTTAAAGATCTTCCTAACTACCTCCCTCTTAAATGGGTATGGTTTGTTAAGTTTATAAACAAAAATAGGTAGAAAATAATTACCTGGTTGGGGGATACTGATATCACTATTATGGAGGCTGTTATGGTGGCCTTGGAGGTGGAAGAGGAGGTGGAAGTGGGGGCTACTGAACTCTAAGCCTCTCAAAGTGCAGTGTCATGGGTAGCTTCCAATTATCCACGGATGACACAACCCCTCATTTCTTCTCAAACACTTTATAAGGCTTTGGCTTGCATGACTGGTTCGAGAAGGGAAACTGTTGGCTTCCTCTTATAGGTTAGTCGCCTTTCTGATTAACTTCTTAAATATTCTAATGGTAAAGCCCTTAAGCACAAAAGTGACTACGCCATGAATAATCTTAAGAAGAATTTCAATTTCATGTTATTCTTGGAGCTGTGGTTCACATTTCATACTCAGGTTACACCACCTAAGAATATAATCAATAAGTGGCATATTGGGTTTTTGTTCCTCTGCAATGAGGTCCCCTATAATCACCCTTTGCTGGGCACTCTTATAAATCTCTTGATAAATACTATTCTAAATTTGTGAAAGATTTCACCAAACTATTGGGCAGTTAAGTGTACCAATCAAAAGCTACCCTAAAAGGTTACTGATGAACTGTCAAAATAGTAAAGCATCGTTGCCACCAGTGTTGTAGCAACTGGCCCTAAAGTGTGCTATATGTTCTCTAGGGTGCCCACTATCATCAAATACTTTTTAGGATGGTGGCATAAATCTCTTAGGGTATTGGACTACATCAAATTCCTCTAGGTAAGTCTATCCTTTAGAATTAATGTAGCACCTTGGGATTATTCCAATGCTTCCTTCATTATTATTTCATTATTTATTCAATATCCCTTTTTACACGACTATATTGTCCATTTCTTTCTTATGTAGAGTGCATGTGTCTTCTTCAAATGGAGTGCTGAATTAAGGTCAATCTACTGTGCACTAACTTGATCCTATTTGCATCCTTAAGGGTGCACTGAGGTGCCAGTATATGACCTTGGGGAGGTAATACTAGTGGCATTATCTCTTCCATTCACCTCTTCATCTAATCAATCTAATCATCTTTTTATTAAAGCTGATGCAAAAAGCACTGAGTTGAGTTTGATGCTCGCCTTCCTCAGCTACAGCCCCTTGAGCCTCAATGCTATGATGTTACTCACTGTAGGAGGAAGTCGTAGTCTTTACCATATAGACATCTACTATATCATCCAGGAGGTCAACTTCCTCCATGTCAAAGTCAACCTTTTATTCATCACTCTCATCCCTCTCTATATTTTTATGGTTGCCTTATACTTAGCTAGAATTTCTTCAAAAGACCTACCATCTACGTTCTTAGGACCAACAGGGACATATCTGAGGTGATGATCCTTTATCATGTGAACTTTTATAGAAGGAGGGCATTGGACACCTTGGGCTAATGAAGTATTGACCATGACTAGCTCTACTAACATACGGACCTCTCCATCACCCTTCCTCTTTTCCTCCTCATCACCCTACTAAGATGGTGAAGTAATGGTAATAGTCTTGGGCCACCACTTCTTCTTCTCCACCAATGATGAAGAAGATCAAACAGGGGAGCTCGGCTTCATGCTATTGGTGTGGGAAGATGAAGTGTGGCCCTTAAGTTACAATCATATCATTAAGGGTAAGGATTTCCCTTTAAATGTAAACTTATGATACTTGGTGGGGACTTTGGATGGTGGATGGTGATTCAAGGGGTGTTGAAGTGGTGGTGCACCAGCTATGCCTCTGTTAAGAATCTCCTCCTTTAACTAGAATCGATGAGAACTATACTATTTGAATGATCGGCTCTATCAGCTCACTGATTAAGGTAGTGATCTACTAATGTCGAGGCCACTAGCTATCAAGCAAACCTCCTCCTATCTCTATTGCACACCTGGGATGCTACCTTGGCCTCAGTGGCTCTCTCTCAGTTAATCTGATCCCAAAGACTCCTAGGGATAAGCTAACTTAAATTATGAATAAGGATGGAGTTTGAGCGTTTATAGGCTCTCCAAACTCTCTTGAGCACGGACCTTAGACTAGCATAGGGCTTTCTTCTCTCCCTAGTCTGTGTCTCATACTCCATAAATCATGGGGGTGATGCTACTATCTTTCTAACATCCTCCTCTTCCTCTATAGTTAAAAGAGGGTGAATCCTATTGCAACCAAAGAGGGGAGAGCTCTCACGAGGAGAACCATCCTCAGCTACTGGGGCAAACTCAACCAATTTGGATATCCTCTCATAATATCGCTTCAGCTTATGATTCATGTTGTGGCATTATGTCTTAGTCAATAGGATATGATAGGAGCTAGCACCGACCAAAAATATGGAAGCTACCTTCCTTCTGGAGGCTAGGGCTATTGTAGAGGCGGTGTTAAACCTAATTTCCCTGGTGGTGTACACAACTAGGACTCATGATAGGGCAACCTCTATAACCTTCCACTTCAAAGAGGGAAACTTAGTGTCAGTGTGTAAGTTAAACTATAAGAGTGGCTTCTTGTTAGCTACCTCCTCCTTGCTAAAGGTGCTAAGAGTTGGGCCATCACAAGTGATCTTGGAGTACTTAAATCCCAAACCAAACTTGATGATGGGGTGGAGGTGAGTATGGCTTGATCTATGGCCAAATCCTACCAGAAGCAAAGGAAAAAATGAGCTTCCCAAATGACATGGTTGTGGTTGTTGCTTTCGATGGGGGAAGTTGATGACTTTGCCTCTATTAGAAGAGAGGGCAAAGGATTAACTTCTAGTAGACTTGGTTTTTTTCTCTTTGATTAAATTTAAATTTGAACCTCCACCCAACAAATTTGGTTATGTTGGGTGATGTGAACAATTTGAAGAGATTTAATTTGGATGAGAGACTTTGGTTTTGAACCTCACTATGGAGTTGGTTCAATGAATTTTGGAGCAATTAATGAACTTAATTTGCCAAATTTAGGTATGACAATAAGTTCAATGACTTGATGATTCCTCTTTTGAGAGTTGCATGATTGATTTATTTTTGATTTCACTGCACCTAATGGAGATCCAATAAGGGTTCTAGAACCAAAGGATATGTTGGTAACATTGTCAAAGGATAAAATGGGCAATGAATTTAATGGAAAGAAGGAAAGTCTTAGACTTTTGTAAACATAAGTCTGTAATTGATGTTTGGAGATAATAATTGACATCAAAATATGGAGATAAGAATATCCCCAATGGAGTCACTAGAAAAATCTATGATGTTTTAATTTGGAGTCATAAAGACACCACATAGATCATAGGGGTACTTATTATAATGATTGAGTATGGCATTAAGGAGTGATGTACTACCTCAAAAGGTAGAAACATCACCCTATAATGGACTTAATCATCTAATAAGGACTTCTAATGCAAGTGAGTATATGTATTCCAAAGATCTTTCCCTTACTTTACATGGATGAAGTAAAGCAGAGTTTATTTTATACTAGATTCCTTAGTTCCCTATGGAGGCAAGCCCCTATAGTTAATTATGTCTTAGAAAATGAAAATTTTCTAAGAAGATTATCGATTAAAGTAGTTTACTAATATCTCTAAATATTTTAAAGTTTGATATTCAAAGAATTGGTGGTTATTGAGGATCAATTGGGAAGACTTAAGATAGGAAAACTTCTTTTTGGATTTTAAAAGAGAATAAGTAAGTTGAACTTATAATACTATATACCCTAGTGAGTGCTTCAATCTATCTAATAGTGACACTTTATATATATTTTTGAGCAAAATTATATTTATTCAAGTTGATATTTCATTAGAATGTTAAGACACAAATTCCAATAGAACAAAATTGGGGAAAAGCCTAAGAGGTGAGGACATAAACTTATTAAAAGAAAAATAAGCAATTTTTGAACCTATATCCAAAGTGCTCTAGCATAAGCTAAGAGCTGAACTTAATTCTACTTGGAGAAAGTGAGATATGTTGGTTCACTTCCACTAGAAAGAGGCAATAAATCTTAACTCTTCTAGACTTACAATTTCTTGGAGTAACTGTCAGCTAACACCTACTACGATTCAAAGCCATGTGGCTAGTCATACGTAAATGAAAGATAATTAGGATGTTATTTATTAGGAAAGGATCTAGAGTTCTAAACTCACTTTTTAAGAGACTATATCATGATTAGTGCGCAAATTATGACTTAGACTAATGTAATAAAATTTATAGATTTTACTTCATTTTATACACATCATTTAGGACTTGGTATTGGAGAATTTATGTCTAAATGCTTGATGAAATTAGGTTATGGGTTTTCTCCACTACGAGGGATTGCTCTCATGGGTCAAGCCTTGTCTCTTATCATGCAAGTGTGCCCTATTTATAAGGAAGCAAATAATATCCATGCCTGTTATGGAGCATGCAACCATATAGCGAAGCAGTTGCTAAATCTTTGATTTTTTTTAATTAAAATCCTAGTCTTTAAGATGAAGTGATTAGTTGGTAGAAATTTAATTAAAGTTATTTAGTTAGAGTAGAAAATTAATTTTCTAAAGAGTCTACCACATCGAGGCCACATATTAAATAATCAAACTTTAAGAACCCTTTGAAAAGCATGTCATTTCTATTGTATAATCAAAGTAAACAATCAAACAAACAACTTTTGATTGAAAGAATAAAAGGTCAATGAGGTTGGGTACTGTCGTACACCCTAGAAAGAAAGAAATTGGGCAGTTGAACTCTACCCTTATAGAACCCAAATTATAATTAAAATATAAAAATGAAAATAAACCTATATGGGTTTTCAATTCTTCATCTTCATCCTCACTTCTTGGATTTGAGGACTCCAGACATCACGGGGCCTCTCAAGTCTAAGAATTTTAGCCACTGCTCATCTTAAACCCCATAGCACTAATCCTAACCCTATTATAAAAATTATATTTTTTATAAAACAAAAATCTAACTACACCTGTAAAAAAGAAATTATCTTAACACCCATTCACACCAAGCAATTATATTTCATAAATTAAGGCTTAGCACACTACCTTGGGTCACCAAGCCCGCCTATCTTAATGGTTCATGCTTAAGGACTTAAGCAGCACCTGCAAGAAATAAACATTTATGATTTTTATTTTAGTGATCCCTTAAGCATAATCCCCTATAAAAATATAATTATTCTAATATTTTCCTAACATCTAGACTCCAAACTATGCACAATCAATCCTAACATCTAGTCTTAAATATTACATCACAAAATAAAATATCACATCATCACAACAAGCACTAACTAAAGACTAAGATCGGTGACTTAGCATTCTAATGTGCTAGGCTTAGTGTTATATCATGGTTATCCTTAATGTTTAGAGTTACTTGCGATGAAATGTTAAGTTACTATAGGTGATTACATTTTATGTAATTAGAACAATTAATGAATTTTAATTTAGACTTTAAATTTTACTTTGAGTTTCATTTTTATTTAGGATTATAAAGGGAAGAAGGGAGGATAAGACCTACTTTAATCCCTAACCTTAGGTTGATTCTAAGAATTGAATTTTATGATTTTGATCCTCTTAATAAAAGTAATAAATCTCCCTTTTTTATTAAACTATATATTTGAATTTAACATAAGAGATTTTATCTAAATATGAAAGGCATCATAAGATTATTGAAATAAAACCAATTTTAAATCAATAAATTTTTTTTATTAACTTTGCTTCATTATTCTTTAGCTTTCATTTAATTAAATGATATGCTTAACTAAATAACTTTTTTAATTAATGTGCATACATATTTTGTTTATTGCATAGTTGATGCCTTAATGGATTAATATATATGGTTTATATTAATTAAGATATGGAATGTACTACATAAAGTTTATAAAAGGAATTGTGGTCATACCTTATACATATACATATGCTTTAGTATATTGAATTTATACAAATATGTGCCATTGTTAAACTAAGGAAGTGAGGTAATCAAAGAGCCCCTTGGGATTACTTAAAGTATGGCACTCCCGGGATGTCCATACTATATACTTACTAATTCATATACATATGCATACATATATGAACATAATGATGAAATTATAAAACTTTTCGAATATAATAAATGCATAGGTAAGAGTAACTTATCTTTAATATGTAACTCACTACAAGTTTTAATGTACATGCCTTTATTAGACCAGGGAAATGAGGCAATTAAAAACCCCCTTGGGACAACTTAAAGTCCTATGCTCCCAAGTTTCTAGGCTATATACCATTCAACATTCTAGTTTATACAAATAAGAATTAAAATTAACTTTAATTACTCATATTAATTTATATTTAACTTAATAAATATCTTTTACTTAATTAAAGAAATAATTTGAGATTTACTAATGATAATAGCAACATTATTTAATTTAAATGCATGCACTTAATATATTCTATGATTTCATTCTTAAAAATATGAATGCATGAGACAATTGGAATGCAAATTTATAAATAATTGAAACAAAGTAATTAAACAAAACCTAAAATTACCTATTTGGCTTTATTAATTTCTAAGGGCATTCATTATTAGATAAACGACCCTTAAGCCAAATCAAATTCATTAAGGATTGATTTTGAAGTTTTAGTTATTTGATTATAAAGAGAAGAGAAAATCATTAAAATTATCCCTTACCCACCTATTAAGTGATTTAAAAGTGATTTAGGTGATTTTTATGAATTAATTTAATTAATCATTTAATCAATTAAGCCCAAAACTTAATTAATTTAAGTATAAGCCCAACAATTATGATAAAAATACTTGAGATGCATAAACATTAAATAAATTCCTAAAATTTATAATGCAATTGCATAATTAAGGGTTAATTAAATAAATGAGAGAACCCAAAATCATTAATTACACTCAAACACCCCAAACCTAATTGATTTTGATATCATTGAAAACCACTTTGTTAGATGAAACAATCTCTTACTAATTAATGATTGGTTAATTAATGTAATTAATTAAATAAAGCCCTTTAGGGTGATTTTGAGAAATAATTAGAACCAAGGGTCCTAATTAAGTGTTCTGATCACCCCATGTATAATTACTTTTTCGTAACTAGTTTCTTAATTTTCAAATTTAAAATAATTATTTAATGTATAAAGTGGTTAATTAAGGTTTGAATGTCAAGATTCTCCTAATTACCTAGCAAATTACCTTAGGAAAATTATGGCAGGTAGATGCCATCTCAAGAATCAATCACACCAATTTTCAAGTTAATTACCTTAAGGCTTAATTAATATAATTAAGTATAATTTTAAACCCTAATTAATCACTATACACTTAATTAAAATTAGGGCTTTCCAAAAATGAGTTTATTTGTATTTTTTAGATTGTTTTTTATATTTAGTTATGATTTTTCAAAGTTTTGGCTTATTAAAACACATCTTAATCCCTAGTTAACTGATTTACATAGTCGACATTGCGTCAGTGCTGATGTGGCAATGCTTTTCATTTGGTGCTACGGTATTGGTTGTTTAAATCATCTTAGATGGCTACTGACTCAGCGATGATGAATGAGCTTTCCTCTCAGTCATTCAATCATGGATCATACTATGGAGATTAATCCCGTGATAAAATAAATTAAAAAATCTAATGCATTCAATCACGATCATCCATTATAATCATGTGGAACTGACTATGAATGATTTGTCATCAATCTCTAATGAGAGATAGGCACCATCTGCCTTTCATAGCTCGATTTGAGCTTATTAGAGCTCATTTGATAGTAGAATCAACTCCAAATCAATTAAAGAAGTGTTCTAAAGGGATTTATGGCTTGATTCATGTCACATGCAATTTTCTTTCACAAAAGACCAATACCTAGGAGATTTTCTATGATTTGCCAGAATTTACCTCACTAGAGCTAAAGACCGATAGCCCAATGATTGAGGTAGCTTCAGCTTGAAGGGGTGAATCCTTGTTGAGAAGATCATGAGCTGCCTCCCCACTGATCATTCTTTATACCAAATGTATTTTCATAGCTCATCAAAGTTAATCTTGGAGTGCCTTTTGCTGCTCAAATTGAGTGCGAGGCAATTAATTTTTGCTCCCTAAAGGTAGGGGAAGGTGTGGGCGAGTTTAATTTGGATTTGGTGAAGTTTAGATGAAGTTAGATAGGGAGGGTGATTAAGTTTGAAGTGGGATTGGTCTTGTTGATGGCTGACTGCACTAGGAGCTTTAAGGGTGCTTTAATGATGGTGTGTAAGTTTGAATGAGGAGGAGGTGTGAGGGCTCTAAAGATATGGGGGTGGGTGTGTGGGGAGTGGGGTGAATGGGTGTTATTTAATAAAAATGTATAAGTTAAATCTTAAATTTTAACTTTTAGTGGCCAATTAAAAATTTTATTTTATAATGATAACATATAATTCTTAATGCAGCAGAAAATAAAGTACAATAAATAAAAGAGAGATAATAGGGACACTTATTTTATGTGGTTCAGCAAAACTATAAAAATGACATACATCCACACTTAGCCACCCCCGGCTAGGAATCCACTAAATATAAAATAGCTTACAAATTTTAATCTCCTATAACGAGGTGAGTATAACCAATATATATCTTTCACAAATATACCAAGAAATCCAATTTAAAAAGTGGTTTAACAATTTTACAACTTACAAGTTTGATAAGATAGAATGCTCACTTAATTTTGATAAGAAATACAACAACAACAACAACAACAACAAACCTTTATCCCATAATGTACAGTTGGCTACATGAATCCTTCTTCTTCATTATGTCCTATTATATGTCAAATTCTCATTTAATTTTAATAAACTAAGGACATTTTTTATACATCTTAACTAAGTCTTTCTAGGTCTACCTCTACCTTTCTTAACATAAGGCAAATCTAGTACATCTACTCTCCTAATCGGGTCATCAGGGGGCTGACGCTTTATGTGGCCAAACCATCTAAGGGGACTCTCTCTAATATTATATGCCACTCGAGATACTCCAACCTTTACTAATATACTCATTTCATATTTTATCTCTAAGAGTAAATCCACTCATCCATCGAGCTTCCTCATCTTTGTAACACTTAACATAGTCTTATGCTTCTCTTTTAATGGCCAACATTCTTTACCATAATTCATTGTGAGTCTTACTACCATCTTATAAAAAATCTCCCTTTAGTGGTACTTTTTTATCACACACATCAAGCCAAATGCATTCCTCCACTTCAACCATCTAACTTGAATTCTACAAATAACATCTCCATCTATTTCACCATCATTTTGAACAACAGAGCCTAGATATCTGCAACGCTCATTCTTTTTAATGACTTGATCACCCAAAGTCACAACACCACCACTAGAACTTTTATAACTAAAATTACACTCCATATATTCAGTTTTAGATCAACTCAATTGAAAGCCTTTAAACTCTAAGGTTGACCTCCATAATTCAACTTTCTCTTAGACTCCCTCTCTAATCTTATCAACAAGAATAATGTCATCAGCAAAAATCATACACCATGGTGCATCTTCCTCTAAATTCTTAGTAAGAACATTTATAACTAAAGCGAAAAGATAAGGGCTTAAAGCTGATCCTTGATGTAGTCCAACTAAAATAGGAAAATATTTTGTCAATTCTCCTTATGTTTGGATAAATGTAATAGCTCAAGTATACATATCTTTTATGACTTGAATATAACCAATATTAACTCCTTTCTTTTCTAGAACTCTCCAAAGGACTTCTCTTGGAAATTTATCATAAGCTTTCTCTAAATCAACAAATATCATATGTAGAACCTCCTTACTTTCTCTATACTTCTCCATCATACCTCTCAACAAATGTATAGCATCCATAGTAGATCTACCCGACATGAAACCACACTTAATTTTAATAAGAAATATTAAATTAAATATCTTAAAGTGATCTTACTAAGAGGTTTATGTTATTACAATTTGTAGACTAATATAAAAATTATTTCAAAATAAATGCACAATAATCTATCGCACAGTAAAATAAATTTTAATAAGGAATAATTTTAAGTTTAAGAGAAACTATAACTAGTATGTATAGTGTAAAAATGATTAACTCTCCAGTAAATAATTTTTCCTTAATTATTAAACAATAAAAATAATAAGCTTTACTAAATTTCAGCAAGATTAAAAAAACTATTTCAACATTTTATAAATTTTATTTTGATAAAGAAACTTTATATATAATAGATCTAGCATAAAGATTCCAGCAAATAATTTATTTTATTTCAACCAAAATGATACTTGTAATTAATGCAAATGATAATAAAATACATATATAAAATTAGTATATGATAGATTTAAGTAAACTAGATAAGCCTTTACTTAAAAAGAGAGATCTAGCAAATATGAAAGTATTTTCAACACAATAAATTAATTTTAAAAGTGTAAAACACTTTTCTAAAATATATTTAAGGATAAATGATCTTTCAAATTAGACTAATGAAGAAATATTTTAAGAAACTAAAAGAAACTTGTAGGAAGATAAAAATTTCACCAAGATGAAATAAATCCTGCAAATTATCACATGAGTTTTTCAAAAAAAAAAAAATTGAAGGAATTTTCATGTGAAAAACTTAAATTTTGATTTCCAAAGACTAATCCACCAAAAAGTAAAAATTTGAAAGAACAAATGGATGATGAAAATAGTATGAACAACTAAAAGAGATTAAAATCAAGAAAAATAAACACAAGTAATTTGAGAAATCTTACTTAGTTGACGATGTTGAAGCTTCTAAACCAATGATTTGATCTTACAATATTTGGAGAACACTTGTAGCAGAATTTTTTCAAGCTTTCTTATAGATTTTCTAGAGAGATTTTTAATCTGAATAAGTAGCCCTTTCATGAAGAGAATGAGAGCTATTTATAAGCAAGAAGGTCATTTTGAATTATTTCAAAGAAATATATTTTTCTGACATCACTTTATCATATAAAAGTATAATAATCAATAAAAATGATTTATATAATATAAATATTAAATTTAAATATCTAAAAAATGGTTAGTCACATAGGCAAGTCAAAAATAATCAAATGTGCCTCTTAATATATTTAAAATGTGTAGCATGCATCCATTATTAAAATCAGATAATGTTTAAGAAATAATAATAATTTCACTTTTAATTAAATGTGGGTCATTTAACATAACAAATTAAAGGAAAAAATAAATCCAAGAAATCCACTAGAGATGAAATCAGATTTAAATTCCTTGATAATAAACTGGCTTGTGCTAAAATACCAAATTTCATGTATTTTTGTCAATTTTCAAATATGACATTTAAAATTATGATACAATTTAGATATGATCATATATATGTTAGTTATCATTAAACTTTTAAATTAAATTGAAAATTTTAATTATATTAAATATATAAACTAGTTACACTTAATAATCATAATTAATTATCATTTATTATTTTAACAATTTAAATTCTATGAATTAAGCGTATAAAATTTATGGAATTGAATATTAATTAGTTAAAGATTATTTATTTATATAAATCAATCTCATTATCAATAATTAAAATAAATGAAAATAATATGTTAAATTATGAGTAAATCATTTCATGCTAATTAACTCATATGAACCTCTAAGATAATTCTAAATGCATATAACCTAAAATATTGTATCTTGAGCTCCAAGCTATCCATCTTGATCTATCTTTGATTCTTCCATACTTGTGAGTGCATCAAACATATTGTGAGATGTATTGGATATGCAATTAGCAATCTTGCACAACTTTAAAATCAATATATCTAAAACACTTCAAACATATATTAGAACATCCAAGCATGTGTTAGTTACCATCAAAATTAATAGGATTGAACATAAGGCTCATAAATCCAACAATCTCCCCCTTCTTGATGATAATGAACTTATTTTGGGTATTGATTTTGATGATAAAATTGACCTTTCATCATAGTTTTAAGAAAATATTCTCTTCTATTAAATAAATTTGTGCACAAGAGATGAATAATGATGCTCCCCCTAAATATAAGCATGAAATAAACTTAATACTAACCAACATTTTAACCTTCTACCCCTTTTGGCAACATAAAAAAAGAACAAACTACATATATTTTAAATGTTAGGATATAACATTCCAAGCATTCATCTTAAAGTACAAAAATGTTCTTTCTATAATAGTTTAATAAAAATATCTATAATTTTTAAATCGGTGCTAATGAAATTAATATTGACATCACCTTTCAAAATTTGATCGCTAATAAAATGATTTTTAATTTTTATATGTTTGGTCTATGAGTGCTAGATAGGATATTTGGTTAAACTAACAGCACTAGTGTTGTCACACTGAACTAGAATGTGATCTTGCTTAAATCCAAAATCTTCTAATTATTGCTTTAGCTAAAGGACTTGAGCAACACAACTACCTATAGCTATGTACTCAGCCTCAACAGTGGATATAACTACATAATTTTATTTCCTAGAGTACCAAGACATACAAGATGATCCTAAAAATTGACATGAGTCTAATGTGCTTTTTGTATCTAGTTTGCATCTAGTAATATCAGCATTACAATAATCAACCAAATCACATGACAGAATTTTTACGATACCACAATCTCAACCTAGAAGTGTATATCAAATAATGAAAGATACGCTTGACTGTTATTAAATGAGATTCTTTTAGATTGGCCTAAAAATGAACACATAAATAAATAGAAAACATAATATTAGGCCTACTAGCATCAAGGTATAAAAGTTAACCTATGGAACTCTTGCAAAGTTTTTCATCAATAGATTTTCCTGATTCATCTGAATCCAATTTTATAGATGGGCTCATAAGAGTTTTACTAGATTTCAATTTTTTCATGTCAAACCTTTCAAGTAATTTATTTGTATAATTGGTTCGATAGATGAATGTACCATTTTCTTATTGCTTCACTTAAAGGCCCAAGAAAAAAATTAAGGTCTCCCATCATAGTCATTTCAAACTCTTTAGACATTAAAGATGAAAACTCATGGCACAAAGATTTATTTGTACTTCCAAATAATATATCATCTACATACACTTATACCATAATCAAATCATCATCTATGCTCTTAAGGAATAAGGTGATATCTACTCTATCATTTCCAAATCCATGATCTATTAAAGAATTATTTAACCTACCATATTAAGCATGAGGAGCCTATTTTAAACTATATAAAGCTTTCTTTAATTTATAAATGATCTAGACAATCAAGGCTCTCAAATCCAGGTGGTTTCTCTAATAAAGACATCTTGACATCCATCTAAAAGAGTTTAAATCCATAAAATAAGCATAAGAAAGGAGAAACCTAATGGCCACTAGTCTTGCTACAGGTGCAAAAGATTCTTCAAAATCCATCCCATCAACTTTTGTGCACCCTTGTCTAACTAACCTAACCTTATTTCTAACAATACAACTTGAGTCATCTAGCTTATTCCTAAAGACCCATTTTGTTCCAATGCCATTTCAATCTTGGGGTTATGGGACTAATTCCCAAACATCATTATCTTACAAATTAATTCAATTCCTCTTCCATAGTAATAATAAAAAATTTATCTTTTGAATGATCTATAACCTCTCTAATGGGAATAAAATTTTTAGGTTCAATCTCAGATAAAAATGTTGAATGAGGAGTTGAATCTTAGATAAAAATATTTTAGGTTCAATCTCAGATAAAAATGTTGAATGATCTATAACCTCTCTACTATGTCCTCTAGTCATAACTCTTTTTGAAGGATATCCTATAATCACTTCCTTTGGATGATTTTTATTATATTTTAATTCTTTAAGCAATTAATCATCCACATTATCTTCTAAAGATTTTTTTTAAAACCCAACTCTTTATCAATCACTTCATTTATGATGAGATCAATTAATTTTTTATCAAAAATAACATGTATTGATTCTTCTACAATCAATTTTCTCTTATTGAAAATTTTATAAGCTCTACTAAAAAGAGCGTATCCTAGGAAAATACCATCATCTTATTTGCAATCAAACTTACCTAAGGGCTCTTTTCCATTATTCAAAATAAGCATTTACATCCAAATACATGAAAGTTTTTAATCTTAGGCTTCTTTCTAAGAAATAATTCATAGGGGGTCTTCTTCAAAATTGGTCTAAAATAGATCTTACCCATCACATAACATGCAGTATTTACAACTTCTGCCTAAACAAATTTTGGTAATTTATACTCAACAAGTGTAGATGTACTTAGTTTAATTAATATTCTATTTTTCTTCTCTACTACTCTATTTTGTTAGGGAGTTCTAGGTATAGAAAAATTATGGCTAATATCATGTTCATCCTCAAATAATTTATTTTCAAATTTTCCACCATGATCAGTTTGAACCCTATTAATCAAAAGACCTTGTTCTCGTTGAATATATTTAGAAAACTTTCTAAACTCACAAAAAACATCATCCTTATTAACTACAAAAAAAATCTAAGTATATCTAGAGAAATCATCAACAATCATAAAATAATAATTTTTACCACCTAAGCTTGTGGTGCTAATAAGGCCAAATAATTCTATGTTCAACAACTCTAGAGGTATATAAGTAGAAATAATATTTTTACTTTAAAATGAACTTCTAGAATGCTTACCATAAATACATGCTTCACAAACATAGTTTGAATGAGAATTTGATTTAGGCAATCCAACTACTAAATCAAGTTTAGCAATTTTATTGAGTGTGTGCATGTTAATATGGCATAGTCTCCAATCCCATAACCATATATCATCATGAGTGCTTTTAAAACAAAGTAAATTTAAATTCACATCATTAAGCTATCTAAAGTAATGACATAAATATTTTTTATGTCTTTGTTCTACTAACTAAACATTTTCATTATTTTTAATAATACAATATGATGCATGAAATACTACATTCAAACCTTTATCACATAATTGACTAATAAGAATTAAATTATATTTTAATCCTTCTACTAGAAAAACTTTATCTAATGTGATAGAATTCTTACAAATAGAACCAATGCCAATGATCTTTCCCTTTGTATTATCTCCTTATGTAACATATCCTCCATCACTTGATTCTAAAGTTATGAATTTGTCCCTATCCCTCTCATACGTTTTGAACATCCACTATCCAAGTACCACATGCCTTCTTTGATTTTTCCTTAAAGGCATTCCTACAAAAGAAAATCTCATGTTAATTTTTGGGACCCAAACATGTTTAGGTCCACATTCTAAATTGGAAGCATAATATTTAATATGTGTGGTTTGTGTAGTGCTTGTATCTTTTGGTGCCTATACAAAAGATGATTGCTTAGTGGTTTGTAATCTACATGCATAGCAATCAAATGAAAAATGTCCTTTTATACCACAATAGTTGTGCCAAACATTAGTGTTTGCATATGGCTTAGCATGATAATATATGATATATGAGTGGGATGTGTATGACGCAAATGAGTTTTATTAGATGTTCTACTTTATGAAGCATTATAATGAACTTGTGATTTCAAATATAATTATAATCTTGCTTTTAACAAGATATTCTCTCTTTCAAGATTACATACAAGTAAGGAACAATCTAATAAAGAATTATTTTTATTTTTAAAATTATCACATTCATTTTTTAATTCACAAAAATGAATATCTAATTTTTTCTTTTTTCTAAGGTTTTTTAGTTCTCATATTTAATAACTAAATCATTAAATGCATCATCTACTTCATCATAAGATATATCATTACATACCTCTTGAGAATCTAAGTCATATTCTCCTCTTTTTATAAGATATATGTTGGCCTCTTCATCTAATGAACATGTACTTGACTCATCTGAATCCGGATTGGCCCATAAAACCTTCTTCTTCTTCTTATGGTACTTTTTCTCCTTTATATTTTACCTTCTCTCCACATCAATCTATTCCTTCTTTGAATCAACAAGTTCCAAATAGTCACCTTTTACATGTCCAAGCTTTTACAATGGTAGCAAATGATCCCATCACCAACAGGAAATATCTTAGTTTGAAATTTATAATGTTTAGATTTTTTTTTATACCTTTGATTCTTTTTTCTTAGCAAATTCCCAAGCCTTTTTTATAGCATCACCACCTCCTCACTATGACAATCCAAGCTTGAGGTGCTAGGCTCATCACTATCATCAACTTGTAATGTAATGGTTTTTCCTTTTTTTTCCTTCTCTCTTTTTGCTGAGTTATCCATCTTATCCCTTTGAGGAATAACCAATTCATGTGCTATCATAAAACTCAAAAGTTGATAAAGTGGATAAGCAGATAAATCCTTAGCTTCACTAATAATTGTTACTTTAGCATCCCATTCTTCTAAAAGATATCAAAGAATCTTATAGACAAAGTCTTGATTCTTATATATTTTACTAAGAGAATTCAATGTATTAATTATTTTAATGAATCTAGTATACATACTAGAAATAGATTTAGAAGGAGACTGCTAATCTCATTTTCGAAAGAGGTCATTTTAGCAATGAGAAGATCTCAAGTTCAAATAGGGATTTCTTAATTTCTATTCAAGTCTTACTTAGTGACTTAGGAAATGCATTTTGAGCTAAATCTAATCTACTTGGTTTAATGCAAAATCAAGTCAAATATCCAACATAAATTGAATCAAGCAAAACAATGAAAATAAAATGAAAATTTAAAGTCAAACTTAAAAGTCAACTCTAGTCAAACTAGAATGGACTTAAGTGGGCTCACTTGGTCAAAAGTCAACCCATTAAAATTTGACTAAATTAAATCACCAAAAATATTTCAAATTATCAAATGGATATGTGTGATCACAATGACAAAGAAATTTGAGTCCATGGAGGCTTAGATTAGGTAAATTAAATTCCTTAAATCAAAATAACCTAAATAAGCCACATTGACTCAAATCCAAGAAAAATAAAAATAAATCTAAATTGATTGTCCTAAATCATATGGGGATGGTAATGGGACATACCCAATTCCCTATTAGGTGTGATTGGGTCAAATGAGTCATTTGACCCATAAGAAATTATGTTTAATTAACTTAACCAAATTTGGGTTAAATGAGTTAAGCAAGATAAAAGAAATAAGGAAATATCAAACCACTTCCAACCAAATCACATGGGATGGGGGTGACACTTCCTTAAACCCTTCTAATGAAGGTTTACATACCTAATCAAGATTTTCTTGCATTATTGCATTATTGCATAAAATCCAAAATGAGGAATGCAAGCAAAGGAATTGGAGAAGTCAAATTCCTTCTCCCTTCTTCCCACCTCTTCACATAGGTGCTAGGAAGGAAAGGAGAGCCGCTTCCAAGGTCCTCCATCACCAAAACTGACCAAGGAATAGCTAATGAGGAGCTTAAAGGCTCTCGGCCATATAGGAAAACATAGAGAGAGAGAGAGAGAGAGACTTCCCCAAGGAGAATTGAACACACACACACCTTCACACATCAAAATCGAAGCTAAACGAAAGTTCCCCCTCCCCCCAATAGTCCTTAACCACTATAAACCATCAAAGCCAAAAAGGAGCACTCAAGGGTTGGTTTAGAGAGCAATCCATAAAGAATTAACCTAATTCCTTTGGCAAGTAAGTTCGATTCAAGCATTTGAAGCTCTAGGATCAATTATCATCCAACAATTGAGTTATGCCATTATTGACCTTGAGCTTTTTCTTAAATTTTTTGGCCTTGGTCCTTTTCATATAAAGCTTTATCTCATGTGAGATCAAGCCGTAAGGATTGAAAGAGGAGTTTTAATGATCATGTAGCACTTTAAATCATGTGATTTCATTACCTATATTAAAAGAGATTAACAAAATACATTGGACGGTCCTCGGCTCCCGCAGAATCGAAGAAGATGATCTCTACACCGTCTGATCCATGTATCTGGATCAGACAGCCCATATCTAGGTGGACCGGATCAATTTTCACCCTTTAATAATAGTAGGATCGATCTGGACCATCTGATCTTCAATCGGACGGTCCGTAGGAGATCTCGCATTTTGAACGACAGTGATGCAGATGCCATGTGGCTCCACACGGACCAACCTACATGCCATGCTTCGGACTATTCACGCGCATGCCATGCATGCATCCGTGGGATAGCCTTAAAGCTTAAAAATTAAGTTATTTAATGGATTTAATTAATTTAAAAAATAT
This sequence comes from Cymbidium sinense, assembly GCA_021442155.1. Classification (NCBI taxonomy): domain Eukaryota; kingdom Viridiplantae; phylum Streptophyta; class Magnoliopsida; order Asparagales; family Orchidaceae; genus Cymbidium; species Cymbidium sinense. The sequence continues at coordinate 54,040,263 of CM038224.1, read as the reverse complement.
AAAAAATTTCTAAAAATCATATAAAATCAAATATAAATAAGAAAATTACAAACAAAAGCTCTATGGATTCATCTTGATGAGAGGAATCTATAGATATTAAAATCCCTAATTTTATTAGGTATTGTTCCCTTAATTTAAGTTTAATTAAAAAACATTAAACCCTAATTACTTTCAAATTAATAACCCAATTAATTTGAAACTTTGGGGAAATGAAATTAAGTATAAAATACACCTTAGGTGAATTTTTGGGGAATTAATTCTCTGGATTTAAGGAAAATTGAAAGTTCACATGCTCAACCTTTAAATTAATTAAATTAATTAACCCTTAATGAAATATTTAGAAAACTTTAATCAAACAACCTTAAATCAATATAATGAACATTAATGAACATCATAACACAAATAAAACCTAATTAAACCTATATGAACCTAATAAATTATTAATTAACTTAATTAGGTAATTAAATGAATTAAATAATTCAATTAAATAATCTGAGCTTAATTAACTCATAGTAAATCAACTAGTTAACCAAAAATTATAACTAAACCCTCATTGCAAATGTATTTCAGCGCGAATAAGTGAAAAATATAATCTCTTAATGAATCTTAATAAATTAGGCTTAATTTAAGTTTTAGTTAAATAATTAAAACCTTAATTACACTTGAATTACATCTCTAATCAAGCTGAAACTTTAGGGATACAAAATTGGAATATAACCCTAATTATTAGAAATATCTCAGGTCTAACTAATCTCTGGATTAGGAGTTCTTAAATTTCCAAATCCTTAGGTCAATGATAATCAAATATTAGGTTAAGGAAATTAATTAACCTATTAAATAAAGTGGTAATTCAAACTAATCTCGATCAAACATTAGAAAACTATTTCGAAACTTCTCCAAATATCCTAAGTCAATTAAAGATGATCAAATTCAATCATAGGTTAATGAAATAAAATCTTAGGTTAATAAAACTATTAATTAATTTAAACCTTAACCTTTGAATCAATGAAATGTAATGAAACCACTCATCTCTAATAAGTTTAAATAATGAATCTAAAACCTAGGTTAATCAAATCAGATCAAGTAATTAACCTAAGTACTTTAGGTTAAGAATAATCCATAAACAAACCTAAAATATTAATTCATATTAATGAATTTAAACCTTAAGCTTACAAATCCATAATTTAATAACTTAAGTTAAATTGAATGAAATTAAATGTAAATTTAAACTCTTTAAAATTAGCATAAGCCAAATCAAATAAACCCATATAACTTAATTCAAAATGTAACAAATCAAACAAATTAAATCAAACAAAGCAATTCAAACAAATGAAATAATGTAAATCAAACCTAAACATAAAAAACATCAAAAAGATTAATTAAAATACTTAAGGATTTTAGTTAGACTTTTGGAAACCTCATTAGGATTTAAATCATATTGTTACACTCTTGATTAATGAAGGACTTCCATCCTTGCCGAGAACAGGCTTGACCTTTGAGAGCCTATGATGGAAGTACACCTTCTTCTATTCTGATTTGGCCCATAATCTTTTTCTAACTGCATGCATTAAGCATAAATTATATTCCTATGACCTAAAATAAATCCTGATCAAAAATTATAAAAATCTAAAAAGTATGCATTAGTTGGGTGCATCTTCATACCCTGCATTATCTTAGGAATTAGGGAATAAGCCTAGGTTCATAGATTTCTTTCCTAAAACTACAACAACCCAGCCATCTTGCATTCATATGACTTAGTCTCATGGTTTTAAAATGAGCTTAGGTGGTGTTAGTGACCTACTCCGTGTTGTAAGTCCGTAAGAGTCGGGGATAGGTTAGTTCTCAAGTGAGGAGAATGGCCAATGATTCCCAAGGATAGAACTAGGTTGCATCCGACATGTGAAGCACCTATAGACTAGGTTCTGAAGCATCCTATTAGGAATAAGTATTCAACCCTAGGCATTTCTGCAGTCTTAAGCTGCTAGAATCTAAGCCCTAGATTTCTAAGAAAATGATAACTTGAAATCTAAAATTAAATCCCAAATTTGAAGCCCAATCATAGGATAAATGAAATGTCTCTGCATCCCAAAGATCAATAGACATTTCCTACTTTTTTCCATTTGACTCTTAAAAAATAACTCTCTCCAATTTGGATCTCTCCCAATTGAATTTCCCAAAATCAATCCTTTGGAAAGCTACCTTTAGCAATACGCAACTGATTATTTCTTTAATCAAGAGTATTCTCGGAAGAGACCCTTCCTGAGATATAATTAACTATAGAGGCTTACCTTTATAGGGAACCATGATCCTAGGATAGAATAAACCATGTTCTACTTTTTCATGTAGTTTAGGGGGAAATACTTTGGTACATGAAAGACCCATTAGCTTAGGAGTCTGTTATTGAAATGGTTGAATCCATTACAAGAAAGCATGATTATCTTTTGAGATAATATGTTTATTCCTTAATGTTGTATTTGGTCATCTAAATAAAATATTCTTACACTCTATGTGGTGTCATTTCTTTTCTCTATTCCAGAGAAAACACCAACATATTTTTTGGTGACTCTACTGGGGAATGGTTCTTCTCTCCATCTTTAGAAATAGATGGTTATTTCTATATATCAATAGTGTACTAGTGTAAATCACCAGTCATGACTACCTTTCTTTCTGTTGGATACTTCTCCATTTCATTTTTGGTTGAATTTATCCAACATCTAGAAACAAAATTGAAAGAAATATAAGAGAGAGAGAGAGAGAGAGAGAGAGAATCTTGGCCATATTATTGGCTAAAATATCTTGATTGGTCAAAAAACCAATTTTGACCATATTCTAATTATTTTACATTTTTGATAAAATTAATTTTATTTCTAAAAATTTTAAAATGGTTGGCCAGTTGATCTTTGCAGCCACTTCTGGCATTAGCTTTTCTATTGAAAGTAGCCACTTACCTGATGGCTCCATCATCAAATTTGGGGTTGGATTTGAAAACCTCAACATTACTACCAATGGAGTAACTCTTGCTCCTATTATTGAGGTAACTCTAAAGAATAAGCAACCTATTTTAAATTTTTCTAGTGTGTCTTCTCCTGATCTTGTTGAGGATAGGATGCTTACTAGTCAGACTATTGAGAGGGTCTAAGGACTTGTTCAAAAGAAATAAAGCTGCCCACTTTAGAGGCATTTCCTGCTCTAGTTCCTTTTAGCACCTTTGAAGTAGGTTCCACCTTTAAAACATCTGAAATGACCAAAAGTCAGAAAAAAATAGAGGGAGGAGACTCAAGAGGATAGCTCTTAGGGAGAGAAAGTAGAGAGATATGCTACAAATAGAGCTAGCTATGAAGAGGGATGCATATACTCTTCCTGACACTTCACCTCTCTTAGGTGGAACTAGATTCTACCCTTTGTCTGCTACCCTAGAGGAGGAGGATGTGATGAGGATTGCTAGTTCTCCACCCCATCCTTTCATCTTTCCTGAGAAGAAAAGCTTTAAGCAAGTAAATAGGGAATCCCAAGCTCAACTTCACCAAACCTTACACAGGATTCCTAGATCTTCTTCCTACACTAAAGAAGATCTACTGAGATCCATGAAGCATCAAGCTTCTTAAAATCTAGCTAGAGAACTTTCAGGAAGACCTGCCACCTTCCATCATCAAAAGAAGGGAGGCGTCATGTAATGAAGAAACCTTCTTAGGACTGTGATCGTGATATTCTTGTCTCGTACACTCACTTACATGGAAAAGAGATCAATCTACTAGGTCAGAAAATGATAGGACCTATCATAAGAAAAAGAATAAACGGGTTTATATTAGGAAAGTCCCTTCTACTCGCATGGATTCCTCCACCACCATTACCTTCTTCACCTTTAGAGAGATCTTTTGCTAGGCCTAGTTTAGATGAGCCTCTATTGTCATCACCAGGGCCTCAGGTTGAGGTACATTTATTAAATATTTCCAATAAGGGAATGGATTCTTCTCATCTATCTCCCTATGTCAGAAAATTATTGATGACAGTCACTTAGGCCTGGGAGCCTTCCTTGAGAGTATCCCTACATCCTAGGGGAATCTGAATTAAGGTCAATAGAAATTAGTGAACCAACAGATGTCATCTTAGATAATAATGGTGTTCCACTCTCTTTATCCGAAGAGAAGATGGAAAACACTATTAAAGAAGATGAAGAAAACGAAAATTTGAAAACAAGCTCTGAATATTTTGATCATGAGCAACATGACCTGTTGGATGATGATTTAAGGTTTCAAGTAGCACATATCTACATGGTTGACACCAGATCATCTAAAAAAGAATAGGAAGAGACACAAGAAGACCCTACTTTAGCTTCAACCCAGTAGCTTATCTTTCAGCTTCAGAATAAGGATGAGCAAATTGATTCTATGAGCAACAATATGGAAGAGATGATTGCTACCATGCAATCACTCCAAAGTATGATTCCATATCCTTCTCAACCCCATAAGATTGAGCCTTCAGATCCATTACATCCTACCGATAATTTGACATCCAATTTGGAAGAGTACTGGCAGGAATCAACCTTCCAACACTGAACTAAAGACATTGATAGAACAATAGGTGAAGGAAGCATTTGATCAGACTTGGGGCACAACCCTGACTCCAAAGGGTAGACCATACCCTGGGGAGTTTGATTCCATTCCTTATCCAAAAGGGTTTGTGTCCCCATCTTTCAAAGTATTTGATAGACTGAAATCCCAAGCAAGATATTTGGCTCACTTTCAAAGTCAGTAATATCGAGGAACGATGCTTTTATTTAGACGTTGGAGCAAAGTTGCTTTTGACTGGTATGCTGATTTATTAAATGAATCGGTGTGCACTTTCACCAAATTAGAAGAGATATTTGTGAAGAGATTCACAGATGTTCAGCATCATGTTACCGTAAGAGACCTAGTGGTAGCACATCAAAAGCCTGGAGAGTCTATGGTAGATTATATCCTTAGATGGAGAATCCTCAACTTAAAATGTGAGCCTCAGCTACAAGAGTAGCATGCTATAGAGATCCTCCTTAGGAACATACATGGCCCTATAGCCTTCCTGCTCAAAGAATTTACTATTAAAACCTTTGAGAAATTTTTAAGTAAAGCCTCTAGTTTACAAGAGGAAGCTCCAAGGATGTCATTCTTAAAATACCAATCTGAGTCATCCAAGCCAAGGAAGCCTTTTGAAAAAAGTGCAGGTAATGTCTCTATAGTGGATAGAGGGAAAGCTCCTATGCAAGTATAGCTAGAGCGAGCTTCATCTAATGAACCACCGTAGTAGTAGAAGTCATCATTCCTTAGGAATTTTTCAACTAGCTCTTTCTTAGAAAGGATGAACCAGACTTATTCCTTTAAGAAAGAGGCAGTGAGGAAAATTTTCAAAAATCTGATGAAAAGGCCACACTGTAAACTCCTTGACCCTAGAAAGCCAGAGGAGGTAGGAAAGGTAAATGATCCTAATTATTGCCCATATCATTAAATGTTGGGGCATAGCATTGAGGATTGCTTTTCTTTCAAAGATTGGCTTGAAAGAAATTTTATGAAGTGATTGGTGACTATCCAAAGGAGTACCTTATGGACCCTGGACAAGGGTCTATTAAGGTTATAATAGGTAGTTCTTCTTTCAGTTCTTCATTTCAAAATAAATGGGATTTAGCTTTATCCCGTTTGATAAAGTAACATGTGATGAAAAATTTAAAACTTGCCATGCAGGATCAGCCCGGGAGGTGATCACCCAGGTTGATCCACTGGAGTCTAGAGTACAAGTTCCACCTCAGCCTAGTTCAGCATTTTTAACTACACAAAAGATCAAAAAGTTTGGTGAGGGAGGGACATTTGTATCTAGTGATAAAACTCTGTATGATAAAAATGGAAAGGCAGTACCATATAAGCCTTTATCTTTATATTCTTATTTCAAAAGAATGAATAAAAAGTCTATCTCTGATGACATTTCTTACATTCATGCTATTTCTGATGAAAATAAAAATGAAAATATTAAAAAATTAGATATCAAAAAAGATGAATCTCATGATGTTTTACATGACTCGAGGTCAGAAACTTATATGGAAGATTTGCATGGTGACCCACTTATCATAGATATAGAAGTGTTAGACTCTGATCATTCATCAGAAAAGGATGGTCAAAATGAGGAATAGGTTGATTAGAACCCTGGAGATATTGTCAAAATAAATCTCCATAGTGGAAGAATCTTACTACCTTATTTGCCTCCTACTCCTCAAGTAAAAGGGAAGCAAATCATGGATGAAAACCCAAACTCAGATTCCTTACCTAAAGAAATACCAATAGAAATAAAGATTCCCAAAGTAGATTATAATGTGCCAGCCCATCTTAAGATGCTCCCTACTAGATTAAGCATTTATGAGGCTCTCATTCTTTCAAAAGAAATGAGAGAGTCATTAATACAAGAATTACTTGATCTAGAGATATGCCTGAATCAACTAGCAGCTACTTTCTGAGAAGAGGCTTGTTACTTTAAGGAGATCCCAGGGGTTACTTTCTCTGATGAGGATCTACTTTTGGGAACCAGAGACCGTAACCGTCCTCTTTATATTGCTATAAAAATTGAAAATACAAGATTGTCAAGAGTTCTAGTAGATCCTGGTGAATCTGTTAACATCATGAACTCTAGAACATTGGCATTCTTAAAAATTAATAGTAGAAGACTTAGCTCTGATAAGATGTTTTTAAGGGGCTTTAATGAAACAGGTGTAAAAGCTTTAGGTTCAATTACTCTATTACTAGAAATAGAAGGTTTGAAAATTGAAGCTAAATTTCACATTATAGATTTAGAAACTTCCTTTAATGCTCTCTTAGGCAGACCTTAGATCCATGAGTTTAGAATGGTTCTATCTTCACTCCACTTGTGTATTAAGTACATTAGGGATGAAGTAGAATATGTTATGAATAGAGATATACAACCATTCACTATTCATGAGATTGAGCTCTATGAATATGTTATTTACTACATGCCTAAGAAACATAGATTTGATTCTATGAAATCCATCATCATTGAAGCACAAAGTATAATAATCAAAAAAGATGAAAAGAAAGAAAAAGAGAAAAAGGAAAAATAAAAGAAAAAGAACCTCCAACAATTCATTTTGATTTGGAATCTAGCTCAGATGAAGAATCCCATCATAGAAATGCTTCAATAATGTTTGAGATTTCTTTAGAATACAATCGATGAGGAAGAAATCAAAAGGAAGGAAGAACTGAACTATCCACATATGAAAAATTGAAAATTTATGTGGATACTTTAACTTTGACTCCTCTAAATTAAAATAAAATTTCTCAATTAGAGGTCAAAGTATCCCCTAACGTATCAGGAGAAGTGAGGAGGTCAGCAAAATTTTATTCTATACCTAGTCCTTCAAGCTCAGAAGGAGATGTAAAGCTAGAAGAACCATCTTTCAATGAAATAATAGAACTTCCTTTTGACTAGTATTCAACTTGTGTAAAGAATTCTATGAAACATGGTTTTATCACAAATATTTAGACCAAAAATACATATATGTACATTGCATCTATATGTATGTTAAGTTCAATATCATATGCAAGCTATTGGTGATGAAAAGAAATGATGTAATATTATATCTATGTGATAGTAATTCAATCTCATTCATTTGAAGATGCCTTTCATGTTTGAATAAGATTCTTTAGGATTAACCTAAACCTAGGATTAATAAATTGTTTAATAAATCATTCACTAAAAGAAACCAAAAATCATAATAACATGTCTTTAGAAAATAACTTATGGTAGGGATGAAGAGGGTCAAACCTCTTTCCTCTCTTCATAACAATTAGATGATAAGTAAATATCTAGATGAAATAAAAGAAAATATAAATTAAAAGTCCATCAATACTTTAATAACTTTAAGTGAAACATCCCCTAATGTTTAACTTAAACAATTATAAACTTAGATGATCATAATTAAAACCTAGCTAAGAAATACCACACTAAGCCTAAGCACACACATTAGAATACTAAGTCACCACTTTTAGCCCTAAGTTAGGTAAGTGTATGTTGTTATTTTGTGATGTAATGTTTTAAACTAGATGTTAGGATTACTTATGCATAGACTTAATGTTATGCCATTATTAGCCTAATGATATTTTCTGTAGGGGATTATGCTAAAGGGCTTCTTAAATGATAAATAAATATAAATGCTTTTTCTAAGAGGTTACCTATGCTCCTTTGCATAGTCCATATTAGGACAGGTGGACTTAGTTACCCATGTACAGGGTGTTAAGTCCAAATTTATATAATATAATTGTTTAGTTTGAATGCTTGTTCAGCTAACATCTATTTTGCAGGTGTAGCTAGATTTTATTTTCCATATATATATATATATATATATATATATAATTTTTGCAAATAGGAATTAGGATTAGTGCTTTGGGGTTTAGGATGAGCAATAGCTAGAAGGCAAAGACTTAGGAGGCCTTGTGAATCTTGGAGAAAAACCAAAGGAAAAAGAGTGAAAGAAAAGCAAAAAATGAAGACCCCCATAGCATTTGTTCAGATCTAATTATAATATTTTTTTTTTTTTGTAATCTAGGTTGTATAAGGGTGGTTTATCTTAGCTACCAAATTTCTCTCTTTTTTGGGGTGTACGGCGGTACCCAGCCTCAACGGCCTTTTATTCATTCACAAAAATCTATGAATGTTTGATTGTCATGTTTAGCTTGTGCAATAGAAATGGCTTGTTTTTCATATGTTTCTTAAATTTTGATGATTTAATGTGTGGCCTGGATGTGATAGATTCTTTAGGATAAAATTAGTTTTTTCTATCCCCACTAATAACTCATAATTAAAATTTAAGCATAACTCATAACTTCATTTCAAAGCCTAAGTTATAATAAGATAATCAAAATATTCAAGATAATCAAGATAATTAAAATATTTAGCAATCCCTTATTTGAATGATGTATGTTATAACAATCATGCATATCATCTTATTTTGCTCTTGAATAGGGAGTGTCTCCACTCTTGCATGATAGGAGAATGCTTGACCTGTGAGGGGCCATCCCTTGTAGTGGTGAATACCTCCCCCCACTAATTTAGCCAATAATCTTACTTTATCGTGCATTTAGGCATAATTATCCTAAGCCTTTGTCCAAATGAATGTGTCAAAAATGATATAAAGAATTGTAAACTTTTGCATTTACTCTAAGTCATGTCTTTATGCCAGTCATGATCTAGTCTCTTAAGGAGTGAGTTTAGAACTCTAGTCTCTTACTAAACAATAGCCTAACTATCTTACACTTAAATAAGACCTACCTATGGTTTTGAAGCATAGGTGGTGTTAGCTGGCGCCACTCCAAGCGATTGTAAGTTCAGAAGAGTCAGGATGAGTTTATCCTCTATTGTGGAGGTAAACCATTTTGTCTAATTTTTTTATTAAACTTAAGTCATACTTTTAGCTTGTGCTAAAGCATCCTCAATTTAAGATCTGAGGTTACTTATTTCCTTTGGGCTACAAGCATAAGTCCTTATCTCTTAGGCATTTCTACAAACCTGTGTTGATGGATTATAAGCCCTAGTATTCTAATAAAAATTTCAACTCAAATAAAAATAAACAATCTTGTTCAAACATATAAAGCCTCACTATAGGCAAGACTATAGTGCTCACTAGGCTTCCTAGTATCATGAGTGCTCCCTACTTATCTTCCTTTGGAATCTAAAAATAAGTGTTTCAAATTGAACTTTCCCACTTGATTTCCAAAAATGACTACTTTTTTGATAGTCTAACTTTGAAGTCTTTGGAGATATTTATTGACTACTTTAATCGAGAGTTTTCTTGAAAAATTCTCTTTTTCTAGGATGTAATTAACTATCAAAGCTTGCTTCCATAAGGAACTAAAGAATTTGGCATAAAATAAATTTTTATTTACTTCTCCATGTAAAGTAGGGGAAAGATCTCTTGTATATATGAAGACCCATCTTCCTTTGGAGTCCTTATTAGTTGATTAGGTCCATTGTAGGGTGATGTTTCCATCTCTCAAGAAAGATGGTACATCATACCTTAATGTTTTACCTGATGATTTCAATAAGTATCCCCTAAGATCTGTGTGGTGTCCACATGACTCTAAATAAAAATACCATAAATTTTTCTAGTGACTCTACTGGGGATAGTTCCTCTCTCCATCCTTAATAGTCAATCACTATCTCCAAGCATTGATAGTAGACTTATATTTTATATAAGTCCAAGACCATCATTCTCTCCGTTGGACACTTTACTTATTTCATCCTTAAGTAAGGTGGCCAACATCCCTTAGGTTTTACGACCTCACTCCAAGTAGGTCTTAAAATCCATATTGGACCTCTAATAGGTAAAAAAAATTTAACTAAATAAATCACCTAGAAATAAATCAAACAAAATCAAGAACCTCTTACCACTAGCTTGGTAAAGTAAGGCTCATCCTACATTTTTCACATTCCATTGAAGTTTAAAAGAAAAGCAAAAAATTCCTCTCCAAGATTTAAAATCTCTTCAACATACACATGAACCCCATTTAACATAATAAAATTTGTAAATGAGGATTCCAATTCAAAGTCAAAAGTTAAGTAAACAATAATCAAAGTAAAAGTCTAATCCTATGTCATTCTCTTTTCTAACAATGAAGATGAAACCCCAATCCTCTCTTCCTTTAGGAAACCAAGCATCATGTCTGCCAGAAAGCTCATTTTTTTCCTTTGCCTCTGGTGTAGATTTGGTCATGGATCAGGCCATACTCACCTCCACCCCCATCATCAAGTTTCGCTTAAGCTTTGAGCACTTCAAAGTCACCTATCAAAGACCTTCCATCAGCACGGCCAGTAGGGAGGAGGTGGCTGACAAGAAGCCACTTCTTTAGTTTGACCTCCATTCCATTGAGTTTCCATCCCTCAAGAGAAATGCCTTAAAGGTTCTTTGAATGCCATCTTGCCGCCTGATTTACTAGCACCACCTCTATAGTAGCCCAGTCTTTAAGAGGAAGTTAGTTTTAGCTTCTGAGATAGTCTCCCCCACTTTTAAGGTTGGTTATAGCTCTCATCCTACACTGTTGACTAAGATTTAGCACCGTAACAAGAACAAAAAAATTAGAAGGCATTATGAGGAATGGCTAAGGAGGTTAAGGAAGTCTCTCATGTAGCTGAGGAGGGATCTATTTGTGAGACCTCTCCAACTTCTTGGTGGCAATAGATTTTACCCCCTTTCAATTGTAGAGGGAGAGGTGGATGTTAGAAAGATTGTAGCATCACCCCCATCATCAATGGAGTATGAGACACCATATAAGGAGAGGAGAAAGTCCTCTGGCAGTGCTGTCGTGAGTTGGGAGAGTCCATAGGCTAAGTCCCAACTTGCATGATTTGAGGAGAGTGATCCCTATGAGTGGTAGGGATCATATCTACAGAGAGAAGGCCATAGTGGCCAAAGTTGATGCCCAAGTAGGCAAAAAGGATAGAAGGAGATTTCCAATTAGACCTCAACTTTAATTGACCATTTTGATCGGGTGAGTTGTGAGCGATCACTTGACAAGATAGTACTTATTGCCAAGAAGATCTTTGGTGGTGGAAGGGTGTCATCTCCATTACACCACTCCACTCGGAGCAACATGACCCATCCAACTTTCATCATCTGAAGTGCCCACCAAGTACCACAAGTCATTATCTAGAGAGAGCATCCCCCTTAGTGATACGATTACATCCTAAAGGCCACACTTCATCTATTCCATCTATTGAGGTAAGGCCTCTGCGACCTTCTACCCAATGGAGAAGAAGGTGGCGAGCATCGTAGTCGTCCACCACCAGTGAGAAGAAGGAAAGATAGATACCGAGTTATCCCCTATGATTATTAAGCCAGTTAGAGATAGCACTCTTCCTATCCAGAACTTCCAGTGCATTACCTCTTCAGTGCAAAGTCTAGTTGTGAGTCACCACTCAGCATATGTCCTAGTAGTGTTAGGGGGAGTGGATAATAGATATTTGGAGGAGATTTTGGAAGACTATCATGCCACGGTGAGGCAGACAGTTGGAGATAATTAGTTCAATCAAGAGGATGGTGTGGTAGATTTCAATGCTGATGGAGGTGACCTTTTGGATGATGTTATTGAAGTTCATATGGTAGATACCCTAAGATCCTTGCATAAGGAACAGCCTAGCCAGGAAACCCAAGGCACTATGGTTGATGAAGCTGAGGCATCAAACTCAACTCAATGCCTTCTCTAACAAATCAAATTCAAAGATGATTAAATTGATAAGATAGAGAGAAGAGTTGAAGAGTTGATGGCAGTGGTCTTAGCATTGTAGAATCAAGCACCCGTCTCACAACCCACTCCCATGGAGGTTGACAGACCTAAGCTAGTTCACATTCTATATCATCCCAAGAATACTACTTCTATGGATGAGGTTGATGGTAGTTTGCATAAAAAGGTAGCTGATAGTACCTCCATGCATGAAAAAGATATTAAGCAAATGGTTGAGCAGCAAGTGAAGGAAATATTGGTGTAAGCTCGAGGAATCATCAATTCTAAAGGGTAGACCCTACCCGAAAGAATTTGATGTAGTTCAATACCCCAAGGGTTTTATGCCACCATCCTTTAAGGTATTTGATGGCAGTGGAAATCCTAGGCAGCATATAGCACACTTTAGAGCTAGTTGTTGTAATGCAGGTGGTAGCGACGCCTTGCTTTTCTGGTAATTTGTTAGTACCCTTTTGGGAGTTGCATTTGATTGGTACGCTGAACTATCCAACGATTTGGTTAAGTCCTTTGCGGAGTTAGCATAGCTCTTCATCAAGAGATTTACAAGAGCTCAGTAAAGGGTGACAGTAGGGGACCTTATTGTAGAAAAATAAAAACCCAACAAGTCTCTTGTTGATTATATTCTCATATGGCACACCCTAAGCATGAAATGTGAACCATAGTTGTAATAGCAGCATGCCATTGAAATTATACTCAAGAATATCCATGGTCCAATCACCTTCATTCTTAAGATATTTTCTATAAAGACATTTGAAAAACTAATCAGCAAGGTGACTAACTTATAAGAGGAAGCCAAATAGTTACCCTTCTTAGAAGGTATTTGAGAAGAAGCCAGGGATAGTAGTGGTAGTGGATAAGGGGAAGCAACTAGTGAGAGCACAGCTTGAGAGGCTTAGAGTTCCCTACTCTTCACTCCTCTTCCACTACCAGCCTACTCAGTGGCTATCAATATCCACCACTAGATAGCAATTTTCCACCTATGCTTGCTGATAAACTCAACAAGCCATACTCATTCAAGAGGGAGATAGTCAGGAAGATTTTCAAGAACCTTCTTAAGAAACTTGATTTCCAGGTACTCGATCTAAGAAAGCTGAAGGAATGGGTGGGAGTGATGATCCTAACTACTTCCCCTACCATCGCATGTTGGGCCATATATTAGAGCATTATTTTACCTTTAAGGATTGGCTTGAGTGTAGCTATAAAATAGGATTCATAGTTATCCCCAAAGAATACTTAGTAGAACAACCTTTTGGTTCTATTAAAGTAGTTTTTGGAGATACATTTGATCCTTTAAAGATAAAAGAAGGTTAGGATATCTCTTTATCCTATACCTCTAAAAAGATCATCTCTAAAATCAAGAAACTTTCCTTAGAGGTGTCTTCTCAACCTCCAAGGATGTGCGCTTGTGAGGGACAACTTGGGGAGGGTGGAATCCCATCAGCAGCATCAACCTTCACATGCTCAGGATAGTACCATAGTGCAACAACCATCCAACTCTAGCATTCCTCCTTCCACCATTTACTATTTCTTCACTCCTCCACCACCAGTAGGAGCATTGTATCTATGAATGTGGTCACCAAGCCACTCACACTGCTCACTTTACTTGATGTCAACTATGTACCACCTCCAAAATTAAAGAAATCAATGAAGAAGATTGATTATGCTTATCTTGTCTACATTTGATGATCTTAGTGATTTTATTCATATAGATAGCTCTCCAAGTCATAATAATAATAATCTAAATAATTCTGATCAATCTCACTCTGATTCAAAAATAGATTTTCCTTTTTGAATCATCATGGTTTACCACTTGAGATTGATTTGGAGTCATCCAACTCTGATAATCCTTTAGGAGAAGTGGTAGGTGTACCTGATGAGCAGGTAGAACTTTCCACAAACTCCTCATCACAAGAAGTCATTGAAGTCATCCTCCATAGTGGTAAAGTTCTACCTCCTAGGATAGCACCGCAAGATAAGGGTAAATAGTTCATTAATTCTAATGAGTAGATAGCTCCTCCACAAGATGCTCCACCTATGGATATGCTTGTGGAGGACCAACCCAAAGTTGATTACAATGTCCTAGAATATCTTAGAAAGTTGCCAACTAAGTTAAGCATATATGATGCACTTGTCTTATCCAAAGAGATGAGGGAGTCACTTTTCAAAGCATTGCTTGACCCTAAAATATGCTTAGCTTCATTTGGCCTGATCGGTGAGAAGGCATGCTTTTAAAAGGAATTCATAGAAGTCATATTCTCATATGAAGATCTACTTCTAGGACAATGTACACAACCGTCCCTCTACATTACCATGGATATTGGCAGCTATCCAGTGTTATTTAATCCAAGTGCATCAGTAAAAATTATGAGTCTAAAAACCCTTACCTACTTGAGGATTGACATCTCTAAACACCAAGCAGAGAAGTTGATGTTAAAAGGATTCAATGAGGCAAGAGGGACTTAGGCTATACAGTGTTACTTTTGGAGATATATGATTGGAAGATAGAAGCCAAGTTTCACATAATAGATTCTGATACATCTTTCAATGCTTAATTAGGATGACCTTAGATACATGAGAACAATATGGTTCCATCCTCCCTACATCAGTGCATTAAGTTTATTAAGGATGAGATCGAGTATTAGGTGATCTCATGCCATTTGTAGTTCATGAGGTCAAGATTTATGAAGCTGCAGCCTATTACCTCCCTAAAAAATAAAATGTCTTCTCTCGTGAACTTCATAAAAATGAGAAAAAATTTAAAAATAAAAAATAAAGAAAAAGAAAGAAAAGAAAATGAAAATGAAAATGAAAAAGAAAAGAAAGGGACTAAGAAGAAGATCTTATGGAGGAAATAGAGCCTGAGAATAGATTCCACCCATAGTTCATTACTCCATTCGAATAAGTGAGGAGGATGACCCAACCTCTACTGGGATAAGGAAGAGGCAAGTCCAGAAGGAGTCCAAGAAGTGGAAGACCTCCACACCTACCACCACCTGAGATTTGTCCCAACATGCGGTGAACACTTACTATCTACATAGACTTAGAATCTAGCTCAGAGGATGAGTCATATGTAATCAGCATGTCGACCGACTATTTTCTTCAATAGATCCTATTGGAGGTGACACTACAGCTCGATAGCGATGAAGACTAGGTTCCCAAGCAAAGCATGAATGTATCTAAGTATCTCTTATGTGAAACTATTAGGCAACAAATGGGTGCCTTATCTCCAACCCCACTTTCACCCACAAAAAGTTAAGAGTTTGGTAGTTAAGGAAGCCACCAAAGCATGTGCAATACTAAAGTCCAAAGGTTTTATCTAGGAGCAACATCCTTAAGTCAAGAAGTTATTGTAGAACTTGAGGATGAATCTTTCAAAGAATTAATAAATTACCTTTTGATTGGTTTTGCATTCTTAATCTAGCAAAGAAAGGTCTAATTCCACATACATGGTAAAAGCACAAGTCAGAGTACTTTGAAAGGTTATGGTATAAAAAATGCAAGAGCTCTTAATAAAAACCCAGACTAGGATTTGGTATAGTGGGACCAGTCGACGGTGATGATTATTGGATGGTCATCACCAATCATTTGGAATCAATAGGTTCTTCTCAAATCACATTAACTCATTTGAGGAGGTGTACTTAGAAACTTTAGATGATCCAAATGATCTCCAAGTCCAAGATGCACCCCTAGAATTCAAAGAAGTCAACCATCGATGAGCTCAAAGAAATCAACTTGGGGACTGACGATAATCCACACTCGATGTACATCAATTCCTTATTGAACAAATCTAAAACCAATGACTTAGTTAGGCTACTCACTAAGTTTAAGGACTGCTTTGCATGGAGTTATAAAGAAATGCTTGAATTAGCTCCTAAAATAGTAATTCATAAGTTAGCCATATAGCCTGATGCTAACCCCATCAAGCAAGCTCCTAGATGCATGCAATTGGACATTGAACAACAAATGATTTTTGAAGTCAAGAAATTGATTGATGTTGGTTTCATTTGGGAGGAAAAGTACCCCACATAGTTGGCTAGCGTCATTCTAGTTAAGAAGAATTGCCAATTCTCATATGTGTGGATTTTAGGAATCTTAATAAGGCATGTCCAAAAGATGAATTTTCACTATCAATACCAAAACAAATTGTAAACATTGCCTCATCTCATGTGATCTTCTCTTTCATGGATGGTTCATCTCAATAAAACCAAATAAAGATGGCACCTAGAAATGAAAGAAACACTAGTTTCAGAACCTCGATTAGAATTTATTGCTATAAGGTCATGCCTTTCGCCCTTAAAAATGTTAGTGCCACATACCAGCGGGCCATGACTCGAATCTTTGCTAAACTCATTCATCACCAAGTCGAATGCTATGTCGATGATATCATGGTCAAAAGTAAAGAAAAAGAAGATCATCTCTTTAACTTGAGAGTAGTTTTCGACCGATTAAGATAATGTAATCTTAAAATAAACCCTTTGAAGTGTACATTTAAAGTATCTTTAGGGAAGTTTCTTGGGTTCATTATCCATTGCGGTGAAATCTTGAAGAAGATTAAAATTGGAAATTCCACCCCTAAAATTCTAACCCAGATCATTCCATGGGTGATTGGTATATCTAAGATGCTTTATATCAAACCTATTTTGCAGATGTCAACCATTCTCAGCACTAGTCAAGAAGGATGCCAAGTTTAAGTGGGATGATAAGTGCCAACATGCTTTTGAGAGCATCAAGCAATACCTAATGATAGTGCCAATTTTAGCTTCCCTTATCCCGAGCAAACCTTTGATACTCTACACTACTACATTAGATGACTCCTTTGGTGCTTTATTGGCCCTAGCCAATGATAAGGGGAAAGAGAACACACTCTACTATCTGAGCTATCACCTAATACCTATTGAGGCAAACTATCCACCCATTCAGAATCATTATCTAGCTTTAATTTTTATAGCCCAGAAGCTATGGTACTATATGCTCTCTCATAAAGTAAACTTGATTTCTATAATAAATCTACTATAATATATCATGACACGACTGATGCTATCCAGTCGGTTGGCACAATGGTCCATAATTTGATCACATTTTAACATCACATTGGTACTCCTCCATGCGATGAAAGGATAAGTACTTGCAGATTTCTTAATAGCACATCCACTTTTGGAGGATCCCCACTCAGTGATGATCTTCCTGATGAACAAATCATAAACTTGGGGGACATAAGCATTCACTGCTGGGAGATGTATTTTGATGGTGCGGCTTTCTCTCAAAGAGGAGAAGAACCATAATCCATTCTTCCAGGTAAGGCAGGGGTAGGGATAGTCTTCCTAATGCCATATCATGATATGATGAGATTTTCATATCATCTATCTGAGCTTTGCACCAATGACCAAGCTGAATATGAGGCTCTAATCATTTGTCTGGAGTTAGCCATCTCGCCCGGCATCCAGAATATCAACATCTTTGAGGATTCATAACTAGTTATCTACCAGATCGGAAGTTTCTATAAGGTCTTCAAGCCCAAACTCCATCACTGCCATAAGTACACCATGGAGTTGCTAGCTCAAATCCCAGAGGTCATAATCTACATGATTCCTTGAGAAGAAAATGTCATAGCTGATGCCTTAGCCAAACTCGCTAAAGAATTATCATGTTCAGAAGATGAGTCCATATCGATAAAGGTCCATAGTATACAAGTCCTACATCTTATTGATGTTGAACTCATTGATAAATACTCTCTTGAAGGGGAGGCTGTCATTGCCAATAAGGATGAAGAATTAGATTGGAGGCAACCTTTCATTGATTACCTAAATAAAGGTAAACTACCTCAAGAGAAGTCGCAAACACATCAGGTGAAGCAAAGGGCACTCTCCTATGCCCTCGTGGATAGTTTTTTTTTTATTGCAATTATCCTTCAATCATATGTGGTTATGCTATTTAGACAAATATGAAGTCTGTAAGATCATGATCAAGGTACACTCAAGACTATGCAGGGCACTCTCCTATGCCATCATGGATAGTTTTTTATTACAATTACCCTTCGATCATATGTGGTTATGCTATTTAGATAAATATGAAGTCTGTAAGATCATGATCAAGGTACACTCAAGACTATGTAGAACTCATCAATCTAGTCCTAAGATGAAAGCCAAAATCAAAAGACTTAGGTATTATTGACCAATGATATTTCAGATTGTATGGACATAGCAAAGCAATGTCACCAATGCTAAGTACATGAAGTGGTCCTACACCAGCCACCCAACATTCTACATCCAACATTAGCCACATGGCCATTTGAGTGTTCGGGCACTGACATAGTGGGCCTAATTGATCCTCCTTCGTCCAAAGGTCACTTATTCATTCTAGCTGCTACAGACTACTTCTTCGAGTGGGTAGGGTGATTTTTCTTAGAAAGGTCAAAGCTTAGTATGTGCTCTAATTCTTCAAGAACCATATCATTAATAGATTTGGGGTACCTTGCCGAATCATATCCGATAATGGTACTGCTTTCATGAACACCAAAATCAACAACTTTGCCTATAGATACAACATAAATTGGAGATATTCTACCATCTACTACCCACGAGCGAATGGTTTAGCAGAAGCCTTCAACAAAACTCTCATCCAAATACTCAAGAAGACACTTGACAATAGCAAACGATAGTGGCATGAGTAGTTAGTTGAAGTCTTATGAGCTAACCATACTACTTACCAAACTCAAACATAATCTGCCCCATTTTCCTTAGTGTATGAGTCTGAAGCCATTCTACCATTAAAAGTCCAACTCCCATCATTACGGATAGCTGTGGGTAACAAAAGCATAACTGAACAGAATGCCAAGTTGTGGTTAGAAGAACTCAGAGGTTTAGAAGAAAGATGCTTACGAGCAAGTCAAAACCTCGAGTTATACAAAGAGAAGATGGTTCAAGCTTATAATAAGTTGGTCCGCCCTAGAGCTTTTCAAGTAGTAGAGCATATTTTAGTTCTAAAGAGATAAATTATTTCCCATCTCAAGATGGGAAGCAAGTTTGTACCTACTTGAGAAGGCCCTTTCGCCATAGAAAAGGCTTACCAGGGTGGATCTTACCAACTCATAAATCAGAAAGGTGAATGCCTAATGCTCTTGATCAATGAGTTTATCTAAAGAAATATTATGCATAAAAAATATCCAAAATAATTTTCAATTAATAAAAGTTCCATTTTGATCAAATTTCTTCCAAATTAAAATACTTCTAATTATCAAATTCTTGTGGTGTGTTTAGGGTAGGTATAAGAGAACCTGAGCGGCATCCTATCCCTCATTAGCACATCACAAACATAAAAATTACACACAAACAAAAAACAAATCAAACACAAATCCAATTACTTCGGGCTACCTTGAGTTGAGATAAGACCCCCAACGAGCTTGATCGATTACTTAGCTATTGTGTCTCCCTAGTGGTCCTTTCTGCTTATGAGGATATGAGACCTCATGCTTTCTTCCTAGCATAACCACTACAAACCAATGATTGCCTTGTTAGTATGACGTGTATTATTGCATGACCAATAAGCTACTTTGATGCTGGCTTTACTTAAGAAGATGTGAGTCCTCGAGTTTTCTTCTTCAACTAGCCACCATGCACTAACTAAGCCCAAGTTTATATTTTAGGATTTGTGTAAGACCCCCAATGGCTCCTCTTCCTCTTGACTACTTCAAGCTTGGGTTTAGTCCTCCTTTGTAACTCCCCACTTAGTAGTCACCCTAGGTCGGATAGTTGTTGTCTATCCAATATAGACTATCCCAATGATCAATTCCTCTTAGGAAAATGTGAGTCTCTAATGCTTTCTTTCTAGATTTATCATCGCAAATTGATGGGTACCTTAGCTTGGTTGGTGTTTACTTTGTTGATAGCAACCCACCTGATGGATGACACCACTCAGGAAAATGTGAGTCTCTAAATTTTCTCCCTAAGCCGACCATCGTATACCTATAGGCTTTATATTTCTGGGATTAAGGTAAGACCCCCATTCTATTTGAATTATGTCTTCATAACACCATCTAGACATGACTCAGGTTACTACCATATTGGAAAATTTCCCTTTCTTAGTAACCACCCCTGTGGTTGGAAGCACTGTACTACGGATGTATGGATTATCCCTTGGGTCAGTAAATTTGAGATAGGCCAAAGCTCCCATGGCTCCTTCTTAGTGTGGCCCCTCACAAACCAACAAGGTCCATGCTAAACATATAAAATGAAATCTTTTATGGATTAGAATAAGACCCCCAGAGCCACCTCTTCCCAAGTAAGTATCCTATCTTTTGAGCAATATTAGCAAAACTCAATTTAAGAACTGCCTCGACTATCTAAGTTGAGATAAGACCCCCAGAGGTACTCACTTAGTAGTCTCCCTAGGTCGGGTTTGACTTGTTGGTCATTAGCAAGTCACCCCAATGGCTAATTCTACTTTGGAAGATGTGAGTCCCCGAGCTTTCTTCCTAGTGTAGCTATTGCAAACCAATGGGCAACCCTTAGGTTGGATAGTCTATATTGTATGGCTAGTAGACTATCCCTTTATACTAGTAAATCTATGGTAGGCTTAGGCTTACATAACCCCCTTTTAGTATGATCCATCACAGACTGATAAGGGCCATGCTAAATCAATCAACAAATAAAATCAAAATCAAAATGAATCACCAAACTCAAACCAAATCAATCAACATTTTCAAATAAAAATGAATCTCCAAACTTAAACCAAACCAATCAACATAATCAAACTAGCATAAAACCCAAGCTCAAATCAAAACAAACCAACATGATTTAGATAAATCATACAAATTCAATCAAATTTCAATCCCCAATGGATCCCCCTTTATGCCCTTGACATAAATCAATCTACAATCCAATCAAATTAATGTGAAAATACCCAATGGATATCTCCTCATATCATTGGCATGAAATCAACTCTCAAACAAATCAAACCAAATCCACCTAACTTTCTCATGCCCTCGGCATGGGACGAGTTGCATTGTACAAAGACTATAATTCCATTTACCTCTCCACTTATGTGTGGATAGCCTTCATTTGTGTGTATGATCTTCTCGGATGCTGTTGATCATCTCAGTCAACACCAATATGTATGATATGCCTTGCCAGTTACACCACACCCATTAGGGGTCCTTTTGTTGATGCGCTTTTAGAGTGAGGACTCATCCTTCCCATCTTAGACTTAGGAACCTTCTAGGAATTTGGATTTTCCTAGTCATAAGACACTTCTAGTGACTGAGAGAACACTAAACCTGAGCCTGGAGTCTTAAGAAGGCATACCTAAGCATAGGTTATACCCTAGGACAAATAGGTCAACATATCCTATGACCTAAACAAAAACTCATGCTTGTCCACTCATCCAAAACAATCCTGAAGCCAACACAACCAACCTCAATTAGATTTTGTTTTATATCTAAGCTCCAAGACTAATTAACTTAGCCCTTAACCTAAGTTAATTCCACCATCATCCTATGGATCCAACTTAAAGCCCATTTAAGAAAACCAAAACCAATTGATTTTCACAAAAGCACTCCAACCTTTCAATAGACCATTTTAAACTCTTCTAATACTTATATTTAAATCAATTAAATCAAATGAATCCAATCAACCCAAGTTAGCCCATTTGACCCAAAAGGTCCAAATGAACCAAAATCCAATCAAACCCAAATCAATTGCAATCAAGGACAATAATCAACCCAAAATCCATCATTGAACTCTTCAACACCTAATTCAACAACTCAATTAACTTAATTGGTCCACTTGACCCAAAGTGGCCTAAATGTCCAAATTGACTCAAACTTCAATCTAACCCAAATTGGATTGAATCAACCCACTCAATCTCTTCCATGATGACTATTGATCATCCTTGATTTCCCAATTATAATGAATTGGGTCAAACCAAACTAATTTGATCACTTGATCCAAGTTGACCCAATTAACTCATATGGACCAAACTAAACCAAATCTCATTCCAACCTCAATTGATTGAAATTAATGACTTAAATAAATCATAAATTGATTATTAGGCATGACTCAACCATAATTAAGCTCAACAAAGCCAATTTGGTCTCTTGACTCAAGTTGACCCAATTTGACCTAAAGGACCAAATTGGGCCAAATCAAATCCTAAACCCAATTGATTAAAACCAATGCCTCTATTTAATCATAAATTAATTATTAAACATGATCCAATCTTCAATTAAACTTGATTTGATCAACCCAACCCCAATTGACCTATATAGCTCAAATTAACCAAAAGGGTCAAATTAAACTAAATCATTTTCAAATCCAAATTGATTCAAACCAACACCTATAATAATTCTCAAATGATTAATCAAACCTAAACCAACCCTTCACCTAAGTTAATTTAGCCAATTTGACCAAATTGGTCAACTTAGCCCATTTGACCCAAATGAACCCATATGAGCCAAAATCAAATCCACTCTAAATTAAACCAAACCAATTGTACCAATACATTCCAAATGATCATTTAAACACACCCAAACCCTTGGTTTGACCCAATTTGACTAATTGGTCAACCTAGCCCAATTGAACTTCATTTGACTCATATGGTTCAAATTGAGCCAAACCCAACCAAACAAAGCATGACTCATTCGTGGGTCACCATGGGCTAGCCCAAGTGGACCCAACAAATTATGAACCCGATTTTGGTCAAGACCCTTGAACCAACTCACCCAAATAGAACAAAATCCCCATTTGGAGGGGCTCACCTACTCCCCAAGCCTTGCAACCACCTTTGACCATCCTTGAACACTAGGACCACTAATCCAACCTAACCCAAGGTTGTTGGGTTCAGCCTTGGGTCATGAGAGGGTAAACTCACCCTTAGCCTTCCATTGGTTCACTTAGAGGAGGTACAACCCATCTCAATACATGCCACTACCTTAGCCTCTCAAGCTCCTCCACCTCAGTAATCCACTACCATCTCCAGCCACCTACCCCAGCAAGAAGACTTCCAAAGGCTAAGCCAATCTCAGCCCTTGGATCACTTGGCGAAGAGAGTATACTCCTCCCCATCCATTCAAACTTTACAAAGAGCCTCCTCAGAGCATTTTGAGCAGCCCTAGATATTTTCTCGATTCTCTCATGCTCTCCATCATCAGAGATACCAACCATCATACAAAACTGAGAGCCCATCCTTCCAACCTCGCCTAAACTCCACCAAACTCAAATTAACTCTTCCCACACCTTCCCCTCACTTCGGTAAGTCAAAATGAATCGATCCATGATTGATTTGATCATTGGAATGAACTCTAAGACCAACTTTGGTGAGTGTCATGGTGGTACTTGGTCCACAGAGTAATCGTTAGGGAGACAACTCCAGTTCTTCTCAACAGTGCTTCATCTCTTCAACACCAAGCTGCCTAAGTCGATAGACAGCCGATCTCTAGCTTTAGTGAGGTAAAAATCTAGAAAACCTTAGAAAATACCCTAAGAGTTAGTATTTTGTGAAGAAAGTTGTGATTGCATGTGATTTCCATCATTGGATCCTCTTAGATCTCCTCCCCCTTCTGGAGTTGATCTCAACATCCTACAAGCTCCAACAAGCTCAGATCAAGCGGTCAAAGGTGGATGGTCCGTTTTCAATGCTCCCGATGATCATTGATCCCATTCCATATGATTAGAATGGATGGTCGTGATTTAATCTATTAGATAATTTGATTTAATCTAATAGAAATCATGGGATTAATCTTTACCGTTCGATCCAGATTGACAGTGGGGACTAAATCGTGTCATCCGCCACTAAGTCAGCTATCGCATCGCGCATTTTAAATAACCTGTCCTATGGCACCACATGGAAAGTGCTGTCGCATTAGCTTCCACATGGCAAGTTTAAGAGATTAATTAGGTGATAAAAATGTCATTAAATAGCCAGAACTTTGAAAATTCATAACTAATTATAGAAAAATTTTAAAAATATGAGTAAACCTATTTTGAAAATTATAAATATAGGAGAATTTAATAAAAATAAAACCCATTATTCTTGGTCAATGAATAGTACTTAATCAAGGTTTAAATTTTAGGTTAATTACTCTAATTAAGGCTTAATTACTTGGCCAATTGATCTTAAATTTGATAGGCTGATCCTATGGGATGTTCTCTGCCTCCCATAATTTTCTTGAGATTTATTGACCATGTAATTCAGAGAATTTATAATTTCAATCCTAATTATCCTTCTTAATCAATTTTATAATTATGAAAAAGCTAAAAGAATATTTTAAATAATTAACAATGGTTAATCATTATATAGAATGATTAGGGAAAAGAATTAGGGCCTCCTTCCTAATTAATTTTCCTGAATACATTTTCATAAGAGGGTTAATTAATGCATTTGATTAATTAAATACTAATTAAATAAATTAATGGTAAAATTAATCTAAATTAAAATGATAATTATTTCAGATGATTCAAATTAAATTCATGGGTTCTCTGTTATGTGTTTAATAAAATAAAGACCCTTAAGGAACGTATGGTTAACCCATGGGTGTGGGAAAACCATATAAGTACTTAATTTAGATTCTACCTTAATCTAATTAATTCTTAAACATGAGCTTAATTGCATTAGTTCTTTTTAAGTGCATTGCAAATTTTAATTTCTCATTTGCATATCATTCAAGGCTAATTATTAAGTAGTTAATTAAATTAATTACCTAATGATTTGAACTTAATCAATCCATAAAATTTACTTAATTATTTTTCCTTAAATAGATTAAGACACTAATGCGGGATGGGGTAAAATAGCAAATATCATTTCCCCTCTTTAAGTTTTAATAATTCAAATCCAAAAAATTAAAGTTCATAAAAGACATTAGTTAATCTTAAAGAATTTTATTTGACTTTATTATCCTTAGGAATTAATGTGGTTGTATGTATCATGTGGCAATGTTTAATTATTTTATTTCAATCATTGTAAATTTGTATGTCATTTGATATCATGCATTCATATTTTCAAATAAAAGCAACAAATGAATTTGATTATATCTATATAAGTTGCATGTGTTGACTTAATCCTATTATATGGCATGGTTATTATCACTAATAAATCTCAAACCATTTTCAAAATTATAAATTAATGATGAAGATTTAAACTGATGTTGACTATAAATATTCTATGTTATTTATATTTGCTTATAGCTTAAACAAGTTGAAGGGTGGTTATGTTTTCATGATTCATGTGTATGTTTACATGTGTTTGAATGTTAGTAAGTACAAAGTCTAGAAATCCCAAGAATATCAGGGTTTAAGTAGCCCCAAGGAGGTCTTAGATTACCTCACTTTCCTTGTTTAACAATGGCACGTACGTATTTAATTATATTCATATGTGTATATATGCTAGAATTTGGATAGAGCTTTACTTTACATGAGTAAATAAATTTGCTAATATACAATCTTTTGCATGATTTTCATTCTTATGTTTATGTATACATTTATATGTACTTAAGATAGTAAGTATATAGTCTAGACATCCCAAGAATATGATGCTTTCAGTAGCCCCAAGGAGGTCTTAAATTACCTCACTTCCCTGGTTTAACAATGGCACGTACTTGCTTAAATCTTAAATACGTGTGTATGTATACTTAGCTAAGGAATGTGATCTCTCTTTTCTACCAAAAAGTATGACAAAAATACATATATGTACATTGCATGTATAGGTATGTTAAGTTCAATATCATAAGCATGTTATTAGTGATGAAAAGGATTGATGTAATATTATCCATGTGATAGTAATTCAATCTCATTAATCTTAAGATGCCTTTCATGTTTAAATAAGATTTTTAAACCTAGGATTAATAAAATGTTTAATAAATCATTCACTAAAAGAAACCAAAAATCATAATTACATGCCTTTAGAAAATAACTTAGTGTACGGATGAAGAGGGTCAAACCTCTTTCCTCTCTTCAGAACAATTAGATGCTAAGTAAATATCCAGATGAAATAAAAGAAAATATAAATTAAAAGTCCTTCAATCCTTTAATAACTTGAAGTGGAACATCCCCTAATATTTAACTTAAAAAATTCCAAACTTAGATGATCATAATCCTAAAGCCTAGCTAAGACATACCACACTAAGGCTAAGCACGCATTAGAATACTAAGTCGACACTTCTAGCTCTAAGTTAGATTGTTGTATGTTGTGATGTTATATTTTATTTTGTGATGTAATGTTTTAGACTGGATGTTAAGATTATCTATCGTAGAGGACGTTATTAGCCTAATTATATTTTTATAGGCGATTATGCTAAAAGGGCCATTGAAATGATAAATAAATATAAATGTTTTTGCTTGGAGGTTTCTTATGCTCTTTTGCATAGTCCATATTAGGACAGAACTTGGTTACTCATGTGGTGCTAAGTCCAAATTTATAGAATATAATTGTTGGTTTGAATTTGTGTAGTTAGATTTTATTTTCCATATATATATATATATATATATATATATATATATATATATATATATATATATAATATATATAATTTTGCAAATAAGAATTAGGATTAGGGTTATAGGGTTTAGGATGAGCAGTGTCTAGAAGGCAAAGATTCGAGAGGCCTTATGAAGCCTAGAGCAAAACTAAAGGAAGAAGAGTGAAAGGAAAGCAAAGAATAAAGACCCCCATAGCATTCATTCAAATCTAATTATAATATCCTTTTGTAATTCAAGTTATATAAGGGTAGAGCTCGACTTTCCAATTTCTCTCTTTTTTGAGGTGTACGTTGTTACACGGTCACGCCAACCTTTTATTCTTTCACAAAAAATCTATGACTATTTGATTCTCATGTTTAGCTTCTGTAATAGAAATGGCATGTTTTTCATAGGTATCTTAAAGTTTGATGATTAATTATGTGGCCTGGATGTGGTAGGGTCTTTAAGATAAAATTAATTTTTTCTACCCTCACTAATAACTCATAAGTAAAATTTAAGCATAGCTCAAAACTTCATTTCAAAACCTCGGTTATAATTAAGATAATTAAAAGATCTAGATGAATGATGTATGTTATAACAATCATGCATATCATCTTATCTCGCTCTTTAATAGGGAAGGTTTGCACTCTGGGAATGTAATTGACAGGGCCCCTTGCAGTACACTTCTTCTTGTTGACTTAGCCAATAATGTTACTTCATCATGCATTTAGGCATAATTATCCCAAGCTTTTGTCCAAATGACCCCTTAGCTAAATCATGTATGTTATAATAATCATGCATATCATCTTGTTTCACTCTTGAATAGGGAGGGTCTCCACTCTTGCAAAATAGGGGAATGCTTGACCTGTGAGGGCATCCTTTGTAGTGGAAAACACCTCATCCTACTGATTTAGTCAATAATCTTACTTCATCATGCATTTAGACATAAATATCTTAAGCCTTTGTCCAGATGAATGTGTTAAAAATGATATAAAGAATTGTAAAATTTTTCATTTAGTCTAATTCATGTCTTTATGTCAATCATGATCTAGTCTCTTAGGGAGTGAGTTTAGGACTCTAGGCTCCTTCCTAATTAAATAACTGTCTAACTATTTTACAGTTACATAAGACTAGCCTACATAGTTTTGAAGCATAGGAGGTGCTAGCCACTCCAAATGATTGTAAGTAAGAGTCGATTTTATCTCTCTTGGGTAAACAATTATGTCTCATTATTTTTATTAAACTTTGTTGTGCTTTTATCTTGTGCTAAAGCATCTTAGATTTTGGATTTGAGGCTACTTACTTCATTCAGGCTATGAGCATACATCCTCACCTCTTAGGCATTTCCACAATCCTATGTTGATGGATTATAAGCCCTAGCATTCTAATGAAAATTCCAACTCAAATAAAAATAAACTCTCTCGTTCAAATATATAAAGCCTCACTATAGATTATACTAGAGTGTTCACTAGGATTTCTAGTATCATGAGTGCTCCCTACTTTTCTTCCTTTAGAATCTGAAAATAAGTCTCCCAAATTGAACTTTCCCACTTGATGTCCATAAATGTACAATTCCTTGATAATCTAACTTTGAAGTCTTTGGAGATATTTATTGACTACTTTAATCGAGAGTTTTATTGGGAAATTCCCATTTCCTAGGATATAATTAACTATGGAAGCTTACTTCTAGAAAGAAAAAAAAGAACTCGA
This sequence comes from Cymbidium sinense, assembly GCA_021442155.1. Taxonomy (NCBI): domain Eukaryota; kingdom Viridiplantae; phylum Streptophyta; class Magnoliopsida; order Asparagales; family Orchidaceae; genus Cymbidium; species Cymbidium sinense. Next base: position 54,011,840 of record CM038224.1, on the reverse strand, counting down.
CATAAAATAAACCATGCTTTACTTCTCCATGTAAAGTAGGGAAAAGATCTCTAGTTTATACGAAGATCCATCTACCTTAACAGTTCTTATTAGGTGATTAGGTCCATTGTAGGGTGATATTTTCATCTCTTGAGATGGTACATCATACCTTAATATCGTATCCGATCATTTCAATAAGTACCCCTGAAGATCTACGTAGTGCCCATACAACTCCAAATTAAAACACCACACTTGTAGCTCTAGAGCGATATCATCACCTTGGACAATCATTACCATGGCACAGAGATTAGTATATTAGTATAGAGAAAGATAAAATTCTCCCTAGAAAAGAGAACAAGAAAGTTTATTTCAGGAAGGTTCCACTAGCCCCTGAGCCTAGGGTAGCTTCACCATTTTTGCCACCCTCTTCTCTAGAGAGAGTACCTGTCAAAGTGGCCCCTAACCTGTTAAGAGAAGTGGGGAAGTTATCAAAATTTTACTCTGTACCCGGACCTTCAAGCTCAAAAGTAGAAGTAGAGCTTGAAGATCCACTACCAAATGAAATAATAAAACTTATTTTTGACTGGTAGTCTGAGTTTGTTAAAAACTCTATGAAAGGTGGTTTTATTGCAAATACTTAGCCCAGAGATACAGCTCATTGCATAGACTACTTGTGGAATACTAAACATAAAAAATTCAAATTCTAAAGCTATCATTGGGTTTGGTATTGTTGGAACAATAGATGATGTAGAATATTATTTAATCATAAGCGATCATCTGGATTCAGATCAATTATTTGAAATTCTTCCTAACTCTTTAGAGGAATTATGCATAGAAATAATAAATAAATCTGATGATTGCTTACTTAAAAATGCTCTTCATGAGTTTGAAGATGAAAATAAGTTTACTATTGATGAGTTAAAGGAGGTTAACTTAGAATCTGAAGACCCAAAGCTAAATTTTATTATTTTGTTGGGTCCGTAAGCTCAAGAGTTAATCACTTTACTCTTTGAATACAAAGATTGCTTTGTTTGGAGCTATGATGAAATGTCAGGTTTATCTCTAGATGTCATTGTGCACAAATTAGAGATTAAATTTGATATAATTCCAATAAAGTAAGGTCCTAGGAGAATGCACCTCAAAATTTAATAGCAAGTAATTGTCAAAGTGAAGAAACTGATTGAAGCTAGCTTTATGTGAGAAGAATAATACCCTGATTGGCTAGCCAGAGTCCCCATAAAGAAAAAGAATGGTTAAATATGCATTGTGTTGACTTTATAGACTTGAATAAGGCTTGTCCCAAAGATGAGTTCCCATTGCTAACCAGAACTTATGGTGGACATAACCTTTTCGTATGAGATATTTTCATTCATGGATGGATCATGTGGGTATAACTAGATTAAGATGTCTCCAAAGGTTGAAAAGTATACAGCATTCAGAACACCTATAAGGACTTTTAGTTACACGGTCATGTCGTTCGGTCTCAAAAATGTTAGGGCCACATACCAAAGATCCATGACTAGATTATTTGATGATTTAATTCACAATCAAGTCGAGTGTTATATCGATGATATAGTCATCAAAAGCAAAATAAAAAAAGATCATTTATATAATTCTCACATCATTTTTGAACGATTGTGCCACTATAACCTAAAAATAAACTCATTGAACTGTTCTTTTGGAGTAACTTCAAGAAAATTGTTAGGGTTCATAGTGCATCACCATGGGATAGAAATACATCAAAAAAAAAAATTAAAAGGCATTATAGAAATATCGCCACCTAGAAGTCTTACATAATTAAGATCATTCTAAGGAAGGTTTGCATATTTAATGAAATTCATATTGAACTTATCAAGAAGATGTCAACCATTTGTGGCATTAATAAAGAAATATTCCAAATTCATTTAGGGTGAAAAATGTCAAAATGCATTTGAAAGCCTGAAATAATACTTGATGAATCCTCTTATTTTGGCTGCTCCAATTTTAGGAAAGCCACTGATTTTATATACTACATCTTTGAATGAATCACTTATGGCTATCTAAGCTGTAGACTCATCCTAGTGGAAATGAATTATTTGTCTATTGAGAAATATTGTTTAGCCTTAGTCTTCACTGCTAAGAAACTAAAACATTGTGTGCTTTCTCATGGAGTCAATTTAATCTCAAAAGTGAGTCCATTGCAATATCTTATGACTCTATCAACATTGTTCATCTACATTGGTCGATGATTTTATTACAATTTGAGATCACTTACATTCCTCTTCGTGTTGTAAAAGGATAAGTCATAGTTGACTTCTTAGCAGCACATCCCATACCCAAGATTTCCCCTTTAAATGATGATCTTCCAGATGAGTAGATCATGACATTAGAATGTGAACCTAATGTCACTAGCGAGTTATATTTTGATGGTGCAGCATCATCAAAGAAAAATTAAGAATTAAATTCATCTATCCAGGGAAGGTAGGGATTGGGAAATTTTTATAACCCTAAATAAAGGAATGATGTGATATTTTTATCATTTGGTCGATCCTTGCACAAACAACGAAGTAGAATACGAGGCTCTTATCACTAGATTAGAGCTAGCAATCCTTATGGATATCAAAAACATAAAGATCTTCAAAGATTCTCAACTGGTTATAAACCAAGTGAGTGGAATCTGTAAGGTTTTGCATCTAAAGCTCTTTAGTTATTATCAATACACGATGAAACTACTTGAGAAAATTCCATATGTAACTCTGTATAGAATATCTCATAGAGATAATTCTCTACTATATGCATTGGCTAAGTTTGCCAAAGAAATCATATGCTAGGAAAAATAATCTATTTCTATAGAGATTTAAATTCAATAAGTTTTATCTCTTATAAATTTAGATTACATGAATAAGAAAGCAAAAAAAAATGCAAAGGATAGTCACTCTTATCAAGGTCAAGTAGAATGTGACCGAGGTGACCATTCATTTATTACACGATAAGGGAGGCTTCCTAAAGACAAGTCACCGGAAAATTTAATAAAGAAGCATGCTTTGTCTTATAATTAATGATGTATTATATCATATGCCATTCGATCAAATGTGGTTTACAGACAAGGGAAGCCCATAAGATTGTGACTGTAGGTCTAGATTATGTGGTGCTTACAAATCCAAATCCAAAATGAAAATTAAAATGAAAAGACTTAGATATTATTAGCCATCGATGTCAAATGACTGTATGGAAATTGCTGTCATTGCTATCAATGCCAGATACATGTTTTAGTCCTACATCAACCTCCTAATGTACTACACCCTACGATTGCCTCTTATCCCTTTGAGAGTTGAGGTCGACATCATAGGTCTTATTTCCTTTGTCAAAAGGGCATCATTTTATATTAAGTAATAGATTATTTTATAATGGCTAAAGCAATACCACTGAAAGAAATAAAAGCATATCATGTGTTAAAATTCTTTCAAGAAAATGTCGTATATTGATTTGGTGTTTCTTACCAAATCATATCCGATAATTTTCTATCATTCAAGTCCAAAAAATTAAATTATTTTATGGGTAGACTTAAAATAGATTGGAGATATTCGACCATTTATTATCCCAGGGCAAATGGATTAGCTGAAGTATTCAATAAAACTTTAGTAAGAATTTTAAAAAAAGTACTTGATTAAAATAAATGCCAATGGCATGAAAAGTTGGTTGAAGCCTTATGGGCCTACCAAACAACATACAAGACACCAACTTACACCCCTATGCTTTGGTTTATGGAACTAAAATTGTTCTTCCATTAAAAGCAACTATCTTCATTAAGAATACCAGTCAATAAGAGTATTACAACTGATCAAAATCATAAAATTCAATTGGAAGAACTTGAAAGCCTTGATGGAGGAAGCCTGAAAGCAAAACAAGACCTTGAACTATACCAATCACGTATGGTTCAAGCACATGATAAGTTGGTCCATCCTAGAACTTTTCGAGTATGAACTTGGTTTTGGTTCTTAAACAGCCAATCTTAGCTCATCAGAGAATCTGTAATAAATTTGAGCAAACTTGGGAAGGACCATTCGTAGTGGAAAAAATCTATGAATGAGGTTCTTATCATTTTATTACTTGTAATGTTGAACATCTAATGTCTCCAATCAATGGATGTTACCTAAAGAAATACTATATGTAACTTGTACTCTATTTCAAAAGAATGATGATCAATAAAAATTTTGTTTATCTCTACTACTTTTGTAATGGATATTATTTTTTCCTATGCAATGGTTGTTACAATCCTATATAGTCTTCTTAAATGCAATGTCTTTAGGATAGGAGTAATCCTCTTTAGATCACATTTCCCACACTTACATTGAGCTGGAATAAAGCCTTTCATGACATCCTCTTAATGTATTGTATAGGTTTGGAACAAGCCTTTCAAGACACCATCCCTATTATTCATAGGTTAGGAATAAGTCATTAACACCTTTCCTATTAAATTGGATATTTATATTAGGATTAAGTCATAAAGACCCATCTTCTATTAGCCAAAAAATTTGAATATTAGAACAAGTCAATAAGATTCTTTTCCTCTTTCCTAACTAGCTAAGTTGGATTAAGCCACTAAAGGCCCCATCTTAATAGCTAATCGCATAGGTGTAAGCCTCATAGAAGGCATCCTATTAAATGATACAGTTAGGATAAAGTCATTAAGACCCTTTTCTTTAGAATATAGACTATCTAGATTAGGATAAAGTTACTAAGGCCTCTACTATATTAGTCAAAAAATTAAGAAATAGGATTAAATCACTAAGACCCTTTCGCCATTTAAGCTATTTAGGTTAGATTTAAGGTATTGAAAGCCCTTCTTATTAGCTAGATTTTACTATACAAGGATTTAAGTCATTATGACCCTTATTCTAATTTCAAAAGAAAGAAATGTATGAATGGAATAAGTCAATGAAGACCCCATTCCTATAAGCTATCTAGGTTAGGAACAAGTCATAAAGACCCCTTTCATAAAAGCCAAAATCTTGAGGTTTAGGAATAAGTCAATAAGACCCCTCTTCCTCATTATAACTGTTCAATAAGACATCAATCCTTCGAAGGCTTCTTCTTTATAGTTAACTTGATGAGATTAAGTCACATAGTAGGCATCTTGCCTAAAAGTAGAAACTTTCAGGATATACCTATAGATCCTTTTCTTAGGTTGGCTAGTCATTAAAACTATTCCCTTGGATAATTTATGTAAAAAGATATAAGTCCCTAGGATTTCTTCTTAGTATAGCCATTGAAAACCAATATGATTCAAATCTCTGATAGTCAAGGGTTTGAAGACATCGTCTTTGGCTACCATAACTATGTTAGGATTAGATCTTTCTTTAGATCTACTCTTAATGGCATCTTTATTCTTCTTAAAATTTAGCGAACCTAAATCTCTAGGAATGAATCATTTCAAATTAAAACAAATTTAGGCATGTTTATGCCTATCTTTCACAATCAAATCTAAAACATAATTTGAAATCAAAATAAAATTCTTAAATTGAACACTTCTTCAAGCTTATGCTTGTAATGTTGATGGAGTCAACACAATATGTGCAGATATCTTTGGATAGTCCACTACACATATTGGGATCCATTTATGGACCTCATTTTAGATGAGGTTAATAACACTCCAAACTTAATAATTAGGATACCTAATTTTTCATGTGGAATCTTCTAATTAAGCACATGGGACTATACTTAGTGACTAAGCTCTCGATTGAATTAACTTAATGGGTTTAGTTAAAATTTACCCAAATCTCCAACCTAAACATACATCACCTCAAATTTGAAATTAATTAAGCTTAGATTAAGGTTTAATTATGGAACTAAACCTAATTACCTTAATTAAGCTAAGAATCATAAAAATCTAAGGAAATTCAAATTAAATTTAGACAAACCAAACTAAAATGAAATTAAAAGCATGAAACCATGACATGGAATTAAATAATTCCAAATCCAAATTAAAAGAAAAAATTGGTCAACCCTTTTGACATTGGTTCAATTTTTGTGTGGGTCCCACCAAGTCAAAGGTCAACCCACCAAAATTTGATCAAATAAAATCATTCCAAATAATTTTATTGAAGATATCAACATATTTTAACATGAATTTAACAAAATATAAGTCTAATGTGGACTTAATTAGGCTAATTGGGTCCTTTAACCTAAATGGGCCCAAATGGGTCATACTAGGTTCAAACTAAAAATCAAACTCAAATCAACCCAAACTAATTATGTAAAATCATTTTAAAATGATTATTGAACATAAAAAGTAACCCATCATTAGGTCTAATTTAGTCATTGGACCCAAATAAACCCAAACTTAACCCATTAAGTCCAATTTGGGTCAAATGGGTTTAAATTGAAACAAAATTGAAACAAATGAAATTAACAACTCCAAATCATCTCACATACGTGATTAAACATGATTAGGATCCAAACAAAATTCAATTGTGTTCAATAGTTCATTTTAACCCAACTGAAATCAAACTTAACCCAAATTTAACCCATAAAACCAATATGGGCCAAATTGAATTTCAAACCTTAAATAAATGAATTAATTTGATCCAATGCATTCCAAAGTGCTTGGATTACCTTAATTAAAAGCTTGATACAATCTAATTGAGTCATATAAATCATTTGACATAATTTAGTTCAACCCAAATCCATATGAATCAAAATGGGTTAAGACACAAAGCAAGCAATCCATTAACTTTAAAATCTTTAAAACTTGGTTAGGTCATTCTATGATTTTCTATAATATTCTATGATGTTGTGATGTGAATTATTTTTATTATTTTATGGTATACTATTGTAGATTGGATGGCTAGAATTTATTATCATTAGTCTGGAAGGCAGTACATTATTTTTAGAACTAACCTTGTCTTCTACAAGGGGTTATGTAAAAGGGACTAACGTCATATAAATCTATAAAATTGTTGTTTGCTTACAGGTGTTGAATAGTCATTTAGCATAGCCCATAGGATAGAAGAGCTTGACAAGCAACTAATGTTAATCCCGTATGTTTATAAAATATAATTATTGCATATTTATATTTTCCTAACATTTGTTTTATAGGGCTCAGGATTAATTTTGAAATTAAAATGTAAATTTGAGCTACATAAGTTAGATCTATGGGGTCTAGGATTAGCGTGAGCCTACCAAAAGATCGGAGTAGAGGTCCCCTGTGAAGCCCAATCGAGGTCCCTGAAGGAGACGATCCTAGAAAGAAGACCCATAAATCTAGACTTGTAGTTCTACATCGAGCTATATAATGGTAGAGCTTAGTTGATCGATTGCTCTTTCTTTTGGGGTGTACAATGGTACCAAACTGTATTTTTTAAAAATTAAATTATTCTGATTTATTTTGGATGTGCAATTGAATCAACATCCCATTCTAGGTTTTTTTTGTGTTGTGCTTCCTATGATGAATGCATAGACATAGGCTCATAGGAAAGATTAAATTTTCTACCCAATTAAATCTAATGCAATCAAATGAAAAAATAATAAAACTCAAAACCTCACATAAACTAAAGCCCTAAGAAATAACTTTAAATTAATTAGAAATAATTAGCTCTCAAAAATCATGTAATCATATTACTCTCACTTTTTGAATTAGACACTTCACCCATTGCACATAAGGGGTATCTGACCTATGAGGATGACCACCTTCTTGGGGAAGTCTACCTTTCATTATTTATTTAGCCCATGACTTTCTTCTATTACATACCATGAGGGCATAAATTACATACCCATGGCCTAAAATTATTATTGAGTTAAAATGTATAAAAACTTGAAAAATGTGCATTAGTTAGTGTATTTTATTCCCGACATGATCCTAAGGATTAGGAAGTAAGTATATGATTCTTAGATTCCTTTCTTAAAAATACAATAGCCTAGCCATCTTGCATTTATAAGACTTTGAATCATGAATTTATAATGTGCTTAGGTGGTGTTAGCTGGGAGCCCCTCCAGGTGGGTTGTAAGTCCAGAAGAGTTAGGGATAGATTTGTTCTTTCAAGTGAGAGGAATGGCTGATAATTCTTAAAATAATATTAGGTCAAGCATCTAACTTATCTTAGAAACACATTTAGACTTAGGTTCTAAAGCATCCTCCTTGGAGTAAGTATTCAACCCTAAACATTTCTGCATTCTTGTGTTGTTAGAATTTAAGCCCTAGACTTCTAAGAAAATATCAACTCAAAATCTAAATTAAATTCCAAAGTTTAAAGCCTAATGATTGGATAGTTGAAGTGTCAACTAGGCATCCCAATATCAACAGGCATTTCCTGTTGCATCTCATTTGGCTTCCAAAAATAACTCTTTCCACTTTTGACCAATCCTAATTGAAATTCCAAATATCATTCCTTTTAAAACCAACTTAGAAAATCCTTAAAAATAATGACTTATTTCTTCAATCGAGAGTAATCTTAAGAAGAGACCTTTATTAAGATGTAATTAACTATAGGGGCTTGCCCTTATAGAGAACAATGAACCCAATTTAAATTAAACTCTCTGATACATGAATGACCCATTAGCTTTATGAGTATTTTATTAAATGATCAAAATAATTATAGTAAAATATGTTTATCTTCTAAGATAATATGTTTATTTCTTAATGACACATTTGATCATCCAAATAAGAAATTCCTAAATTTTATCATCAAAAGGATCTATAGATTGACTTTAAAGTTTTCTTTTTTATATAAAGCATACCACTATGGATAGTCACTCTAGAGACTTAATCGGAGAGGATGCCATTATGGACACTTATTCTTCTCCAAACTACTTTATTTTTAACCAAAAACAAGATGCCATTAAGGGACTTACTATTATCTAGTTAGCTAGTAGGAAGTGGTCTTTAATGACTTAATTCCATCCTAAATAGCTAGATTGAGAAAAAGGGACCATCAATGGCTTTATTCTTGATTCTCAATATTTAGACTAATATGCAGGAGACGTGTGGACTTAGTTCCCAACCTAAATAGGAATTGGGCCTAAAATAACTTATTTCCATTCTAAATTTCTTTTATTTTGCACTAAAGAGGACATAAGGACTTAAACCCCTAATCTGAGATCATAATGAAAGGGGCATTGATGACTTAATTCTAACCTAAATAGCTTGAAAAATAAAGGGGTCATGATCACATAATCCTATGTTCACCTTTTTGAAAGGATGCCTAAAAGGACTTACTCTTATTTGGTTAGCTATTAAGAATGGGCTTTAATGACTTAATTCTTACTTAAATAGCTAAAGGGAGGAAAGGGATCTTAATGACTTAGTTCCTATTCCTCAATGTTTTGACTAGTAGGAAAGGAGTCTTAATGACTTAATCCTATCCTAGGTAGTCTATTTGTTAGGAAGGAGTCTTAGTGACTTAATCTTATCCATTCCATTTAGAATAGATGCCCACTAAGGGACTTACTTCTATTTTGTTAATTATTAAGAATGGGCAATGGTATAATTCCTACTTAAACAAAGAGTGGAAAGGTCTTGAGACTAAATTCTATGCTCAAATTTTGACTAATAGGAAAGGAATCTTGGTGACTTAATCAACCTAGGTAGTCTATTTAAAATGAGGCCCTTAACATTGAATCCATTCTAAAGATTAAAGGGCATTACACAAAATTTAAAGATAAAATTAAATTTGAAAGAGATGTTAGGACCCAAAAAAGCTTTAAAAGTAGGGACAAACATAATTTTATTGATCTTCATCTTTGCAATTAGAGTACAATTCATACATAGTACTTCTTTAAGTAACATTCATTACAAGTTATCAGTTGATAAGAACCTCCTTTGTAAACTGTTTCCACAATAAATAGTCCTTCCCATGCTAGCTCAAATTTGCTACCTATCTTGTGATGAGCTAAAATTGGCTTTCTAAGAACCAAGTTCATATCTCCTACTTGGAAAGTTCTAAGATGGACCAATTTATCATTAACTTGAACCATACATGATTGGTGATATTTAAGGTATTGTTGAGCTCTTAGTTGTTTTTCTTTAAAACTTTAAAGTTATTCTAGTCAAAGGTTATGATTTTAACCTATTGTGATGTTATTAGCTACTATCTTCAAAGAAGATAGTTGGACTTCTAATAAAAGAATAGCTTCCATAAACCAAAGCATATGGTGTGATTGAGTTGGTATCTTATATGTAGTTCGATAGACCCATAAGGCTTCAACCAACTTTTCATGCCAATGAAGATTATATTCATTAAGAACCCTTTCCATAATTTATACAAGTTTTATTAAAAGTTTTAGCCAATCCATTTGCTCTAGGGTAATAGATGATCAAATATCTCCAGTCAATGTTATGTTTAGCCACAAAGTGATTTATTTTAGTGCACTTAAATGATGGACCATTATTAGATATGATTCAATGAGAAATACCAAAATGATATACAATATTTTTCTAAAAGAACTTAACTAAATGGTATTTTTTAACTTCTCTTAGTGGAATTTCTTCAGCCGATTTAGAAAAGTAATCAATTGCAGCCAATATAAAATGATGCCTTTTGATGAAGGAGGGTCAATATGGCCTCCAATGTCCATCAACCTCAAAGGCCACAAGGAAATTATTGGATGGAACACACTGGCTAATTTACACGTGTATTTGGCATTGATGGAAATAATGTATAATTTCTATGCAATCATTTAACTTTAAGAGCCAATAATATCCAAGTCATTTAATTTTTAATTTTAATTTAGGTCTAAGAGATGAGGAATTATGCTCATGGCCTGTAAAGGGGAAAAGTAACCTCAGAACCTAAATCTAGGGAGCTTCGATGAAGGCCGGAAGCACAACCTAAATCTAAGGCAAAAATCGGTAATTGATTTGCCTCTACAAGAGAGGACAAACCACCCGAGAGCTTGGACTTACAATCGCCTAGGGGTGGATACCAACTAACTTCTCCTACGAATTTAAATACATGTAGGCAAGTTTTTATGCTTATGAAAAATAGCTGGGTTGTTATTATTTAGAAAGACACTAAGCCCTTAAACTCACTCCCTAAAGAGACTAGATCATGTAAAGAAACATGCTTCAAATGACCTAAATCTAATGCAATTTAAATTTCATTTTATTTTTATTTTTGGACAATCATTTTGACTCAGGCTAATAAGGCTAATAGGATTTTTGATGACCAATGCATGAGAAATCAGATTATTGGCCAAAATCATCGAGAAGGTAGGAGGTGAGTTTCCACCACGGCCCTTAAAGATCAAGCTAGATTCTCTGGCAAAGGTGGAAGCCCTCCAATCAAGAGTGAAATAAGATGCATTTATTCATGATATTATAAAGAAATGCTCATCCAGCTAAGGGGTTGCTAATTCTTTTATCTTGATTTTAATCCTAAGCTTTAGGTGAGGTTATGAGTTGTTTAGTTTTAATTTGACTTGTTAAGTTGGGTAAAATATTTATTTTTCCCTAAAGAGGCTAATCCACATTTAGGCCATACATAAAGCAAGGAAGAAACTAGGAAAAGCATGCCACATAATGCAAAATCTAAACAAATCATCAAACAATTTATAAATCTAATCGTAAAAGGAATAAATGTTCGTTTGGTCGCACCACACAACCAAAAATATATGAAGCTCTACTCTTCTACAACCCGAATTATAAATAAATCAAATTACAATTTAAGCAAAGGAATTCATTATTTTGGGGGTCTTCAAGCTCTATTCTTCTTTCTTCTTTCTTTCTTCTACTTTTCTTTCTTCTTCTTCTTTTGGTTCCTCTTTTGGAAGGTTGGATGGTAGATGCTCCAAGGCTTCACATGGTGCATAAGATAGGATCTTATGACCAATGCTTATCCTAATCCCCCATAAAAAATCATTCCAAAATCCCAAATATATAAATTTTTACATGAAAAGTAAAAAAAGAAATCTAACTACCACCTGCAAAACAAAGGTCAGTTAAATCACACCACACAAATCCCAAGCATGTATATTAGACTTATCACCCCACACATGGGTGATTAAGTTCGCCTGGCTTATGGATTATGCAAAGGGGTATAATCATCTGCAAACAAGAAGCTTATATTTTTTATTTATGATACTTAAGCACAATCCGCAGAAAAGAATAATGTTAGACTAAGCATGTCCTACCATTCATTCTATGAGCATACACCCTAACATTTAGTCTAAAATATATATTACAAAATAAAATATAATATCAAACCATGCACCGACCTAACTTAAAACTAGAAGTGGTGACTTAGGCTAATGTGTGTGTTCTAAAAATTTGTGTGGTATGCTTAGCTATGACCATAGGTTAAAATTTTATAAGTTTGAAGAACATGTTCAACTTAGAGGAGGGTTTCATTTATGTTGTTTAAGTGTTTTGGGTTTTTTATTTCATTTTTAATTTATTTTGAGTGAAACCTACAAATTAATTATATAAAGAGAGAAAGAGAGAACTTCTCTTTCCTTCCCTAATCCTTAAGTAATTTCTAAGGTAAGTTCACATTTTAATTTCATTTAGGTGAATGTTTCTATTAAATTTTTTTAATCAATCCTAAGTTTAGATAAATCCTAAATAAACCTATTCAAAAAGAAAGGCATTTTAAGATTAAATAAAATGAATCAAAATTCACATAACACGCATTACTTCATTTCTTTCCCAACATATATAACATGCATATGGATGGACCCTTAACATATCTATATATGCAAATGAGAGTGGTTAACACACTTTATGATGCATGCTAAGTAATCCATTTAAGAAGATTTAGAAGTTGAATATGCATGATTTTTCTTAAGTAGAAAAAGTTTTCATTATCCAAAATTTCACATACATATATGAAAGTAAGAAAGGCATAAGTGAGTACAATGCCATTGTTTACCAGAGGTGTAAGGTGCAAGACCTACTTAGGGATACTTAAAGCCTCGCAAACTTGGGGTTGTCTAAACAAATATACCACTTTCCTTAAGTACAAACATGTATATAAAATAAATGAAATAGAAAAGAAAGATGCAAAAGTTGTTTAATAGATTTATTTTATTTATACAACTTATTCATGCAATTATAGACAACCCTTTCTAGATGATAGCATAGGTATAAATAGGGTATATAATTAAGTAAGTGTTAGGTTCTTTTCAAATGAACCCTACATCTTACCAACTCCTATTCAAAACTACGCTAACATAAGAAAGGAGGGAAAGGCTACACTAAACATGACTTTATAATCCATCACATGCAAGCTTATAATTAAAGTATAAGTAGCATACTTTCAGATTTGATATTTCATTTATAAGTTTTGAAAATATTTTGGATTTAGTAGTGATAATAGCCACTCATATTTTACTTTAGCCAACACATGCACATTTGACATAAAGTAAACAATTTTTTTTAAAATTTGAAACATGAAATTATGAATGCATGAATCACATGATATACAACTTAACATGTTGTGAAAGATCCAAAGCCATTAAAGTATGTAAACAAACTCACTTAAATCCTAAAGGCATTCTTAAGGAATAAAAAAATTTAGAATAAATCAAAGTGAATTTCAAAATAATTTTTGTTTAGTTTGAAGTTTGATTTAATTTTGAAAAGGTGAGATGAGTTTGTTGTTTCTAACCCATTCCCACATGTGTTTTGTATTTTTATTTAAATTTCAAATAATTAAATCCATTTTTAATCATTGATTAGCTTAAGGTATGAATTTAGTAGCTTAATAAACCCTAACCTACAGCACCTTAGAAAAATTAACTAAGTAATTATGAGCTAATGAGATGACATAAAACTCACAAGAAATTTAAATTTGCAATGCACCTAATAATGAAAAGACCTAATGCAATTTGACTCACAGTTAAAATTTAATTAAGCTAAGGGGTTTAGATTAAGTACTTTAAAATACCTTTCACACATGTAAATTAGGTTTTAATTTTCTTAATTAAAGGCTATTGAACACCTAAGCATCTACCCAAGGTAGATTAATTAAGTTCTAGAACTTTTTAGAATTTTTGAAAATTGATTAAAGGGATAATTAATCAGTTAACCTTTAATTAAGAGGGGATTAAGGAGATAAAAGAGGGTTTAGGAAATAGCTTATGGGAAATGCCCCAAAATTATTTCATAAATCCCTTACTCACTGGATCTGACCTTAATCAAACTTAATCATAGGGTAAATACACTAATCATACCTTAATTACCCATAATTACATGAAAGGGGTAATTAGGAAATGAAATAGCAATTTTCCCAACTAAGCCCTCAATAAAACTCAAGAAAATTAGGGGAGACAAATGTCATCCCCTAAAAAGAACCCTAAAAATTTGAGATTAATTGATGATCTAATTAAAGGATAATTAGCTAATTAAGATTCTCAAAGAAACCTAAATTCAGAGAAAAGGGTAATTCAAAATACTTTGAAATCATTTTAAAAATATTCTAGATGAAATTATCATTCCATAGCATTTTTTTCTTTTATTTTTCTAATTTTTCTATGAAGAGTTATGAATTTTAGAATTTTTATAGATTAATCAGGAAATAATTACGCATTTAACTAATCCCCACTTAATCCTCAGTGCACGGCGCGACGCGTCATGGCGGCGGTCAACATGCTTTACATGCGTCGTGCCATGAGGGTGTGACTTAAATGTCACATCCCAAATGGTGGTGGTGGCGCACTCACTAATATATTCGACCATCTGATCAAAGATCGGATGGTTAAGGATTCACCTGCAATTTAAAATAAATAAAGGATTTCTAAAATGTGTTAAATAATCTCAGCTGTCCATCTAAAATGTGCAGAAGGATGGCTGAGATGAGCTAATTTCTTTCCTGAGGATCAATGGAGACCGTCCATGATCTAAGGGGAGATCCAAGCCCACTCTAGCATGGAATCATGAAAAACTCAACCCACACCATCTATGCATAATTACCAACCTATCCAACGATTTATTCTAATTCAATGAACATTTCTTTCACAAAAGACCAACACCTATCAAGCTAAGTGGTCAAAAAATTATATACCTCACTGGAGATGATCGCTAGTGCTCGAGCTCGATGAGGTAGCTTTGTCTAGTGGAGATGAAGCTCTGTTGAAATTCCTAGGCCTTGGTATTGAGTGGATCAATGGACCAACACCCCCTTCACTTTGACTTTGATCCAATTGAGCTCTTCCTTGCTGAACCAATCAAAGCTTGGGCAAGTTCAACTTGACCCTTTGATGGAGTGTGCAAGAGGAATTGGACTAAGATCAAGTGTAGAGGATGTTGGCTAATGGATTGAGCTCCCCTATTTTACATTATCCAAAATCGACAATTAGGGAATTCAAATCCTATCTAAGAATCTTAAGAAGGCTCTGAGATGGTTGCTCAGGGTTCCTAGGCTCTAATCGACAATGAGTGAAGTGAAATTTCATTGAATTAGAGGGAGTATATCTCCCCCTATGGCAATCAGACGGCCGAGCATAGGCTTGTGGTTTTGATCCAATTGACTAGATTAGGGAGATTATTTAGGCTATTTTGAGTGTGCACATGGTCAGTTTGATCCCTTGAGTGGAATGCCAACTTCCTATGTGTAGAATTTGACCTTAAGAAGGAATTTGAAAACTCAATTTCAAGCTATGTGGTCGGGTTTAGTCTATGGGTCAAATTGGCTGACCCAAACCCATTGGGTTGGGTGCACCACACATCAATAAGTCCCCTTGAGCTTTTAGGAAAGCCTCAAGTGATTGTGAAGAGGGTATGACCAGAATACCCATGGGCTAGGCCAAAATTTATTTTATGGCCTAGGGGTAAATGGTCATTTTCTATTTTTCCACTTTGGACATGTTGGGTATGTGGAGAAACTAGGTTTGGCCAAGTTTCATTGGATTTGGAATCCATTTGATAGGGTTTGGTTCTTGTTAACCCATTTAGATTAAAATGGGTCAACTTGGGTCAAGTTGACCTAGGTCAAATTGGGTCAAACCAAGGGCTGGGTTGAGTTCATATGACCATTTGAAATATTTTGGTGCCTTTGGTTTGGTTCAATTTGGTATATATTTGGTTTTTGCTCACATGACTTCATTTAGCTCAAATGGGTCAAGTTGACATATCTGACCCATTTGACCTATTTGGGTTAGGTCAAGGGTAGGTTTAGGTTAGGTTAGTCTTATGGAGTGTATTGGCATCTTTGTTTCCAATCAATTTGGGTTAGGTGGAATTTGGTTATGTAAGGTTTCATTTTAGGTTAAGTGTTGACTTGGTCAACCCTTAGGCTTGACTTGGTTTGACCCAACTTGATTGATTGATCATCCCATGATGATTGTTGATCATGATGAGAGGGATATATGAGTTTAGTTCGATCCAATTTGGTTAGGATCAAAAGTTGGATCATAAGGGTACTTTAGGAAACTTTAGGCCAAGTGAGCTTAAGTGGATCAAATGGCTTGGTCAAAGCTTGATTTGAAGTTGTTTGATCTTGTATATGGACTTATGATTGAAATATAAATCCATTTACAAGTGGTTTGAAGTCAAATGGATTTTGATCCATTTGAAAATTTCATATTCAAAGGAAGAATATGAAGGGGTCTTGGGTGGTTTGAATTTTAAATTGGATTTTGATTTAATGACTGTAGTTTGGATTTATATATCAGCTCATGATTATAGGATTGATTGAACCATGAGAGAAAATCAAGAGTTTGGCTTGATTTGAAAGTGATTTGGCTAAGTTAAAAATTTTAGCTCGAAAGGCTTAGATTTGATTTTGAGTGGATTTCAGTTTGATTTTTGGAATTGGTTTTGATTGTTTGAATTTATATTTCATTTATATATGTGAATATAAATTTATCATGAAAAATTTTTAAGAATTTGAAGTGGTTTAATCATGATTTAGGTTAAATCCATTAAAGGGAATTTAAAGGATTTAAATAAATTATTTAAATTGAAATTTAATTTTTGAATTTGATTTGATTGATTTATATTTATATTTCATTTATATATGAGAATATAAATGAGAATACAAATAAGTTTTGAGAAAATTCCATGAGTTTGAATAGGTTTGATCAAAGTTTAGGTTAAATTCATTAATGGGAAATTAAGGAATTTAAGGAATTTTCAAGGATTTTAAATTTGGAATTTAATTTTTGGATTGGATTTGAATGATTTATATTTATATTTCATTTATATATGAGAATATAAATAATTTTTGAGAAAATATTCTGAGTTTGAATTGATTTGATCAAGGTTTAGAGTTAATTTTGGCTAAGTCCTTCAATGAAAAATTAAAGGGACTTAAGAAGATTTTCATGAATTGATTTGGAATTTTGAATTTGACTTGATGGGTTTGAATTTATATTTCATTTATAAATGTGAATATAAATGAGAATATAAATGGATTATGAGAAAATCTCAAAGCTTTGAATAAGTTTGAATCACAAATTTGGCTAAGTCCTTAAGAAAGGGTTAAGGACTTAGGAAATTTGAACATAGGAATTTTTGATGGATTTTGATCATGGGTTTCAATCATAGATTTCAATCATGGATTTCAATCATGGAATTGAATCGTGGAATTGATTTGAGTTTATAGAAAATCAAATAGAATTGATTTGGAGTTTGACTTGAAAGAAGGAAAGTGATGAATGATTTATGCTAAAGGGTAGGAGATTTTCCTAACACCCCTAAGGCATGACCTATTCCTATGGCTAACTCTTCTAAGTCTTTTAGAGCTAGGGGAGTGTACATCTAATCACTAGATATATCTTAATACTAAGGAACTCCTAAAGCCTAAGAGAGATCCTATGCCTAAGATGGAGGTGTTGAGAGCTCATTCTAAAAATGAGGTCAACACTTCCTCAATCCCACCAGAGAGACTCGCCTCTAAGGAATATATCACTATGTTGAGTGTGTGACCTCTGTATCCCTAGAGAAGAGGAAGGAGGAGAGGAGGTACCTTTGATTCAATGTAAGAGAGTGCTAGTAAGCCAAATGGTTAGACTAGCTATCACGAGGGTAGTTGTAGAGGAATGGCTCTCTAAGGTGAGTTTTGCCTCTTATCACATATTACAAGCATTTTATATTTGCATCTTAAACTTTTTTTTGAGCATATATGATTTTTTCTAGCATTCAAACCTCGACAAAGGATGGTGAGGACCACTCCCCAACCTTAAGTTATTTCTTTTGATAGTTCAGGTAGCATTATAAAGTCACTTCACCTGTCCATGGGTGATTAGCTTGGCCATTTCCTGGGTTGAGAGGAATTCTACTTACTTGATAGGTGGCTTCCCTTTCCAAGAATTAGGCTTATAGAAAATCTCACAATTGAAATTTTTTTCTAAGTTTTAATGAATTTCTTTCTCGATGACTCCACTTGTCACGACTAAACCAATGGCACCGCGAGACTTGGTGGAGAGTCCACATCTTGCAGAAGTGACCATCGAAGCTCCTACTATTGCAACCAACTTCACTCAACTGACATCAAAAAAATGATAGTTAGATTCCCATTTCTTACTCACAAAGATACCGACGAGTTTATGAAAGACAAATCTACTCGATGACCACAAAGTAATATGAAAAAAGAACAATGAGTATTCATAGATTCCTCCAAGGTCATCACTCTATAAGGAGACATCACCCTCCTACTAGAATCCCTAAACATGTTCAAGCAGGATATAGGAAAATTGTGATCATAATTGGAGTTAGAGTTATAGTGGCAACAATCCTTAGAGGTGGAGTAACTTCATGACCATGAGCTCTGAGATAATATTTCTATAGAACTTGTTCAACTTGCATGGTATTTCACTTCTCCTTTATGGAAAAAGATTTTTATTTGATTATATGTGCAAGAAAGGTGGCACCATTGAGATCTAACACTCGGACCCTATAATAAAATTGCTGAAGAAAAAATGTAATTGGGTTATAGTGAGTGTGTTGTACTTTGTACCCTTGAATAAAGATAACAAAAATTTTGTATTTTCTCTACTTGTGAATGTTAATTAATTTTTTACTATTGTGCAATAATTATTTCTTTATAACCCCTGACACTTAAAATATTCACAAGATTCTGATAATCAATTCTTCACTTAATGCTTGATGTGACACACATGTTACCACGTCTTTTTACCACATCTATAAATTAGTCTTGACTATAGTAGCTAGGACTATATTGATTTCCTTTAAGGTGTGCAAGTAAAATTTATTTGCGAGTAGAACTTTATTGCCTTTTCATCACCAACAAGTATGGCAGCTGAAAAAGGTTGCCTCCACTTTTCATCAAGTACCAATCTAAGAAGTCCCCTAGCTAGACTCCTCTATCGAGACCTCCATTTTTATGAATATTATAGTGGTGACCCAAACTTTATCATGTGACTGGCCAAAAAGAGTGAATGTCTGAACTTGGTTAGAATGCACGAGTTATGCATTCCACTTTCCCATTTCTAGAATGGGAACCAAACTTACTCTTCCTCACAAGCAGATCGACATCCCTGATTTCTTTGGAGTGGTGCCCGCCCAAGTCCTTCCCAACTCGGTGGAGAGCATCACTATTTTCACCTTGTGTCTACAAGAAGAGGGCATTCTATAGATCCTAAACCTTTTTTGACAAGCATCCATTGTGAAAGGCCACCAAGATGGGATTGTTTAATTTTCATCATCTTTGTTGAAAATGCATGGTATGTAAGGTGCAAAAAAGTGCTCACAGCTTCTATTTATGAAGAGTGCATCTCTGGTCATGTCCCTCTTCCTCTTAGCCAAGAAGGGCCACCAAGCTCAATAAGTGTGCGAGGAGGAGGAGGTTATGGTAAGGTTGCAGGACCAAAGCTTGAACATCTCTCTACATTCACTTCGATAAGGTTACCATCACTTTTAATAATTCTCCTTTATACTTGACAAATAATTTTCACCTTTGGTGACTCTTTATTCTAATTCTTTCCCTTCTTACATACTCATAGAAGTGGTGACTCCCATTGTCCTTAAGCTTAACCTTGACATGCTCCAAATCCTCGAGGAAGGTGAGCATGAGATTGGCGAGAAAGGGGCCAATGGCAAGGACCTAGCCTCTCTCGAGGTCGACAAGGATGAAGAAGAGGAAGGGGAGCTGAGTGTGGCTCTCACTGAGGTTACTGATGAAGCAGAGCTAAGCACACCTCCTAGAAAGCCAAGAAAAAAGAGTCCTGAGCTTAACTCCTTGTAGTTTCCAACAAAGCAGCAAGTTTGTGGAGGGGGAGGAACAAGGCGAGGGCTTAGAGAATAACTACACTCCAAACTTGTGTGAACCCACACGTGAAGCCTATGATCTTAGCTCATCCATCTTCTTCCAAGATCTGGATGATCTTTTGGGTGACTTCCTAATGCTCACCTCACACATTATCATGACCTGTGATGATGGCAAGTTGACATGAGAAGTCTGTCATAAGTTTTTTGAGAAGAGGAAGGAGGCCTTTATGTGTAAGTCCTAGCTAATGAGTATTATGAAAAAACTAACATCTCTCAAAGAAAAGCACAAGGACCTTTAGGTTAAGGTTGCTTGCCAAGAAGATGAGAAGGAACGAACAACTCTAGAGCTTAATCTCCTTGTGGAGATGAAGAGATAATTAAAAAAAGGAACTCTCGCATCAAACTGAAGAGTTTTAGAAAAGAGAAGCTAAGTTCATTGGGATTCTTAATTATGATGAGTACTAAGAGCTCTTACATTACAAGTTCAAAGATGAAGCTCACTTTATCATCGCCAAGTTGGTGAAACACGACCACCTAGTTGCCAAGTTTTTGGACTTCTTAAAAGTACTTGCACTCACAGACTCAGATGATGATGATGATCAGGGTAGTTTTAGTTGACACATCTTTTTCTCTTTCATTTCTCTATAAAATAATTTTTTTCTGAGTATGATGTTTATATATTATTGGCTCAATTGTAAAAATGTTTTACATAAATTAAAATCATAAGTATATTTTTAATCAAGTGTATTTATTTGAGTAGTGACTAGATTTATTTTCTTACTGAATATTTTTTGAATGAATATTTTATCATTAAGCTAGTACTCGCTAATTGATGTGCAAATAAACCTACTCATAACTTATAATATTTGGATCACTGATTAATGGAAAGAACATTTTAAGATGTCACTTTAGCATTGTGAGATTATGTATACTCATCAATTTGATACACGTTCATCGATAACTCTGCTTAGGCCTTGAAATATTTAGAGATTAAATGCAAGAAAGAACCTTCATATAAAGTCATGTTCAAATGGTAAGTTTGATATACATTTTTAGTAGTACCTCACTTGTTGTTGCCTAATTATATCTATAATTTAGAATATCTTAGGTCACTAATAAAATGAGGGTACCTTCCATACATAGTTGAATTTTATGGTAGTCTCCTCTTTAAAGAATTAACTTGACTTCAATTAGAAGAATTGGTCTTTTCCTTAGTCACGGCCTTATGGCGGTCTTACACTATAATCAAACCATACTTAGTGTTTATCTTTTTAACTGCCAACTAGGAGAGTTAGTCTTTTTGAGTTTAGTTATCGATCTCATGGGATGTTGATCTAGTACTTTAGTCACCAACCATACAAAGTGTTTGTCTTTTTTGAGTATGGTTATCGACCTCATGGGGTGTCAGTCTTACACAACATCTTTCAATTGAATAAAGTTTTAGCCTTTTTAGTTATCAACTAGAATAGTTGATTTTTTGGAGCTTTGTTTGCAACCTTATGGGGTGTAAGTCTTTTAGTTGACAACTAGGAGAGTTAGTTTTTTATGTTCAGCTATCGATCAACATCACTAGGTGTCCCTTACACTATAGCCAACCGCACCGAAAGTGTTGGTCATTGAAGTTGCCAAATAAAAGAGTTGGTATTTTTGAGTTTGGTTGACCACATAGAGTGTCTCATACACTATACCAACTTCTGACTCTGCATCTTTTAGTTGCCAACTAAGAGAGTTTATCTTTTTTAGTTTAGTTGTTGGCCTCATGAGGTGTAAGTCTTTTTAGTTGCTAACTAGAAGAGTTGTTCTTTTTCAGTTAAGTTGTCAATCTCATGGGTTGATCTTACACTATAATATCCAACCACATAAAGTAGTCTTTGTAGTTGCCAACTGGGAGAGTTGGTCTTTTTGAGTTTGGTTGTTGACCCATAGGGTGTTGGTCTTACACTATAGATCTTGTAGTGTTGGTCAAACTTGTGGGTAATTTATTTGACTAATTTCTTGAGCCAAGTGTGGCTCGATATGTATTTGGATCTTCTACTTGGGCTTTTACTGCTAGCTGAGTGGTACTTTTTTTGGCTAAAAATGGCACATTGAGTATTTTGAATCATCACATAGCTCCCTAAGTATTCTTACATCAAGGGCTTGCTTGAATTAACATCAACATTTCTCAGGCCAAGAGTGGTGCACCAACTATTTAGATCTTATACTAGGGTCTTGTAGCTCACCGAGTGAGATAGTTAGACCACAAATGGTGTGCCAAGTATCTTAAGTCATCACATAGCTCCTCGAATACAAGAGTCACATCATAATGTTTAAGTATGCTCCTTTGGTTTTTATCACTATTTTGTCAGTTAACTTATTTAAGGAGCAAAATAAAAAAAAATTATCATTAAAAATGGGAAGATACATGATACTCAAAATTAATAAAGTGGGTACAAATTATAGAAATCTTTCCTTAGGGATAAAATTTCTTCAAGTTTCTAACATCCATATCATTGGTATGCCCTCACTAGAATGAGATTGTAGTCAAAATGCACTAAGATCGACTTGGTCTTTAATTATGAAAGGTTCATCTAAATTATGGACTAGCTTCTAGAACAATCCATCGAGCAAGCATCTACTTTTCTTCAGCACTAGGTTGCCACTTTTAAAATGCTTCTCCTTCACATAATGATTGTAGTACTTGGTCATTCTTCTTTTTTTTTATCTTGTCTGAGTGATGCCTCAATCATAAGTTTTTCAAGCATGTTAACTATGTCTTCTAGGGTTTCCAAGTTTGCCTGAATCCATTTTCCATCTTTATCTCCCATTCTTTCCTTTATCAAGACTCTTTGACTCTGGACTTCATACTCGATTGACATAAAGGCTTTTATGCTATGTTATAATGTAAAGCGTGAGTGTCCTATTGCATTAGGGGGAGTTATTCTAAGTGCCTAGAGTATGGTGAGCAATGTGTCTACCCATTTAGTATGATTAGTTTTATTTTCATTTTCATTTCACCATTTTCATTTTTATTCTAAGTGCCACAAACCTTTTTTTTGGCAAGTTAAGGATCTTTTTTTGGCAGTTTCTACTTATTTGTTACTTTAGGTGAGATGCACTGATGTGAACTTTAGCTTGATCCCTTGAGACTCACCAAACACCTTTAGACCTGAAATTCGCCCATTATCAATGATGATCATGGCAAATAGTACCTGCAAATGATGGAAATTTAAATAAAGTTTTTTACTACCCTGAAATAATCGATAATGACTAATATGAATCTTCTTTACCGACTAGTGACTGCAATGGACCTATCAGATCCATCCCCTAAATAACAAATGGCCAAAGATTAGATATGACCTCATTTTAGATGAGGTTAATATCATTTCTAAAATTAGTAATTATGACACTTAATCCTAGATTAGGAACTTCCTAATTAAGTACTTAAGACACTACATTTAGTGACCTAGTGCATCTTCTTTGGGTTTAATCTAACCTAATGGGCTTAGGTAAACTCAACCGAGATTCCAAACTTGAATTAAAACAAAACAAATCCAAATAAATCAAAATGAATTCAAATTAAATTAAATGAATGAATCCAAATATAAATCAAAGTCAAATCTAGTCAACCCTTTTCACATAAATTTGACTTATGTGGGTCCCACCAAGTCAAAGGTCAACCCACCAAAATTTGACCAAATGATCCAAATGGTAAAATAAATATCTCTAATCAAGAATCTATAGAAATTTAAATTTATTTAGTCTTAGGTTAATTAGATCACTTGGTCTAAATGAACATAAATGGGTCCTATTGGATTCAAACCCAAATCAAAAAATCAACTCAATTTGCTTATTTAAAATCATTTGGAAATGATAATCAAACATAATCCAACTCATAATTGGGCCTAATTTGGTCAAATTGGTCATTTGACCAAAATGAATCCAAGCTTAACCCATTAAACCCATTTTACGTCAAATGGGTTCAAATTGAAATAAAAATGAAAATAAATAAAACTAATAACACTAAATCATTTCACAGATATGGTTAAGCATGATTGGAGTCCAACCAAAATTTAATTAAGCCAAATGAGTCATTTGAACCCAATTAGAATCAAGCATAATCCTTTTAAGTCTAAATAGGTTAAGGTGAAATGAAATCCAAAATTAATTCAAATCTTAAATGAATTAATTAAATCAAAACTTAATAAATTATTAATTAAACATAATTGAACCCAAAATTAAATGAATTAAATCAAAATAAATAAAATCAAAACACTTTGTATCCCAATGGCTTGAATTGGGTTCAAATGTCCAATCCAATTCAAATGGATTTGGATTCAACCTCAAACTCACATTGGGTTTGATTTGGGCAGCCAAACACTAGCCTAATGGTTGTTGTGGTGATGCTAAAATCCATAAGTGAAGTCAAAGGGAGATGAGTTAAGGTTTTACCAAGTAAAGATGCTTGGTGGATTCTTCCTCCATTTATTCCAAATTCCCTTGGGCTTTACCTAATCTTTGACCACCTCTTGGAGGATGGTTCCAAGTCTTGAAATCAAGTGGCCAGCCCTCAAGCAAAAGAGGAATTGACTTCTTCCTCCATGAGAGAAAAGGAAATGTAAGAAGGTAGAATTCCAAGAAGGCCAATCTCTCGGTCAAGGGAGAAAAGGGGAGGAAATGGATTCTCCCCTTATCCCAACATACTCACAAGGCCAAGGGGACAAATTCACCCTCGGCCAAGCAACCCATCACAATGACAATCTTGGCCATGTATGGAAAGAGAGGAGAGATACATTTTCCTCTCCCTCTTTTCATCCCAAAATGTTCACAAGGTAAAGGGAAGAAGAAAGAGGGCATTCCCATGACCTCTTGCCATTGGCAAGCTAGGATTTGGCCAAAACCATCAGCTATCTCTTGGCCTCCAATGGAAAAATCAGAGGGGGAGTGTTTCACCTCAAATTTAAAGTCCAAACACATTCTAAAGGACGAGGCAACCACAATCAAATCTTCACCGAGGCTCATTGCCTCTAGCAAACCAGAGAATAGCCAAATCCAATGGAAAATGGCCACAAGTTGGTCTCAAAAGGATTTGGTGGGGATGAAAGCCACCAAATCATGTCAATGACTTCATCCCATTAAGGTAAAGGTGCTCGACGCACGGTGATCATCGAGGATCATCACCGATGAGGTATGTCTCACAACCGACCTTTATAGCATCTCGATTTGGTCCTTTATAAAAGGAATTTAATCCCCAAGATGACCAAACTACATAGATCGATTGCAAACTGATCCTTGATCATTTTGCAATTGAAATTGCAATGAATTTGGCTTTGGATTGCCAGAAATCCATCAAATTTGATGAATAGAGTCCGTCTCTGGACGGAGATGAATAGAGAATGATCTCCGTTGTCCATTCCATCTATTTAGAATAAACGGCCAAGATCTAGCCACACGATATGATTCAACCCCTGTAGAAAACTATGGAATGAATCAGAACCATCCAATCTTCGATCAAATGATCGAGATCCATCCCACATGGTGACACTTTTGACGAGGTCTCCATGTGGCCTAATGGCTCTACCATTTTAAATGGTATTTTCCATTTTAAATAATAATAAAAAATCATTAAAAATTCCTAAAAATTCAAAAAAATATAATAAATAAAATGCAAATAAGGTCTCTATGGATTCATCTCAATGAGTAGAATTCATTAAACCCAAAATCTCTAATTAATTTTTGGATAATTTTGAATTAATTTGACTTAAATAAAATTAATTAAACTCAAATTAATCAAAAATCTTTAAACCAATTGAAATGAAACTTTAGGGAACTAAAACTGAGGTTAAAATGCACTTTAAAAAACTTTTCATGAATTATTGCAATGTAAATCAAAAGATATCAAATTTCAAACTCAAAACTTCAAATTTAATGAAATAAATCATAAAAATTGATCAAATCACTTTAAATCAACATAACAAATCCTAATGAAGTTGAAAACACCATTGAAACCCACTAAAACTTAATAAATCACAAAATGAGCTAATTTGGATTAAGTTAACTAATTAATTCAAATGATTAATTAAAACTTAGAAAAATCACAATAAACCAACAAAGTTTCCAAAAAGTTATGAATGAACCCTTTATGGATGCATTTTTTAGAGAGGAATCAAAGAAAAATAAAACCCCCAATCGATCCTCATTAAATTAGGTTAATTTGGATTTTAATGAAATAATAAAAACCTTAATTACACCTTAATTATGTATCTGATTAAAATAAAACTTTGGAAATATGAAACTAGCAAGGAACCCCACTTGCCATAAATATTTCAAACCCAATTAACCATTGGATTGGGAATTATTGAATTTCCAAATCTCTAGGTCAATATAATTCAAATAATAAATTAAAAAATTCACAAAATTACAAAATTCATAAAATTTGTTTGAAACATCTTCACTAATATTAGAACATTTGAGAATAATTCTCCAACATTCTAAATCAAAAAATTTGATCATTTACATACTTAGGGTTTATTAAAAATAATAATATTAAGTTTAATTAAACCTTATGGCTATTAAATTCATAATTATACAAATTAATGAAATCTTAATCCATATAATCATTGTAACTTAAGAATAGATTAAAGCATAAACCTAAGTGTCTTAAGTTAACATAATTCAACCAAATGAATTCAATAAACATAAACATAATTCAAACTAAATATTAATGAAACAAATGTTAAACCAATTTAAATCAAATCAAATTGAAAATAAATTAAATCAAGAATATTTAATCAAATCAGAGAAATGAAATAAAGAATCAAATTTCAAAAGAATTAAAATTATAAAACTTTAATCCAAACTGAACTCAAATCCAAATCATTTAAATGAATCTAAAAGAATTAATTAAGATACTTAAAGATCTTAGTTAGGCCTTTGGGATGAATCTTCATCAAATGATGAAGGTTTCATTCTATTAAGATTTAGGATGTTGAATGTAATGGGTTTTACCTAAAAAATCTATATTACTCTTCATTCTTAAAACTTAAACTTCACTTTAACATAAAAGTGAACTTGAAATAAATAAAATGAAATAAATAAAAATAAAATCATTAGTCATTAAATCATTTAAATTAAAACCATCCAAAAGGAAAATCAAATAAACTTTAAAATCCAAATTAAAACTTGAACTAAAAACCTAAAGTCTTGTCACACAAGCCTATTTTCTTCACACACTAGATCATTAGGTTACAAACCCTAGACTGAGGTTAGGTCATTCTGTGATTTTCTATGATACTTTATGTTGTGTTGTGATATGCTTTTCATGTCTTTGTGATGTACTATTTTTGGCATATCTAGGATTGCCTATTAGGATGGTAGACATTCTTTTTAGAAGTAACATTGCCTTCTACAAGAGGCTATGCTAAAAAGGGCTGCCATCATAAACAAATTATAAATGTTGTTTTATTATAGGAAAACTTAAGTTCTTAAGCATGGCCCAATATGATAGGTGGGCTTGGCAAGCAACTAATGCTAAACCCATATGTTTGTAAAATATAACTATTGTATGTTATTTGTATTTTTATTGACATCTATTTTGTAGGGCTTAGGATTTACTTTTGAATTTGAAATATAAATTTGAGCTTAGAATTAGGTTAAGATCTATGAGATTTAGGATTATCAGGAGTTGCCCCTACTAGCAGATAGGTGCGATGGTCCCCTATGAAGCTGAGGTCCCTAAAGAAGGAGACGATCCTAGAAAGAAGACCCATAAATCTAAAATTGTAGTTCTAGGTCGGGTTGCACAAGGGCAGAGCTCGACTGCCCATTTTCTCTTTCTTTCGGGGTGTACAGTGGCACCCAACCTCATTGACCTTTCTTTAAATAAAATTGTCTTAATTTATTTTTTGTACACAATAAAATTAACCCGCTTTTCTAGGTTTCTTTTTATGTTATGTTTCTTGTGATGAATGTCAAGACAATTAGGGTCTTAAGGAAAAAAATTAAATTTTCTACCTAACTTAAATCTAATCAACTTAAACACAAAAATTTATAAAAAAACTTGAAATCTCACATAAATTAAATCCCTTAGGATAACTTAAAATCAACTAGAAATAATTAGCACTTGAAAATCATGCAATCATGTTACGTTCATTGAATTGGCACTTCACCCAATTGCACATAAGGGACTTGACTTGTGAGGATGACCACCTTCTTGAGGAGTCGCTTCTTTTTTATTGATTTGGCCCATAACCAATTCTAATTGCATGTCATTTAGGCATAAAATGCATACCCAAGATCTTAAATGAATCATGATTCAAACCATGTGAAAAGTTGAAAATGTGCATTAGTTAGTACATTTCATACCCTACATGATCTTAGGATTTAAGGAGTGAGTCTAGGTTACTAGAATCCTAACCTAAAAATGCAACAGCCTAGCCATCTTGCATACATGAGACTTAGCATCATGAATTAAAAATGCGTTTAGGTGGTGTTAGTTAGTAGCCCTTCCAGGTGGGTTGTAAGTACAAAAAAGTTTGAAATATGTATGTTCCCTCAAGTTAGAGGAATGATCGATAATTCCCAAAATAAAATTAGGTCAAGCATTTGACTTGTGTCAAAATAATTATAGACTTAAGTTCTGAAGCATCCCCCTTAGAGTAAGCCTTCAACCATAGGCATTTTGCAGTCTTATGTGCTAGAATCTAAACCCTAGATTTCTAAGAAAATATCAACTTGAAATTCAATTTAAATTCCAAAATTAAATCCCAATGATATGATAGCTGAAATGCTTTCTAGTCATCCTAGTATTAATAGGAATTTCCTAGTTCATCCCAATTAGCTTCCAAAAAAAACTCTATCCACTTTGGATCATCTTAATTAAAATTCCAAATATTATTTTTTAAAAAACCAACTTAGAAATTCATAAAAATAATAACTTATTTCTTTAATTGAGAGCATTCTTAAGAAGAGACCCTTTTTCTTAAGATGTAATTAACTATAGTGGCTTGGCCTTATAGGGAACCATGAACCTAATTTAAAATAAACCCTGCTCTACTTTCCATATAATTCAAGGAAAACTCTCTAGTACATAAAAGACACATTAGCCTAATGAGTCTTTTATTAAATCATTGAATCCATTATAGGATAATATATTTATCTTTCAAGATAACATATTTATTCCTTAATGATGAGTTTCATCATCTAAATAAGAACTTTCTAAACTCTATGTGGTGTCATAAATTTTTCCCATAGGTTGCAAAGGTAGTGACAACTATTGTTAGATTGCCATAAATTTCTAGCATTATACACATCTCCTGGAAATCTTCAACATCCTTTCTAAGTGTGGGCCAAAAATATCCTTGCCTAACGATTATGTAGGGGAGTATCCTTCTTCATGAGTGGCTACCATACTCTCCAAAATGTATTTCCTCAAGTACCTTCTTCTGTTCAACTTCTTTCACACATCTAAGGTTGAGCGAGATTGCTAACCTTCAGAATAACTCACCTCCTATCAACATGTATTGAGCTACCTTTGATTTTAAACCTCTTCTAATCCATTGTTATTTCTTTAGTTATACTAGTATGTAAGTAATTTTTAAAGTGGTCAACCTAGTTTGACAAGTATTCATATCTACTTGCATTGGCTCTTCTTCTTCAGTACTCTCCTAGGCGAGTTGAATAACCATGTGCTCCTTGAGTCCACAAGCTCAGATAATAGGTTAATGAGTTAGTTTTCTTTTTAGGGATTTGCTTTATCATAAAATATTTTAGTTACACAATCTCCAATTTTACTTTAAGCAAGTACTTTATCAAGAACTTTTCTTAGACTTTGTACCTCCATTTACTTGTCTTATAAGTTCTGAGTCTAAATAAGCTACCACATGCTCAGCACCAAACCCATAGAAAATCTTAGCCCAGTGAGTAAAACTTCATATTTGGTTTGATTATTTGTCACTTTGAGGTTGAATTTAACTTCTTGTATTAGTGTTATCCCTGCTAGAGTTTTCAACACTATGCCCATGTCCATGGTTGATTCACTAGAAGAGTCATCGATGTATAACCGCCATAAAGGCTTCGGGCTGATGAGAATATCTTATGAGCTACTGAAGTTAATAAGAAAATCCAAGAGTGCTTGAGTAGCAAGTTATTTTACTTCAAATCATTAAAGGTTTTTTCACATTCTAGGGTCCATTTGAACTTCTTCACTTCTCTGAGAACTTTAAAAAATTATGAGAACTGCTTATTACTTTTGAGATGAATTTATCAATCCTACTACTCATCCAATAAATCATTGTACCTCTTTCACACTTTTAAGGGAGGGCATGTCAAGTATTACCTTTACCTTATCTAGATTGGCCATTATGCCTTCAAAGGTAATGTGAAATCCCAAAACTTCCCTTCTCCTACACCAAAATTGCAATTTGGTGGGATAAGGTGCATGTTATACCTTTTAAGTGTGGTGAATATCTCTTTGAGGTTTTAGATATGCTACATTGGTGACATGCTCTTGACTAGCATAGTATCTACATAAACTTAAACATTACTCTTCTTCAGTTCATTGAAATGTCAATCCACTAGTTTCTAGTAGGTCTACCCTACATTTTTCAGCCTAAATGGTATGACTTTATAATAGTAAAAATACTTCAATAATAATGAAGATCATTTTCTCAAAGTCTGCATGATGCATTTGAATCTGATGGTATCTTGAGAATGCATCTAAGAAACACATTACTAAAAATCGAGTTGTTAAGTCCATGAGCTCATCTATTCATGGGAGAGGAACCTATCTTTCAAACAAGCTAAGTTTAGGTTGGTGAAGTCAACTACATCCTTCACTTGTTACCTGACTTCTACACCATCACTACATTAGACACCCATTCTAGGTATTAAACCTTTCTAATGAAATTAGCTTTGAGTAGCTTTACGACCTCCTCCTTGATGAGTTTAGTAAGTATAGCTCTTATTTTCTTATTTTTGCTTAATAAGTTGCACATCCGTGTGAACATTCAAGCAATGAAAAACAACATTGATGTTTATGCCCTGCATCTCTATTGTTGTCCAAGAGAATACATCTAAATTATTTAGAAGATAGGGCAAAAAGCTGAGCTGTCCCTTAATACTCGCCCATTATCTTGCGCAATCAGAATTTCTTCTATCTCTCCTTAAGAACTTTGATTCATATTCATGTTATATTTAGATGCAGTACTTCATCTTTCATGCTCGGCCTACCAACTTCTTTTAATAGCACAAGTAAGATTTATTGAGATTTTCTAAAGTAGTAATCTCTTCTCCACCAATAGGGAATTTGACGGCTACACAATATGTTGATGCCATGGCTCTAAATATGTTGAGTAGTGGTTGGTCTAAGATGGCATTGTAAGTAGTAGAGGCCTCTACCACCATGAAGTTAGCCATTATCATAAACTATTTTTTACCTTCACCCTAAGTGATGGGAAGAGAAATCATCTATTCAGCTTCTTTATGCTTACACGAGAAACCATATAATGGTCCTCTTATGGGTGTATGGTTAGAATTCCCCAGTCCCAACTTGTCAAAAATTGATTTAAAAATAATATTGATTGAGCTCACCATGTCTATCAAAATGCTTCATACTTGATAGTTGGCTATCAAAGCTATCACCATAACTACTTTACAGTAAGAATTTTGAATAGTGAGTCTATCCCTTTTCGAGAAACTCATTGATACGATGGTCATGGAGGGTGCTTGCATCATAGCTGTCAAGTTCACATCTCCAAATCTTAACCTTTTCATACTTACCTTCCTGGAGGACTCATTATCACCCTAAAGATTTTAGGTATGACTCCAACAATATGAATAACCTGTGCGGGTATGGGTTCATTACCAGCCCTAATGACTTCCTTGCCTTTCCTCTTGATGAACTCCTTGAGCTTACCCATCTTTATCAACTTGTAAACTAAAGTCATCAAATGTCAACCCTCTTTAATGTCATGGCCGTGATCATGATGATAAGCATAATACCTCAGTTGGTCATGCACACCATCAACTTTTTAGAGGTAGTCATTTAAAATAATCAATATTATGGATTGTCCCTACTAGCTCGATTATTGACACTCTAAGAGGGGTCGTGAGAGTAGGTTGTGCATAGTCGGCTCTTTGATAGTGAGTAGTTGGATTCCTGAAACATCTCTCGGGTACTTTTGGTTTCCTTGTCTTATTTATCCTTCACCTTTAATACCCTTCTTTGGGTAGTCACTCTGAAGGTCTCTGTAGTGAGTCCTTAGTCCTAGCTAGTGATTCTAGTTGGACAACTTCATTATACTCTTCTACATTAACATGATTATTTACCAGCTCTAGTAGTTCAATGAGTGTTTTAGGTTGCCAGAGCTCCAAGGCATATCTGAAGGGCCTGTCCTTCAAGTCTTAAGCAAGTGCTGCTTAAGTGACTGAGTTCAAAATTTTGACTTCTAGCATCTCTCGGTATAAGTGACTAATAAACTTTCCTAGGGACTTACCAGGTTCCTGCCTCATTTGTAAGAGAGCATAAAAACTTTCAGTGGCTTTTGAGTACTAGTAAATTGCATGGTGAACATTCTTCTGAAATTAAAAACTATGTGATGACTCCTAAAGGAAGGCGAGAATCACCTGAGGGCTAACTCCTTGAAAATGGAGAAGAAGAGTTAGATGTTATGGGATCTTGAACCTGTGAGGAGGGCGAACTTCACCAGTCTTCATAGAAAAGTAAGATGTTATGAACTTGTGAGGAGGGTTCATTACCTATCTTCATCGCATCATCTAATTAAAAAGTAAGATGTTGTGTAGTCATAGAAAAAGCATCTCTCAGTAACTTCTTTGACACCCTCTTCTTCACTAGT
Source organism: Cymbidium sinense (assembly GCA_021442155.1). Lineage (NCBI taxonomy): Eukaryota > Viridiplantae > Streptophyta > Magnoliopsida > Asparagales > Orchidaceae > Cymbidium > Cymbidium sinense. The sequence goes on along the minus strand of CM038224.1, from coordinate 53,978,888 downwards.
GCCATAAAATTTATTGTTAGAGTTAGAGATCTTAGATGGATGAGAGTTGGGGATCTTAAATGAGTGTCTTCTCATCGAGCTTGTTGAGTATTCGATCATGTGGATCCTTCATTTTTTGCTTTAGCTTCTTCATAGTGTGGCTTCCAGATAGAAGCTTTCATCAAGCGAGTTATCCTATCTTCCATGTCTTGCAAGTTTTGCTGAGTTGCATAGTGTTGGACATAGTGGTGACAAGGTCCCACCAAAAGAGAGAAGCCCCCTTTTATAATACCAAGGGGTGAACATGCATGAAAAATATATACAAAGTAAGTCTAATATAAGTGAATTCCCACTTAATCTTATGGTGGTGTGCATGAGAGAAAGTGAAAATTTATCGGTTGATGGAGGCGAGTAGCCTACCGTTAGACAAATATGTGAGTGAAGATAAGAAAATGAGTAATTGCCTCATTCCTTTAAGTAATTGCCTACTATCGGTGAGTTGAGTCATGCATTTTTCTTTGAGTTATTATCTTCTAAGAAGCGTGACTTATGGAGTATACTTATTCTTGGTTGTCGAGTACCCCTAATGCAAGTAAACTTGTCTTGATAACTAGGATCATTTGGGTCTACCAACTACTTTGGGTATACAAACATATCAACTGAATATACTTATTGATTGAACATACTTGCTAAATGTATTTTTTTGATTAATTATTTTAGTAATGACTTCACATTATTAAAGGAATACTAAGTCACTGATCATGTTTATCTTAAGTTTTTAGTTCTTAACCACACAAAGTGTTAGTCTTTTATTTATAGTTATCAACCATATATAATGTTTATCTTTTATTTAATGTTGTTAACTATACAGAGTGTTGATCATTTACTTATAGTTATAACCACAAGGAGTGTTGGTCATACACTTTAGTCACCAACCACATGGAGTGTTGGTTTTATACATGTATTCCCTTGGACATTTTATGAAGCACTTAATGCAAGAGAGTTTAGATGGTTAAGGCTTAGTTTTGATAATTTTTTGAGTTGATCTTTGTACACTTGGGCCAAAAGTAGTTTGCCAAGTTTTAGGCTTTTCATTTGAGCCAAATGTAGCTCAATATATAAATCTTATTATTTGGACCAAATGTAGCTCATTGAGTGACTTGAGTCTACATGATTCACCAAGTCACTTGATGAGTGTAGTTTACTAAATATTTTAGGAATATCATGCCTTATTTAGCAATTTGGGACAAAGTAACTCATCAAATTAGTTGGACAAAATGTAGCTTACCAAGTTACTCAAGCTAGTGTAGCTCATCTTATCATTTAAATGTGCATAATTTGCTGAGTAAATACAGTTGGGACAATAAATAGCTTGTTATGCATTTTCTTAAATCATGTTTAAACTTTGTCACATACTTAATTTGAATTTTGAGTGATATATTTTCTTAAGTATAAAAAATTAGTAGGCAAGTGAAAATAAGATCTTTATTTAATTTAATCTAATAATTAAAGTGTTCTTTCTGCATTTATTTGAATAAAGAATCATTTTTAAATGAACAATAATTTAGCAATAAGAAAATGTGTACAAGCATAAGGCTTCCCTTATGGGTAATACTTCTTTAATTCCTTTGCATTCCAAGTCCATGACACATCTTTTCCTAAGTGTTTATAGTTGATAGGCTCCTAGTCCAACTTACTTCTTGATAATGTAAGGACTATCCTATATGTGGGCAAGTTTGCCTAATACATTCTACTGAGCTATAGTATCTACTTTCTTCAACACTAAGTCTCCAGCCATAAAATAATTTTCTTTGATGTTGTGGTGTAGTACTTCACCATTCACCTCTTAATTTCTTCTTATGTGAGTGATGCTTCAATCTGTTCAAGTTGGTCAAGTGTAATTTCTAAGGCTTCTACATTTGATTTTCCCATTTGACGGTTTCTTGACCTAACTCGACAATCACCATAATCCTCTGACTGTGCAATTCATACTCGATCAACAACACAACTTTTTTTCATGCAATAAAGTGAGTGGTGTTTGTCTAGTAACCAATGATGGGGTTGTCTTCAAGGCCAAAAGTATGAGTGGTAGGGCATCCACCCACTTGGCTCTAGCACCTTCCACATTCTTTTTCAACAAATTGAGGATCTTCTTATTCACTGCTTTCACAGCTATTACTTTATAGGTGATGTAATGAAGTATATTTGAGGTGGATTTACAATTAATAAAATTCCTTTAGCAATTTGTCATCAAATTATGTGCAATTGTCCATGCTAATCAATATTGGTAATCCATATATACAAATAATTTTAATCCAAATAAAATTTTGAATTACTTAGGTGATTATGTTGACAAGTGGCTTGGCTTCAATCCACTTACTAAAGTAGTCGATTATGATGAGTATGAATCTTCTTTGTCTACTAGCAATTGGCAGGGGGCTATCAGGTCCATCCCCCATAACACAAAGGCAAAGAACTTGTAATGAGCTATAAAAGTTGTGGCAGTTGCTATTACAAAAGAGCAAACTCTTGACGTTGCTCATTTTTCATAGCAAAATCCACAGCATCCTTTCTTAATGTTAGCCAAAAATATACTTGTCACAAGATTCAATGTGTGAACATTCTTCCCTTGGAATGACTTTCACACTCACTTGAATGTATTTTGTCAAGTACCTTACTATGTTCATTTACTTTTATACACCTTAGGTTTAATGAAGTAGCTAACCTCTGACATAATTGCCACTAATTAGTAGATATTGCACTAATTTAATTATTAATCTTCTTAGTTCTTTGGTCTCTTCCTTGAGCTCCCTAGACTATAAGTACTTCTTGATGGGATCAATTTAGTTAGGCAAGCTTTTTACCATCAATTTGCATGGATTTTCTTTCTTCCTAGGCAAATTAGAGGGTAGGTAGTTCTCCATGTCCATTTACTTTTAATAGTTGTTTAGCAAATTGATTCTTATCTCTTAGGACTTGCTTGATCTTGAAGTATTATGACCTTTTAAATTTTGCTTTTACTTTAAGTAGGTATTTTTGTAGTGACTCATCCCTTACTTCATTCTCTCCATTGATTTAATTCACAATAAGCTATGAATCTAAATGAGCCATGATATGCTTAGTGCCTAACCTTTGAGTGAATCACAATCCAATATGTGATGCTTTATACTCAAATTAATTATTACTTACTTGAAATTTGAACTTCAATGATTAAGTCATAGTGATTTATGTTAAGCTCTTCAACACAAATGCCTACCCCCATTCTTTGCTCTCTTAAGAGCCATCTGCATACAAATGCCACAAGGGTTCTACGGTTGATAGAGACATTATGCAAGTCATTGAAATCTACAAGAAAATCAATGAGTGCTTGTGCTTTGATCGTCATTTAGAGAGAGTATGATATATCAAATTTACTCAACTCTACCAACCATTTTAGTAATCTTTCTAGATGACCTGGCTTGGTGAGTGCTGACTTGAGCAAGAGTTCAGCAACAACTTGAATTAAATGGACCTAAAATATGATCAAAGTTATTGGACAAATACAATAAGTGTGAGTGCAAGTTTTTTCATAATCAGATAATACAACTCGACACCCCTTAATGACTTATAGTATGCTAGTCATTGTTTTCCTTTCTTCTCTTAACATGATTGATTTTATGAAATATTCCCTAACTCCCAAATATTATAGTAGTAGCTTGTCTTCCTTTGGACTTTGCAATATAAGTGACAACAAAAGTAAGCTTTTAAGGTCCTTCAAAGTTTTCTTACATTCTAATATCTATTCAAACTTCTTTATGCTCTTTAATATTTTAAAGAATAGAGCGAGCACTATTCGCCTTAAATTAAACCTATTCAATCAAACCAATTCACTAGTAAGTTACTATAGCTTGTAGATTGTTCTCGATGATGGCATGTTGAGTATAGCTTTAACATTATCAAGATTTACCTTTATGCCTTCAAGAGTGATTAGGAATCTAAGAATTTTTTTGATATAGTGAATGTGCATCTCAAAGGGTTGAATCACATATTATACCTAAAGTAAAAACATCTTAAATTTTTTATATGTTATTTCAAGCGACTTTATTTTAACTAGGAAGTCGTTCATGTGGACCTCTATATTTCTCCCTTTTTTGTTCTTTGAACACTCTGTCTATCATTCTTTAGGAACTAGCTCTTACATTCTTCATGCCAAAGCACACCACTTTATAGCAGTATAGCCCTTCTATAGTGAGAAAGGTTATTTTCTCTGAATCGACATGATGCATTTAGATTTGATGGTACCCCGAGAAATCATCTAGAAAGCTCATCATTAGGTAACCCACCATTAAGTTGACAAGTTCATCTATTCTATGAAGTAGGTAAACATCCTTAAAGCAAGTGGTGTTCAAATTGGTGAAATCCATGCACATTCTCCACTTATTGGATTTTTATATCATGTCTACATTGGATATCTACTCTAGGTATTAGACTTCACTAATGAAGTTAGCTTCAAGTAGCTTGACAACTTCTCCTTTAATTAATTTGCAAATCAAAGCTATCTTTTTTCTTATCTTTAGCTTAACCAGCCAAGCATCATTTATGATGTTGAGCTGGCAAACAATGTTAATATCAATATTTGACATCTTAGCCACAATGTAGACAAACTCATCTATGTCCTCTTAAAGTTGCCTAAAAAAGAAATTCTTCATATTCATTGCCAAAGTTTGAGCTAACTTTATCATACACTTTAGATCCTAAGTGGTAAGCACTTCCTCAATTTCTTTAATGATTTCCACTTTGATGCATGTGACTTTTAATTATAGCACTTCTTATACTCTATCAGTAGCTACTCATAGATAGTATAAGACTAAAGTTTTCTCTAACTATGATTTCATCTTCTCTTCTTAGCAACTTGACTTCCATATGATAAGTTGATGCTCTTCTAAATGTGTTGAGCAATAGTTAGTTAAAATTGTGTTAGTGGTAGGTGTCCATAATAATGAAGTTAGTTATATTTGTAAATTGTTTATCTCCTTCTCCCCAAGTTACTAATAGAGCAATAATTCATTTTGTCTCTCTCCTTTATATAGAAAACCCATAAAGGGGGCATCCTATCGGGGCAAGTTTTGAACTCACAAAGTTTATCTTGTTGAACATGGATTTGAAGATGATATTGATTGAGATTCCCATGTCATTTAGAATACTCCATATTTGATAATTAGTGATTAATGTCATGATGATTTCTGCATCATTATAGGGGTTGCCAACCGTTGGTCGATCTTTCTCCAAAAATTTGACTAGGACAACCTATGTACTCAGCGCCCACCCAATGGCCACCGAGTTAACTTCTCTTGATTGTAGTCATTTAAGGCTTGCTCGCTTTGAAGACTCTCATCTCCAACAAAATGGCAAGTGCTACCCTTGTAACATAAATTGCATGTACTACCCTACAAAAAATGGCAAGTGCTTGATTGTAGTCATTTATTGGTAGATGTGAGAGCCATCTAGCGCCTTAAATGTGGTGAAGAATAGTCAGCACTTCACTACATCATTTAATTCCAATAATGGCATGGTGAGTTTAAAATAGGCTATGTTGTTGATAGGATCAATGTGACCTTTATTAAATTCCAAGTATAAAATCTTGAACTTTTGTGGGTTGCGAGCCTTCATGATTTTCTTAGAGAAGGTGGAGTGAATTCCACCTCTATATGAGACCAGTTGATGGTTGCCGAACTAAATCATTCATTCTCCCTAGTCCTTGAAGTTGGAATCTTACTCTCTCCTAAAGGTGGACTATGCAGTGATCTTATCCTCTATATCCTTCAGATCTTATTGTGTAACAAACTATTATGTATTTGCCCCTATGCCTACCAAGTTGTCTCATGTTGATGGGTACTTCGTTGGGTACCTCACTCCTTGTCCTCACATCATTCACTCTTATTGCACCTTAAAGGATGTTGAATCCAAAATTTTTCTTGGAGTAATGTAAGATCTTTCTTTAGGTACATGAAAAGTATGGCTAAACCAGGTGTAACAAAGTGAATAAAAAAGAAAATAACAAAGTGCATGACACATGAGAAATTTTGCTATGTTAGAAAATAAAAGTACAAGCAAGGGGTCAGAGTATAAGAATCTCTCCTCTCTCTCTCTCTCTCTCTAGAAAAAGTTTAAAAGCTAAAAGAACCCACATATTTGAGAATCCCATTTTTATAGGACTGGGATGTGGCTACATAAAGAAAGTACACATTAATTATGTTGGTTACATAAGATAAGATTCACCCATGTTCTAGAGAGTGGGCAAGTGATATATGCTGAGTGATGAGTTTTCAAGTGTGGTTGCTGGAGCTAGCGAAGTGAGTTATATGATGTGAGTGTTTAGCTGCATAGTTGCCCGTATGTGGGTGAGTCTTCATATATGAGATGATTCACTTAATGCTAGTTGCTCGATTGAGATGCTTAGGGTGAATAATTATGGGCTAGTGAATTTACTTATTCGAATCCTTCACACTAATGGATGTCCTTGTATGGTCATTTGTTATTTATGAGTACTTCTTTGTTATGCATATTCATGGGTATACAATTAGAATTGAAAAATTTTCTATAAAAGCAAATACTCAAAAGTCATGCAACTCTCAAAATTATAATATAAGAATTTCATAGCCCTTTTAATCTCTCTATCATTGATCACTTTGAACTAATTTTGGATGACAATAATAATGTACTTTAACATACATTTGTTAATTACTATAGTTTTAAGTTGTACTATTTAAAACACAAATATCTTATCTTTTTTTAATTTCTCATTATTATGCCATGCCATTCAAATGCATTATAATGTTATGTATTCACCCTTATGCTTACCGAGTTGTCCCGTGTTGATGGGCTTACTTCATTGGGTAACTCACTCCTTGTCCTTGCATCATCTACTCTCATTGCACCTAAAAGGATGTTGAATCCAAATTTATTCAATGCAAGATCTTTCTTTAGGCACACAAAAGTAAAATCAGGTGGAACAAAGTGAAAAAAAGAAAGAAAGTGCAAGACATATGAGAAATTCCACTATATTAGAGAATAAAAGTACATGCAAGGGGTCAGAGTAAAAAAATCTCTCCATTTCTCTCTTTGAAGAAAAGTTTAAAAGCTAAAGAACCCACATCCTTGAGAATCTTCTTTTATGGGATTGGGATGTGGCTACATAAAAGCACAAATTAACTATGTTGTTTACATAAGATAAGATTTACCCATGTTTTAGAGAGTGGGAAATTGATTTACACTGAGTGAAAAGTTTTCCAAGTGTGGTTGTCGGGGCTAGTCAGGTGAGTTATATGATGTGAGTGTTTAGCTACATAGTTGCCCGTATGTGAGTGAATCTTCATATATGAGATGAATCACTTGATGCTAGTTGCTCGACTGAGATAGTCTTTCCTCATGCTTTCACGCTTAGGGCGAATCATTGTGGGCAAGTGAATTTACTTGTTTAAATTTTCTTTCTTACTATTGGATGTCCCTGTGTCGATCATTTGTTATTTATAAATACTCATTGGGTCTATGCATATTCTATGGGTATACAATTTGAATTGAAAGTTTTTCTTTAATACATAAGCAAAAACTCAAAAGTCATGCAACTCTCAAAATTATATTATATAAGAATTTCATAGTCCTCTAATCTCTCTCTCTCTCAACCTTTTCTTGATTTCAAGCCTCTTTAAATTATAAAAATGCATTATTCTCCTTATACAAATAATTTTATCATTGATCATTTTGAACTAAATTTGGATGACAATAATAATATACATTAACATGCATATGTTAATTACTATAGTTTTAAGTTGTACTATTTAAAACTCAAATATCCTATTTTTAATGTCTCATTGTTATGCCATGCCATTCAAATGCATTACATGGTTAGCTTCATTATTTGCAAGTTCTTGTGAAAATGACATTTATTTTCACATTAAATTGTTATAATTAACCTTTTTTTTATTTTTTGACATTACATAAAATAAACATGTATATTTTGAGATAAAATATTTCTTACTGCATTTTTTAACGAGAAAGTTACTCTTTGAATAACAAAATGATATTTTCTTCAAACAAAATATAAAAAAAATATATTAATACTTAATTAAAGATTTGTTTGTGATCAATTTTATTTTATATTATTATTTTTGATCAAAACACTCAAACGTTGTTTTAGGTGTTTTTAAAGTTAAAGTAATTGTTATTTAAAACAAAGAAAAGTAAAAATATGTAAAAATGATACTAGGCGAATATGATATTTAATAAATACAAAAAAAAAAAACTTAAAAAGCACAAAATAAATTGATCCCAATTAATTTTTGTTTATAAAATAAATAACATTATTTTTTAAAAACAGTCAAAATAAGTTTTAAATGTTTTAAATAATTTTAAAATCAACTTTCATCACCAAATATATTTTATTTTGAAACAAAATATAAATAAAATAAAATAAAAATATATAATAAAAAAAATTGATCCCAAATGTCTCACAAACAAACATATTTTAAAATACCATAAAAAAATAAAAAAATACTAAACAAAATTGATGTCAAACAAGCTCTAAGTAAATGAATATAAGATTTTTTTTTGTAAGTAATAAAATATAATATTTTTTAATTAAATAAAATATTTGTTTTATATTAACACCAACTAATGGGAGTGATGCCAGTAATAATTAATAAAATAAATTGTATGCGAATGATATAAAGAATTATATAATATATCAATTAATTTATCATTGTTGTGAGAGATACAACTTAGTAATTTTATATTTTTTAATTAATAAATTATTTTTAGTTAAATTAAAGATTTTTGATTAAATTTATTTGGGTAGGAAGGAGAATGCTGATTTAGATTAAGTTTAGCTAATTTACTTTAAATGCCACTAACTATGTTTGCAACTAATTCAGTTGTTAAAGATGATATAAATTATTATCAAGTTTTTATGATTAAATTAAAATAATATTAAATTTTGGCTATTATTCTTTAAAAATAATTAAAAATTATCTTAATAATTAAGAGTTAGATTGCATATGTTAAGGTTGTAAAATTAGGACGTAACCAAAATAGAGGTTAAAGTTTAAAGATTAAATCATCAATGTGGATGATATAATAAATATTAAAATTATTCTTGTAATTTTAAAATTAGATACATTAATATATAAATACTAACTTGTTTAATTGAACTAAATATGACTTTAGTTTCATTAAGAAGATTTTTTGAAGTTTAAAATGTGGCGAGGGGTGGGGAAATAAATCACTAAGTGAAAGTAGACGTGCATCAGTCGATATACTTTAAATCCCACGTTATAATCAGTTCAAAAAAAGAAAAAAAAATATAAGAAGCATCATTTGCACATCCTTTAACATCATCCAAAACTAGAGAAACATAAACATAAAAGCGAAAAGATAGGAATAGGGCCTGGAAACAGGATGTGGTCGAGTCAACAATCAGCATGTCGAGATTTAAAAGCGAAGCGATATCTTGACTAAGTTCGTTTGACCTCGCCGGATCAGAGTTGCATCGTATCCCTCTTTGATTCCAAAGAAATAGAGGAGAAGAATGATAGGATGAACAAAACAATCAAAAATTAAAAATGCGATGTGGAGAAGAAATCCAAAAACTTAAAAAAAAAAACACACGACGAAGCAGACGAGAACGGCGACCATTACTTGATTTGGAGCCCTATAAAACCCTTAGGTTAAGGGAGGCATCGAGGTGAAGAAGAGGTTAAGAGTCGTGAGGATTTGAAGAAGCAGCGCGTCGTCGAACATGATTCTCTTCCGGTTGAACGCCGATTCTTTCGATCTTCCGGTTCTCCACAGCTTTTAAATATCCGATTATAGATTGACGGTCGATCGGATTTTAATAGCCGTGATTGTAATTATGAAAAATAATAATAGAGATGTTATAGAATTTACTATTTGAAGAGTTACGGTGAGATTTATAATTCTTTTTAAAAATATCAAATTATAAGTTTATGATTGCTACGATAACGTATCATGTTAGATTAAAAATAAAATTCTTTATAATAAATTTTTTAAATTATAGAAAAAATAAATATAGTATCTCAAATAATACTATAACGTGGTCTGACACGATATCCACCGTATTAAATATATTCTAAATTCATTCAAAATTTAAGAAAAAAAACAAAACCAATCTTTTCAAAATGAATGGCACGGGCAGTTAGTATGAGGGCGTGTTTCTCTAGATCTGATTTCATGCCGCTTTCTGCCGTCGTTGCTCAATCCCCCATCTTCCTATTCTCCCCGTCCTGCTTCCTCCCAGTTCGAAGCCACCCTACTATCGCCTTTACCCAGTGCTTGCCCTTCAAGCCCTCTGCTTCCCTTTTCCACCACGTCTCTCATCCCGCTTCCGCCTCCTCGACGGCAGGGGCAGCCTACCCTCGTCCGCCGCTGTGGCTATTTCCATCCGCCGCGTCGTCAGCATCTCCCGTGGAGTTTACTCAGAAGGTTGATAGGCCTGGGAAAATCGGTCTGGTCCTTCCTAGCTCTGATTTCCAGAGACTGTGCATGGAACAGCTTGATCTCTTCCGTGCCGTTGTGGATCCACATGCCGTCCTTTCGGTTAGTAAGGTCTATTTGTACCGTACAGATAACTGGTTCAAGGATTTTGAGTTGATTCTTTTAGGATCTGGTCTGTTTGGCTACAAAAAGGGTTTACCACAAGTAGAATTTAGTAAATCATGTAAATCTAAATCTTGGTAGGATTAAATCCAGAAAGTAATTTGACACGAAAACAATTAGATCTTGCTGACGACTGTTTGTTTCATGATTTAAGATTTGTGATAACAAAATTCTAATAACAAGGTAGAAAGGGGATTTATCAACATAACATAATTTAAAGCCCCGAAAGTTTTGTTTGGCAGGATTGAAGCTCAATCTTGCTTAAATCCTCCTAAATGGGTTAAATGCCATTTTAAAGTGAATTGTTTATTTGGATGATATGATGTCTCTAAAACTTTTGGCATGATATTTATGGTCAATAACTTAGGATTGGATATTGAGTGTTTAAGCATGACAAAATTAGATTTTTTTTTTTTTTGCTTTTTTTATGTTTAGTTAGATGGATTTACCCCACATAGTGGGATTAAGGCTTGTTGTTATTGTTATTGTATAGTTAGATGGATTTGCTAATTCAAATTAGCTTAGTGATCCTAGTTGACTAAATTCTCTCATGCAAATAGGAAATTTGAGGCGTGTAGTAGAGTGAGTTTAATCACCTTATATACAAATGATAGTCTACACATGATCAATTAAGTAAATTAAAACAATCAGGTGACACAAGCTACATAGAAAAAATTCATATAAGGAAAAACAACAAGGCTTAGCCCTTATACCAATGTTCAACATAAGTTACAAAGGGACACGTTGGACTTATAGGTGGCTATTTAGACCTTGTGAACTTAGACTGTAGTAAGCATTTTTGGTGTTGACGATTCAATATGATCAATTATTGAGAAAGTTCTCGGGATGTGAAAAGACAACTTGGAAGCGGATAAGATGATGCAAGAAGGCACGGAAGCCATTGAAAATATCCAAATAGGTCTTCCCTAAGAGGTAAAGTAGACACAACCTAAAGGTGGTGATGAGGTAATGCAAAAAAGATTGTGAAGGCACCTAAAAATGGTTGAATTAGCCCTATCCTAGAGGTATAAGTGTATGGACTAAAGTGCATGAAGCAACACTTGAGGATTGTGGAGGTGACTATGGTTAATTAAGATAGTCCTTGTTCTAATGGTGGATGCATCATGACTTATAGGCAAGGCAAGTTAGTATAAGAAGTTTATGGAGCCCATTGAAGATGGCTTGACCATTTCTCCATTGGAGATGGTAGTGAAAGAAATCCAAATATGTTGATGTGGATGATGATGAAGGGTAGCCAATACAATCTCTTTCATAGAGGTAGGGGATATTGAACAATGTTGAGTTAGTGGGCAATTAAGGGAGCATTTGGGGCAGCTTTTTGGCTGATTTGCTTTTCAGAAAGCAACCACAACTTCTGATTAGTTCGCTTCACTGCTTTCTTTTGAAGCAATAACGCTACATTGGTTACCGTTCGTTGCTTGAGAATGAAAACTATTAAAGTGTAGTGATTGTCAGAAAATTGTTGTTTGATTTTTTTTAGAAAAGAATATTTGTGACACTCATATCAGCTTTCAAAAAAGTTATTTTCTCCATAACACCTTTACAATCATCTTTACAAAATATTACAACTACCCCAAATAGAACCTAAAGATGATCATAATAGTCCCTCTTTTGAAAGGCGGAGAATTGAATGAGTTGGAGTTAGTGAACATTTAAAAGGTCTAAGATTGCTCCTTTTGGAAGAAGGGGAGGGGGTGCCGTAAACACTTAGAATGATGGGGGGAGTAAGAATAGTCCACATTTTGGAAGGTAGGGAGATTATTCGACTAAAAGACGATGATGGAGGGGGGAGAATAGTCCTTCTAGAAGGAGGGACTACATGACTTGAAGGTGGAAGTCTCAATTAAAAGGAGAGGGGGTATTCAACTTGTAGATAAAAATAAAGCGGCAAAGAATAGTTCTCTTGGAAGGAGGGAAAACTATCCAACTTAGAGTTGATGGGGAAGGTAGGATTTGAAAAAAACTAGAACAATTGGTTGTAATTTAAGGTAGTGGCTGGTGATATGAGTTTTTCACAATTTTGAAGTTCATAATATTCTATATAAGAAGAATTAAGGTTTAATTATAGATTTTAAGGGGATATTTCAATTCTTTTTTCCTATAATTCCAAGATATTCCTTTTCTTATCAGCAATGAAATTATTAGATTGCTCCCTCTCATGATTTAAAAGTGACTAGATTATTTTCCTCTTAGTCTAATTGAAACGACCAATTTAGGCTGGGGTTAGTCTTGATGGTTAGTGGTTATGATTTGACTATTGGTGGTGTCTTTGCTACTGATGAAGTCAATATTTAGTTGATATTACAAATCTATTAGAGTTGATGGATTGAAAATCTGATATTCGGATTGACATAAATAGTTTTTATATGGTTCATGGATCAAACTAAGGGTCATAGGAAAATTGTGATGATAGGCAATTAAATTGGATCAAAATGGTCATCTTTTAGAGAATAATCATTGATAATAAACAACTTGAGAAATAGAACTTAGGAAGTTTATGTTTTGTTGAACAAATTAAAGAAATTAGATGTATTTTGTCATTACCAAATGACATCAAATGGAAGCTTGTGGAATGAGCCCATCGGATAGCTAGTAGGGTGGCAGCAATGACTCCTACCCATTATTGCGCCCATATGAGCTTCTCCATGTGTAGGGAATGGGAGGCTACAACTGGAACTCACTAGTTTTTTTTGTTTGGTTCACTACCCCCCACCTTTTAATGTCAAATTTTGAAAATTTTTGGTATTGTTGTAATCATAATGTTTCAATTATAAATTTGTATTATCATGAGTCTATTTGGCCCTTAAAAAGGTTTTTTAAGCTATAATTTTGTAATTCATTCAATTCCTTTGAGTGCTTTGAGGTTTGTATTTGACATCTAGTCTTATTCTTGATTGGATTGGCATTTTTTTATACCCAACATTTGCTCATAGTTTTGGAGGTTTAAAATTGCATGTTCGAAAGTACTTTAAACTTCATTATATTGCCTTGTGTAGTTATAAGTTGATGAGAACTTCATGGAATGACTACTTCTGATGTTAGTACAAACCTCACTTTATTATCATTAAGTCAACATTTACAAAAGCTATGGTTAAAAGTAGTACTAGGCAAAAAATCTTCTAAGAATTTGTTAAAAGTTCTCTTTATTTACTCTAAAATTGATCTTAGAGGCTCCATTGAGGTTTGAAAATGTGAAAAATGAGTATAAAATAAAAAAAAATTAAAATGAGATAAATATTGTTTTCTTTTCTTATATGGTTTTTGCCTAATTTTGTTGTTGGGTTTTTTGCTTATTTATGAAATTGCTTATTTATATTTTTTTAAAAAAATAGAAATTCGATAGAAGTTGTTTTTTAAATTTTAAATTACTGAAATCTATTTGTGAGCTTTTTTTTAGAGAAATTTCCCCTAAAAAAAGTCCCAGAAAATTACCAAAAATCCCAACAACTTTAGGTTAAAATGGCTATAATTACTCCTTTAGGGTTACGGAATAAACACAATACAATTTTTTGAGCCTTCAATTTTCTTTCAAAAAAAAGCAAAAGTTATTTTATAGAAAGCATGATTGTGAGGGAGAGGCTGAAGTTGGAGGTTTTAATTTTCTTGATAGAATATCTTCAATATAATGTGCGGATGAATGAACATATCAATGAAAATCAAGATAAGCATTAGTTATCTTAATTTTAAATGGACCATATAGCTCGTGCATGGTTGATATCTCATTGAATCAATCATAATCAGATATTCTTGAGATTATGAATAAATAATTATCATTACTATAGTAATTTGCTATATCTTCTGGAGCTTTGAAAATCTTTAGTAAATGAATTTTGCGTGAAAATACACTTTTTTTTCTATTTTGTCGTGGGTTTTGATTATCTCACATGGTGATTTTTTGTAGTTAGATATAATATTTATTATGAATTAGAGGTTGGTAAATGTAAATCCCAATTTCTAAATTTTACCTACCAAACATCTAAGCAAATTTCTAAGATCGATTAACTACTTTTTTTAGTTTGTGGGTGAAAGATAATTTTAATTTTGTAATAATTTCCATAATGTTTTCCAAAATATGAGACAAACTTAACATCTGCAACAATGGTTAAAGGGAGGATGGAGTGTCTATTTCCTAAAAATAATTTGGTATATAAGAAGCGTCATTTGTTTTTTGAACAAGGTAAGAAATGGCCATTTTGAGAAGCTATCCACTACAACAAAAATCTTGTCATTATGGAAGTAATCCAGAATAAAATCCATTGATAAGTCTTAAAAATAAAGAGAAAGTCATTATTGTCCATTTTGTTTGATAGTTTTAGCCATAAATTAAGCGTTGTAATTTTTTGAACATGTTTTAATGAATAAAATCTATTTTCTAATAACATATATTATCCTTTCCAAAATGACCATTCTACATGTACTATGATAAATTAAGAGAAGATCGTATTGTTTTCCTTTATATAAATATCCATTTATCGAATGTCAGAAGTTATTGGTTTTACAGGTGTTGAGATAAATTAGGTGAAAGTCTTGATATAATCATCTTTGATTATCAAATCGATTCTCAATTAAAGAATCATTAGGTTTACGGATAAAAGCATGAGCTTATTCTCAATTCGCATCTTTAGAACAAAAGTAGTCTTGTAAAAAAATTCTTTATGACTTAATTTTGTTGAGTATTAATGAATTTTAGGCGTGGTGATCGAATTAAGTATAAATTCTACATGTGAGATAGTCTTGTAAAATTTTGAGGTTTAATTTTCTTTGAAAACAAGTTAATTGTCTTGGAAAAATATTATTGTGCATGGAGGAGGGGATCACAATCTTTCAACTGAAAATAAGTCAATTATCTTAATGAAAATATAGCTGTATGGGTTTTCTCATTAGCAACATAGTGGAGATGGTGTCTAGGTGGGAAGAATAAAAAAAAAGACTAAAGGAGACCTGATTTATTGGGCATTCCAACCAAATCTCATGAATTTTGACTCCACTTTTCTTTTCTTTTCTTTCTATTTTCTTTGATTTCGATCTACTTCCTCCTACACATGCTTTTCTTTGTAACATTTTTTTTGATATTTGTTGGTTTGAATTTTAAGAGATTTTTCTTTTAAAATTCAACAATAAATTGAATCAAAACCTTATTTTTTATGAGCTAAGTACTGTTGAAAGAAAACTTTTTGCATGTTATGTTTTCATGATTTGGATTTTTGGGTTATTGGCTTTTTCTAATGTATTCCTTGTAGGTCATTTTGGCATATAAAAGCATGCAAGTGCTGTGGAGTCTTTATAGAAGGTGTTGGAATGCTCACAGTCAAAGTAATGTAGTTGTGTTAGGAAACATGATGCATTTGATGATGGCATAAGAGATGAAGCGTGTGAATGATTAAGCTATGGGATTGACTGTGGAGTGGGAGGCAAAGTTGTCGAAGTAAAATACACAATTGATGATTGAACACGATAAAGTTTCTTTTCTAACATTAGTTTTTGTAATATCCAATCCATATATTGGTGCAATTTTTTATGTTGAAATATCATTGGAATGTCTATTGGTTATGTAATTATATTTTCTACAATGTTGTTTAATCAATAAAATTGTATTTTTTATATCCTAATTTGGTATCAACATTTATTTGTTTTATAACAATATTTTTGGAAATATGCTAACTTCATTATAAGTATTGATTTACCCCAATGAAGATTTCTCTCTTTAGATGTTTGTTGCACATTTGATTTTAGTTTATCCATTGAGTTATAGGAGAGCTACTTGTTGGCTTGGAATAGTTGAATTATGAGGCAATTTGATGTGCATTAGAAAAATTGGTTTGAATTATAAGAACTTATTAAATCATTGTTGGAAAACTAAGTTTGTTATTTGCCTTCACAAGTATGTAATTTTAGGAAGGATGGGGCTTTTCTTATCCCTTTCTACTTTGAGGTATTTAAAATTTTAGATGATTGGAGTTAGGTTCCTTTGCTGATAGTAGGGATCTTTCCCAAGTGGGATGAAGAAAAATAAGTCCTTTGTTTGAAAACTTTGATGAAGCAATCATTATAGATTTCATAGGAGTTGGGTATTCAATGAAACTTGGGGTGTTAGATAGTCTCCATCTAAAATTGCTCTTATACTGGTCAAGCCTCATTTCATGATGAGCCATCATTATAACTTCATTAAGGACCCTATCCAATATTAGATTATCTTTAGGGCTCACTAAATAATGACTTCTTTGGGGACTATTAGTTTTAGAGAAGATCTTGCCTACAAACTTGACTTTCTAGGCCAATGTGTTCATGTATGAGGTTTTGTAAGGACTATCCAACATTATATATCATTTGATGCTCACTCATTGAGCCTCTATTGACTTTTGGATGAAGGGGATCTTGTTTGATTCCCCTTTAGGGACCTATCGTATGAGCCATCTTGGGGATTTTAAGAGAGTTTGTTTGCTCACTTGCTCAAATAAAGTTCACTCTAGGATTGAAGAGTCAAAGAACTTGTTTGCTCATTTCCCCTAGAGGTTGCTCCTTGTGAGCTCTTTTAGGGGTTTTGTGAAAATCTTGTTTGAGTGATGATGATAGTTGGGTAGAAGTGTTAGTGCTATAGAGAGTAGCAGAAGATAATATCACTTAGGGAGAGAACATCCATATTATGTGAGTGTGAATAATGAATTTATATATTAAACATTTTGGAGGTCAACAAGTAAGTATATTTATGCGACCGGTATCCTTGACTTTAAGTTAGTGTATATCAATACTATTCCACCTCATTATACTTTTCAAAAGGCCATGCTAGGATGTCACTATAATAAGTGAGTCTCATCATCCTGATACTTAATAGTGGGTCAATAGTTTTTGAAATATTGATGCTTGTTGAAAGATATTGAGGGTTAAAGCCCTTCAAAGTGGAGATGGTCTACCTTTAATGAACCTCAACATGGGGCAATAATATCAGCACACAGATGTTCGTTGACTAGTTTTTATTGAACTAATTAGTAGTTATGGGAGGGTAATTGCTATTTGTAATTAGGCCAAAATGTTAACATGAGTGCCCTTTCATGTTAGTCGTTGTCCTTAATCTTGACTTGTTCGTATGGAGACATCATGACTTGCTTTGGTGGAAATGAGGTTTGTGGATTGTCCTTCCTTAGAGGTTGAGTAGGAATGCATAGGATGTTGAGCGCTATTGCAATTGTTGTCCAATGAGGGTGGGAAAGCTAATCACGATACTAAATATTTGCATATTTGAAGTTGTGTTTATATGAAGTTTAGTTTTATTAGCTATGAACAACTGTCTAATGCAAAACATCAACCAAATTATTATTGCTCCATCATTAGATCAAGATCAATAACCTAAAATGCGATCATAGGCTATGATAGCCCATTATAAGATAAAATTTAATGGTTCCAATCAAGGGCAGATCATCTCAATCATGAATGATTTGAAAAGTCTTGATATGAAATTGATAAAATGTATTGATGATGAAAGTTTAGAAATTCAAAATTTTTGGTTATATGACTTCAAAATAGTGTCCATTAGCCTCATAAAGGTATAGTGGTGTTGGATAGGTTAAAAGGCATGACTAGGCCCTCATAGAGACTATTTGGGTCTTGAAGATAGTCCTTTTGTCATCTCATGCTCCTATTATCTAATTTTGATAAGTAATTGGTCTTAATGATAAGGTCTAACATATCAACAAGCCTTGATTTAATGAATCTATACATGATTGTTATTTTTTGATGGTTCTATGATTCACAAACATCCTTCATTTGCCATGTATTTTTGGAGTCAAAAGGGTAAAACTTTTGTGAGAGCTAAGATTTTCTCAACGGATGCCTTTTCTAAACTATTCATCAATTTGCCTTTCTACTTCACATGCTTAGTTGGGTTCATTTTGTAATGTGATAGATTTGAGAGCTAAGCCCTATGGATAAAGTCTATATCATGTTGTATCTTAAAAGGTGGCAACTGATTATGCAAATCCTTAGGGGCAATGTTACTGAAATTTATAGAAGCAGGAGACCATAGTAGGTATGTGGGTCTCATTAGCTTAGGAATAACTTCTCTCAAGTTAATCAAAAAAATGAGAAAAGGCCAGCAAACTCTCTCCTAATGGTACAAATTCCTAATTGTCACTATCTTATAATCAGGAGTAATCATACTGGAATTTGATGCACAATTACTTTCCTAGTAGTAGGGGATCTAATCACCATCAACTATAGTTTAGCGTCTTTGTAAGTGTGGGTTTTGGTTTGATATCAGAGGATGAGTTGTGTGGTGCTATAACAAATATTTTCTCTAGTAGTTTGATAAGTAAATTAATTATCTTATTCTAGAACTTGAACACATGCGTTCTATCATATTGTATACCACTCAAATCGTATAGCTAGGATTGACCTAACAAAATGTGTGCTATGCCCGTTGCATGGCATCACACTAGATGCTATCCATATAGCTATTCATTTTAGGGAGAATTAGACACCTGTTAGTGATTGCGAGAAAATGTGTGTTTGTCTTTAACTCACATGAAAGGGCTTAGGGTGAGACAAAACCTTAAACTTAGTCGTCACTAGTGTATCAGTGGATATAACATTTATGGCATTCTCACCATCCTTGATAAGCTTGCTCCTTTTAGATTCTTAAACATTAATTTTCTTACATCAAAAATTTTTTTGATCATGCGTGATTGATGATGCTCTTTTGTCCCTTGGTTTGAACTTTTGATCAAGATCTTGTGATGGGACCATCCTTGCCTTTGATCTCATCTTCTGTTTTTGATCTTGATTTAATGGTAGGTCATGATAATTTGCTTAATTTTTGCATCATTACCCATACATTGGTTTGTCAAAAAGCTTATTTTTTGTGAGAAGCTTTTGTTTGAATTATTGTTGGTTCAAAATAAATAAAATATATCTTTAAATTGTATATTATTAATTTTATATTCTTAAGATTTATTAATTAGTTAGTAGATAAGTAGAATGATTCCATCTTGTTTGTTTTGTTATTTATTTATTTTCATTTGTTTGAAATTGGCTCATGTTGGGTTTAAATTCTATTGAGTTGAACATGAGCACATGTTTTATAAATAATTTGAAGCACAAGTCGAACATGAACACACTAAATTTTTAATGAGTCGAGTATGAATAAACAATCAGCTCACTCAAGCTTGGCTTGTTTATGCCCACACACAATGAAAGATGTAAAACAAGCATGGGACACATGGTTTTTAAATGGAAAATGTAGAAATGAAAAATGTTATTGGGCTTAGCCCAATTGAGATTACTTCCACTAGTGGAAGATATTAGTTTTAATGTGTTGCCCTTCCTCAAACATGGAGAAGGCGTAAATAGAAAGTAGGTAAAATAGTTTGTAGCTAACATCATTGGAACTAATGATGTACTAAGGTTGGATTTTAAGATAATTCTCATCTGAGAGATGAATATGACATGATCTAGAGGTAATGAATGTGACATGTAGGAAGGTTGTAGAGGCCATTAAAGTTATTTATGTTAGTTTGTCCCTTGGAGGTGAAGAGGATGATGAGGCATCATAGGAAGGCTATGGATGCCACTAGAGATGATTGAATCAACTATTCTTTTGAGATGAAGCGAGAGTCAAAGTTGGCCTAGATAATCCATCACCTAAAAGAATGGAAATTAAATGACTTATAATCTATGGGAGATTGACGGTGGTTAGTACAGTTCTTTTCTTAGAGTCGACCCACAATTGAAGATGGGCCTTTTAGAAAGGTGGGATTATATGATCTGACGTCAACAATGGATAGTAGATGAAAAGCCCCTCTCTTAGAAGGTCGTGCATAGTGGAAGGAGGAAAAATAATCCATCTCCTTGAAAAATTGAGGGAAATATATGACTTGTTGATAATGATGAAAAAGAAAGAGTAGTCCTTTATGCAAGGATAATGGGACTCTATGATCTAAAAATGATGGTGAATGGAGGAAAAATAGCCCTCCAGCGAGGACTATACAATTCAAGACAATAGTGAATGAATGAATAATACTCTCTCTCTTGGAAGAACTGAAAACTATTCGACTTGAAGTGAACAATAAATAATCAAAGAATAGTCTCTCTCTTGGAAGGATAGAGGACTATATGTATTGAAGTTGATGGTGAAGGGAGGACCGGGGAACTTAGATTGGTTGATTTCAGGGTGATGGTGAGAGCTTCGAATGCCTAGAGTCTAGTATGTCCCAAATGGGGAGAATTCATGTATATTTTTCAACTTTGAGGGAGTATTCTAGTCCTTAATACTATAACAAAATATTTTTTATTCTTATTAACAACAAACTAGCTAGATTTCACCCTGTCTTAATAAAAAGGTTTTAGGATGATCCCACTCTTAGGGTAGCTGGATCGACTTGCTTGGGCTAAAGACATTGGGAGGCTTGTTACTAGTGTGCTACTAGTCAATGGTGAAGTCTTTGTTTAATTAACAAAATATATTATCTTGTAGACCTTGATATCATGAATTCAACATAGTTGATGGATTGAAAATCCTATGGCAAATTAATGAGAATAAATTTGAGAAGGTTTGTTGATCAAATTTAGCGGTAAAAAATAGTCAAAATGTTCATCCCATTGATGACAATCACTATAAATAGCTCATAAATGAGAGGGTGTAAATGTCATATCAATTTTGAGAAGATTCAAATGACTGGCATGAAAATGTAAATATCTTGTCACAAGTGCAAGGCATCACATGG